>JAHWFO010044037.1:0-27462 GCA_023313115.1 Rhysida immarginata | reverse complement strand
CCCCCCTCCCCCCTTGGATGGATGACGTAATTTGTGGATGACCCCTTATAGGGAGAACGATGAGAGCGGCGGGAAGTGGTTGAATTCCCTGCTATCGATAAACGATCACACACGATCGTAATTGGAGTAAAGTTTTAATAGATGTGAACTCATCAACTTTTAATTACTGTAATCGGATGCGAGTTAATCTATAAATTCAACAATGCATTCATCAAGAAATAAATTGCCGCTACCCATTTTATATTGTTTAGAGAAATGACAACGATATGAAGTAGGCCTAAATTTATGTGTAGAATCTTTTTTTTTTACGTAGAATTCGTCTTGGGACTAGGATACCACGCTTAAATCGTGAATGTCACGAAAACTTTAATAACTTGAAAACTACACTACTGTTTATAAAAATCGCAACACCCTGATGGAATAGCCCAATCTGCATTAAATTTGGAGCATTTGCATATCATGGGTCAGAAAAGAAACCATTAGATTTTCAGGTCAATACAATGCGTTTTATTGTCACATTAGTATCGGGTGAAACCACCGTGGGATGCAATTACAGCCTCTATACGTCGTGGCATTGAGTCAAACAAGCTCTGAATAAGGGCCTGGGGAATGTCCTGCCATGCTCTGTCTACACGTGTATACAGTTCATCCACAGTTGCTGCTGCAGGAGTCTGACGAGACTATCGATGAGCAACCCTGTCCTACACATGTTCGATTGAGACATGTCTGGTGAACGAGCAGGCCAGGGGAACAAGGGCGTCTGATGTGCTTGGAAAAAGGCGAGGACATTTCTGGCCACATGCGGTCGGGCATTGTCCTGTTGGAATACAGCGCCTGGAAGGTTCTGCAAGAAGGGGATGACCTCGGGTTGCACAACTTCCCTAATGTACCGGTCACTGTTCAGATTGCCATGGATTCTGATCAGACGGGAACGGCCATGATAACTGATTGCACCCCACACCATCAGCCCTGGTGTTTGTCCTGAATGACGCTGCAGGATGCATTCTGGAACGTCGCGCTCTCCACGATGTCTTCTGACTCGTATCCTGCCGTCATGGTGCTGCAAGTTAAACCTTGACTCATCCGAAAACACAACTTGTTGCCATTCAGCTTGCCACTGTTGGTGTTGATTGGCCCATTGCAACCTGAGGCGCCGGTGGTTTTGAGTCAAAGGAATCCGCAACAATGGTACTCGTTCCATCAATCCTCTGGAAATCAAACGGCGTCGTACAGTGCTAGCAGACATTGTCCTGCCTACTGTAGCACCCCACTGTTGTGCTAACACTGTGGAAGTGGCTGTACGATCTGCTACACACATGCGATAGAGGTGACTGTCATCTCGCGGTGTCGTCGTGCTGGGTCTTCCTGAGCCTGGTCTTCGGTGTGTCCTGTTCTCTTCGCTCCACTGCCTCCATGCACGCATAATTGTCGTTGCATCCTACACGAGCAGCAATGTCACGATACGACCATCCCGCTTCACGCAGACCAATTATGCTTCCTCTTTCAAAGTCTGTCAGCTGTTGATATGGTACCCTTCGTCGTCGTCGAGGCATGGTGTTCTTTCAAGCAATTACTCTGAAAATCTAATCATTTATACTCTGACCCATTGTATGCAAATATTGCAAATTGCATATGGATTAGACCATTCTATCAGGGTGTTGCGATTTTTATAAACAGTAGTGTATTAATGATAGAAGAATGTTCGATATCGCATTTGATAGAGTATAGAACAAAGCACGTTTTAGACCATCACTGCTTTCATGTTGATCTCATTGGCTGATGCAATCGCAGTGCAAAGTTAAGTCAGAAAATATGCTCTATGGCGGATATTAAATTAGTCTAGCTCCGGCTTCCTTTGCGCTACCACGACATTTGAGGTGTCATTTGTTTTATCTTTCTGCGCTTTATAAAATGGCTTAAAATTTACACCTCAGTATTTAATAGTGTTTAATATATCGGCCGTCGAATTTTAGAAATTTCGCAAAAATTACAGAATTTCCAAATTTATGCCTAATAAACACGAGAAAAATTATAGAAACTGTCACAGGAATATACACTCACTTCCAAAAGTTAAGCACGGGGAAAACTGTTAACTTCCGTAAGCCAATCTGAATTAATGATGCTAAAATTTGTTCCAAATGTAGAAGGAAGTATGCAAATATGTTAGGTGACAGCCAATCACAATTTTGCGTCGAGAAATATGCAAAACAGGCAGTCGTATAAGAAGCCGACATTGTGAAGGGTTATAGGAGTTGTATATAAGTGCTGGTAAAAGGTGTTTAAAACATTCGTAAGATTTTTCAAGCTAGACGTGTTTCTATGGCTTCCAGAAGACGAATAGAAGATTCTGAACGCTGGCGGGCTGTTGGACGCATTGAAGCAGGACAGTCTATCACAGATGTTGCTCGTTTCGTCGGCGTTCATCATTCCGTCATTTCACGATTATGGAAACAATTCCAGACCAGCCAAACAGTTGTCCGAAGACCTGTAGCCGGTCGTCCAAGGGTTACGACCCCCTCGGAAGATCGCTATATTGCTGTTGTAGCCAAGCTCAATCGAAGATCGACCTCCACACAGGTGACATCTATGGTTGCAGCGGCCATTGGTAAGACGATATCTGCCACTACTGTTCGTCGAAGGCTACACATCAGTGGTCTGTACGCCCGGGAACCACGAGTTTGTGTTCCTTTATCCGTCCAATCCAGACAGGCACGATTATAGTGGTGCCGCCAGCATGTGGTTTGGACTGTGTCGGATTGGGGCAACGTTATGTTCACAGACGCAAATATGTCATCATCTTATAATTTATGTAAATTCAATATTTTTTTTAATCTCTGTATGTAATTCTTTGTTTTGTTTCATGAATAGACATAGAGATACTTACTTTCACCATTTCATGTCAATCAAAGCAGTGCTTGTCCATTTTCAGGCATTTTACCTCTCCGTGCTTAACTTTTGGAAGTGAGTGTAGATCGAGAGATGGGGAATCCAAAAAGACCCAGGTGTCCGCTGTTGAGCGTCAATGGACTCGACAGTAACGCCTCGCGCTCCCAAGATGAACTATAGCTCGATACGAATGCGCCAATAACTGAAAGTTTGACGCAAATAACATATCTGATGACAAACGTTTCTACATGGAGTGATAGAATTTAACCAGTAGAAGTCCATAACGAGCCATAACCGTCAACATTAACAGAATCTTCATCAAATAAGATTTAAATAAGGAGCGACATACATGGAAAAAATTTGGGAGACCGAATTCATATTTCGTTATATATTCATTAACAATGAATTTGGATATTCATGTAATGTTTATAATAGATTTTAGTTTGAGAAGGACATAAAGCACCCACATAGCAATAGTGTGATATGTTTGCTCCATCAGTTTAATCAGTCCAATGTGAATCATTTCATGCTATGCATTCATTGTAGAACAAATTTAAAATATTAGACACGCTGAAGATGTGTGCCTAAGACGCGGGATGTAGTATCTTCTGCGTCAACCATTTGATGAGCCACATTTGTAGATAAGTCGCCAACATTTCGACCGTTTTGCAAGAACAGATACACAAAACTAAGAAGAGACGTGAAGTGATGGACAAAGAAAAATTTAGATGAAAATTCAATAGGCTAAATCTATGAATCAAAAATATGATGAAAGACCGGCAGAATTAGAAAGCCATGAAGCCACTGAACAACAAAATACTGATAATGAAAACGATGGAGCCTATGACATTTTAAGTTCAAACATCAATACATATAGACGCAGAAATGTGGGCACAGAGTGATTCGATACCGTCAATATAGCATTGATAACACAATCAATTAAACAAGCCTGAAATGGTTACATTGTTCTATCCATTTCCAATGAAGTTGTAGATGTATTAGATGTACAAAAATTCATCCAATTGTATGATGCGAACGAGGTGAACATTTTAGCCAGAAGGACAGAATACGAAAGCAACAGATATAGATGCATTGATGGAAGAACTTAGAGAACTGTGCAAGAAAGACGACGACATTGCAAAGAGAACAAAATGAAAGTGAGTACATGTGAAGTGTTGTTGGCGAGGCGGGTTATGGAAACAATGATGAATACGAATACGAGACCGGCAAGGCTATCGTACTTGTAAGAAAGGGACACAATGTGATGTCCAAACATCTGCAGAGTAATGTGAACAGAGAGAGTTGAACTTAGAATTTATACACAGAATCTGCACACGCGACCGCGAATGCATACATGTGTATTTGTCCAGTACTGCTGGTAATGGCAAAATATTTATGATAGAAATTAATCATGGAAACATTAAATCTTAAATTGATTCGGACAACGTCAGAATACAATTCGTAATGCTTATATAGTCTGTGCGTCCACTGGTAAGGCTTCAGTGAATTTGAACGGGAACACTCTGCATTGTTTAGAATCTGTACATCTGTATTTAGAAACACACCGCAGAGCAAAAGGGTCAGTGGATTGATTCCTAAGGTCCTACAACAATATCATCGCCAATTCCTTTCGGTGACATGTTGAGTAATTAATAAGATAAGTATGGTCAGTTCAGACGAGTAGTGCCTAATATCATCGACAATTCATTTCACTTGTAACGAGTGATGTACCAGAGTAATGAAATATTCTCTACTATCCTCAACAATATAGTACTCAAAGATTACTTCCTCAGAAGAAAGCAGTAGATTTAGAGAAGACTAGGTGATATCCCCGGCGTTGCTCGGTCTGTTTGTTTGATGAAATTTTGATGGTGTTTCTCTGGCGCCATCTCTTGAAGAAACAAACAAACATAAATCAAGATGTATTATATTTACCCCCACCCCCCTCCCTTTGGGGACATGTAAACCTTACTCTGAACCTAATGAACATATGGTGTGAATATAAGCTCAATCGGATAAGTGGTTCAAAAGTTTTTAGAACATTTACAGACGCACCCTGAACCTGAATTTTTATATATAAAGATTTAAAAGTAAACAATGGTGCATGGAAAATTTGCCCGATGTAGTTAGGTTGTTTCATCGCAACAACAGCGTTGAAGCTCCCACCAAGAATGCTATCATGTGTAATAAGTTGTTTTGCCAGTATTAAAATTGATGGTTATGGCCGCAGAAGTGAATTAGATCCAGCAAGAACAAAACTACACAAATGGGTATTGTCGAATTAGGAGACTTACAATATCCTACATGCTTGGCTATTGACTCACCGTACATGTTGACAGTAAACATCGATGTGGACGATATTTGTAAACGATGCGGTCGGTGTACTCACAAGGGACCGTAAAAAAATATAGTTTTGTATGAAACAATGACGAGGTCCTTGGATAAGTGCGTGACAAATATCAGCGGCAGACATCAAGGAGATTCCGAGTTATATTCATTTATTGTTCTCATTATAAGTCTATTGAGCAAATCCGAAAATGTTCGAAATCATTTTTCTAATGTTGTTTATTGACCCTGTGCTCACTCCTGCACAACATGTGAAAGAGATGAGTGTAGTAGGTTATGGTTGTGAGTTCGAAAAGAAAGAAACGAGTGAACACCATCTACAACATCAGCAAAAACAATGCATCTATCGTTTAAGGTGACAGTTACCAAATGAAGAAATGGACACAAATCAAATGTAAGCCACCTTTGATTTCCAAGTTCAAAGACAACATAAATGATGCCTTGAAATGGGGGAGGCCGTGGCCTGATGGGCTTCCACTGAACACACAACTTCAAGGAAGTTAAGCAACCCCAGGCACGGCTAGCCACTGGATGGGCGACCATCAGTGACTTACGATCTTCAATCCCATCCCCATCTTACAGCAGTCGTTAATCCTGGTCCATCCAGGGACCCAACTCATCGCCCTCTGGCCATACAGGAGCTGCATGAACGTATTGTATTATAATCAATAAATGAAAAAAAAATAATTGATTATAATTTTAAAAAAAATGATTAATTTAATTTAATTTAAATTACTAAATGTACAGCGAACACCCATTTAGGTGGAACGATCAAATGTAAATCGCTGAGATCACGGCACTTAAATCAAATCCCAAGGTGCTACATTTGATCGTATCTTCTGTGATTATGACATATCAGAATAAAATCATCTGTTAATGTTTGGATTAAATAGAGTAACCAGTATAGATGGATTATATTTAAGTAAGTCAAAAAGACTACTGTAATTGCTATCTCACTCCAGATAGCCAAGCACCTTCGATGAAAAAGTTCAGAGACGAATACAAGAGATTGGTAACGCACATGCTGCTACCATTCAGCAAACGCGTAAAAAATTTCATATTAAAAATACAAACAGCGATACTGTTAGCTACAACAATGATGATGATTCCATTGAACAACAGAATATTTTAAACGTTATATTTATCAATGTCAATGTACAGTTTTTAGTAGCGCATGCACAGTACTTATTACATCTAATTACTTGGCAATAAGTGATACTGGGATGAATGCAGGTGAACCTGTACATATGCACTGTCATATCACTGAATTATGACCATCCGCTTAGTAATGGGAGTAGCCACCCTTCGCCGCTATAACTGCTGCTAGGCGTCGTGGCATGAATGTAAGAAGTGCGCGGTATGTGTCCGATGGTATGGCAATCCATTCTGCTGAAAGTGTTGTCCACAGAGCGTCGAGAGTCATAGGAGGAGGATTCAGCTGCCATACATGGCGATCAACGTGCTCCCACAGATGTTCGATTGGTTTGATGTTCGGCGAATAGCGGGCCTAGGGAGCACTCGAAAGTCAGTGGAGTAGTCTTCGAACAAATCCAGAAGGAGACGTGCCTTGTGGCAGGGTGCATTGTCCTGCTGGAACACACCACCACATTGGGGGAACATCGTGAGCATGTACGGGTGCACCTGGTCCACTGCGATTGACAGAGAGTCACAGGCATTCAAATTGCCCTCTAGACGAATCAGTAGACCTAACTGCTCCCAACAGAAGATCCCCACACAAGCACACTACCCCGACCAGCCTGTTTCCGGCCCACAATAGCCTCCTGCATTCTCTTTTCATGACGGTCACGACACTCTCGCCATCGCCCGTCAATCTTCTGGAGCAAAAACTTTGACTCTTCGGAGAAGGCGACCTTAGCCCACTCGTCTGTGGTCCAATGGCGGTTGTCACGTGCAAAGTCTAGGCATTGTTGACGATGACCCCTGGTCAACGTGCAGCAACCATGTGTCGACTGTTCAGGCCCATCCGTAGCAAGGTCGGATAATGTCGGATACACGTCTGTTGGCACCACTGTTGAATCTGGTAGTCAGTTGATGGACTGTGGCTCTCCTGTCACCTTTTACGAGCCATCGTAGGCGCCGCTCACCCAGTTGGTCGATGGCTCGTGACCCTTTACGCGATTTCGGTCACTGCTGTTCACAAATCGCGCCGTTTCGGAGATGGTGCCACTCTTGCTGCAATAGGCTATTATCATCCCTATTAGGATGTCTGTTAAATCCAGACGTTTACCCATCTTGAGGCTCGTGCACATGCCGTTTACTGCACCAGTTTTAAAGCCTACTCAGCCTGCTATGCAAATTTTGCAATGTGCAATCGTTGTTGGGGTGAATCATGCATACGCACAACCTTGAAGAAGTACTGGTCTTAATTCATTGATTTCACAGTGCAGATGGATTCGAATTGAGGCACAAATTAATTTGTCTGGTTGTATTAGATCCGATGCACTCTCCAAACATGGTGAAATAAGTTATAGGAAAGTAGGTGATGTTGCGATCTTTAGAAATATTATTTCTTTAATTGAATGCGAACATACACTGATAGACAGTTCAAACTATAGATGACTGATTGACGCTGGGCGACAGTAGATGGGAAATGATTCAGGTACCGGTGAATGAAGGACCCTGGCGTACCAGACAGGAGGCTTAGCGAGTTCAGAATTCTTAGGGCATTACGGGCTCCGATCACTGGTAGCCCGTGCTTCGCCTGAAGCAACAGTAGCTGCTGATCGGTCCGTTTCAGCGGTCGCCCTTCCGAATTGAACAGTAAAGTGTCAGTCTCTTTCTTGGGCGGCTTCCATCTGACTTCTTCCTGGTGAAACCATTCCAGAACGTCACCGAGTAATCCCTGTATCACGATCGCACTGGCTCCATGTTTTTCGGTTTTGTGATGCAGAACGAGTGCGACTCCCCATCCACTCGATGTTCATGCCATCTGGTACTCTTGAACGGTTAAATTGCATAGGACGTCAGGTCTTTTGGCCAGAACGAGTGTTAGGCATGCAGCTCAGAAGCCAACGAGGTAATTCCGCTCTTTCGGTCTCAGGATCTCTTTCGACAATAGACTACGCTCATAAACCGCCACTTCTGGGCTTCTCATTGCCGCAGTAACGGCATATTTTGCTTTCTCCTCATCAAACTCTGCACTGATGGTCTGATAAAGACAGTCTTGCATCTTATCTCGCCCCCGGTGAACAGAGGCTCGGCCCGTCAGTCGTAAACATTCTATTAGCTGCTCGATTTTTAAGCGGAAATTCGGGTCAGGCAGCCCCTCATTCCTCTGTAGCTGGGCGGCTAAGCACTCCGTGAAAGCAATTATATACTTCTTAACGGTCTGCGGGCGAATCCTCCATTCTTCCTCAAACAACTTGGCACCGTCTTCGACCGAGCGTATGTCAAATAGGGGAACCCAGTTGGTAGGTCCACCCCGATTGGGTTCGATTTTCTGCCCTGCCTTCTCATAAATAAATCCAATAATACTTCTGGCCAAGCCAATTTTTGCCTTCCAATACTTGCTTGTATCTGAGTCGCAGCGCACCCAGGCAGTCCCCCTTGGACAAGACTTTGCTACCGGCCCGCAACCATTCATTGGCAATTGGAATCCCTCTGAAGGTGAAAAGATCTTTATTGGCATAACGGCCGTCCTCGCGAGCCATCTGTTCCGTCCGGTGGTGCAATAAGGCGTACTTAACCTGGTCTTATCATTAACACCAACCGGGACGTGGAACTCCCCATAAATACGTTGAACGTATTCACCCACGACCGGCAATTGTAGCACGGCCGTGGCAACGGGGGAGCCCAGCCTGTCAAGGCGAGCAAATGACTGGATTTGGGCCTCAACAGCAGCAAAGCGAAGCTGCTGTATGCCGAGCCCACCTTCTCTGCTTCTGGCGTAAACCAGGCAGTTAGGGAATCCTACGAGCAAATGCAGCCAACGCTTCACGTATTGACGAATCTTTTTATCAACACGATCAGCGCTGATCCGCATGAACAGTGAGTTCCCCAAGGTGAAAAGAAGCCGGGCAAGCACCACCATCCGTAGCAAATGCAAACGTTGCATAGGTTTGAGTGCCGCTCCTGTCATCTTATCCAGGAGTTCCATAACAGGGCGCCAATCTAATTTCGGCGCCTTCCCAGCGAAGATCTTCAAGCCAAGATAAGTCAATGGCTGATCAGGCGGGAGCAGTAAGATGGCATTTCCGCTCTCCAACTCCAACGGCCGAATGCGGTAAGTCATGCAGCCGTCAGAGTCAAACCTTGACATAAGAGATAACGCTCAGACTGGTTGACCAGCAATTGCAAACCTTGACTATCGCTGGAAAGGACAAGAAGATCGTCAGCGTAGGCCATAGCAGAGATGGTGGTCCCGGGCGCGACCTCCAACCCCGCCTCATTGGTGTTAAGTCTGGCCAAGAGGGGGTCCAACATCAAATTGAACAAAAACGGTGACAGCTGGTCACCCTGCTTTATCCCACTCAACAGTGGGACCGCCACACAATCACTGTGGCCATCATAACTGTACGTCGTCGTGGCCCGATCGTACAGGTCCCGCACAAGATGACAGTAGTGCGGGGGGACGCCACTATCTTCCAGAGACCATAACAACGCCTCGTGAGAAACGCTGTCATTGGCCTTCGCGATGTCCAGCGAGCAGGCATAAAAGGGACGATGAGCACGACGGCAATGCTTCATCAGACCCTGCAGGAGGAGAAGGTTGTTAGCCACACTCTTATCCTCCATAAAGCCAGCCTGGAGTTGGTGATGCTGAATCACTGATTGAAGGCGACCGACCAAAATCCGCGTGTACACTCGGTACAACACGGACGAGATGGTAATAGGTCGGAGGCCAGCCGCTGCCGGTGGCTGACCCGCCTTCGGGATGAAGACAGTCCGAGATTGCCTCATCTCATCAGGGATCCGCCTGAATGCAAACCAGTTGGAATAAATTGCAGTCAGGACTTCAACAGGAATTGACCTCAAACTCTCCACCGTTAGCCCATCAGGACCAGGAGCGGTGCCTGCCCGGGCGGCCTTCACAGCCGTCCGGACCTCCACGACAGATGGCAAGTCGAGAGAGATCGGTCGAGCAACCGAGACTGCTCTCCCGACCCTTCGTGGAGGTTGCGTATGCTTCCCTGCAAAGATAGGGTCAAAGACCGCGTGGACCTCTGGTAAACCAAAGACTCCCACGTCGGCCTCGTTCCCCTCCCGCATAAGGGCATCGCAACAGACACCAGGGCCTTTAGCGTACAGATGTTGGTGACGCTTATATCTCTCCCGCTTTCGGGCAGCCCGATTGCGGAGAGGAGAAGGCCCGCTCCTGGCTGATGGCCCCTCGGAGACCGGGCGCTCTGCCATATAGCCTGGTACGAAATTACGTATCAGGCCAGTGATGACAGAAAACGACACCGGTCCCGACGTTAAATCCTCTGCCTCAACAATACCACCACAACCTGCCTCTCTCAGCAGCTCTGAGATGACTTCAACAGCGGGGCCACAGGCCGTACTGGATCCGCCACCTCAGGCTGGCTTAGGGTCTCCTCGAGCGATCCACTATCCCGGTCAACGAGAATCATCCCGATGTCCGGGGGTGGACTACCCTTAAGAGCCCTCTCATCCGCCACCATGGCCCGATAATCAGGGCGCGTCCGGGTGCGACGGATGGCATTAAGAGTCCTCCCCTGAAACTTCTCAAAGATCTTTTCATTAATCTTTATAATATCAGGGGGGAACGAGGCCTCAATGGACGCCATAACCCGGAGTTCCGTCAGAGACCATTGACCACGGGTCACTGCCTCTTCGGAAGCTCCGGAATGGTCAGTCCGCTTATGCCTCGTGCAGGCTGCAACTGATTTAAATTCTCGGCCGCAACCGACATGGTCGCAGCGGCACGAGTTATTGCCCTTGGCGTGTGCTTTGCGGCACTTAGTGGCATGGGAAGTCATGCTCTTGTATTTGTCAAAGGTCTTCTGACATAAAATACATTGGAACATAACTTCCAGATCGTGGGCCTCACGCACATGGTTTACTAAGCCAGTAACATGAGGTTGCGGAGCCCCACAGATGGTACACGTGGGGGCGCTGCCACTTGGCACTGGATATGGAAGACTATAATGAGGTGTAGCCATGAGGCGACTCGTACAGGTGAGGCTGTTAACCTGTACTTATAGTTAATAATAAATTCTAAATGTTAGTCGCCTGGTAACTGCCCCTCGAGTTAGAAATAGGGGGCAGACGCTTGCCTGGTTTTAGCCTAAGGACACAGGAACGGTGAATGAATCACTCCGCTCAAATCTGGTCAGAAACGGCCTCCGACTGGATCCCTTTTTCTGTGCCTTAGTTACCGACTCTCACCACTTGGAGGTACCAGGTTCGATTTTAAGAGAGTCTTCGTTTACTCCCGCCGCTTACCCGCGCTTTAATGAAATTTCTTTCATGAGCTCTGTTCACTAGCAAACGGACAACTTTAGTTGGCAACTCGGCTCCCATGCCACCTATGTGCACGAGCGTTTTACGGTTTCCTGGGAGGACGCAGCCCGTTCAGCGTTCCAATTTTGGCGCCTGTACGTCCGTTAGTTTCGGAGGTGAGTGCTCGACGTCGGACTTATTCTAAATTTTGCCTCCTCACCCACGAAACGAGCTCGGTTCGCTAGCAAACCTTCGTTGGCAGCTCGGCTCCTACGTCACCTATGTGCACGCGCGTTGGACGGTTTCCTGGGAGCAGGCAGCCCGTCCAACGTTCCAGCTTTGGCGCGTCTACGTGCCTTAGTTTCGGAGGTGGGTGCTCGAAGTGGGACTTAGTCGAAATTTTGCCTCCACCATGAAACGAGCTCTGTTCGCCCTGGCTAATTAGAAAGATTTCCCGGGACTGAACTGTATGTCCCGGGTAGAGTTTTAAGAAGTGTCGACGCATTCCGACTCGGGCAGGACCTTTTCAGGTGATGGGCCGAGTCGGAAATAGCCCCTTTTCAGGGACTGCTTGCGGTGGGCAAGGAAAGGGGCCCCGCTAGGAAGGCGGTCTCGCGGTCCCCCTCCAGCCCAGTCCCACAGGGGAACCTCATAGCTTTCGCTATGACGCCCCCGTGCCTCGCTAGATGGTCAGCGGACTCGCACCCACCAGAGCTGGGTTAATGTGGTGAGAAGGGGAAAGGTTAGCAATACCCAACACCAAAAACCGAAAAAGGCGAAATAAATTTAATAATTAAATGCTTTTAAATAAATAAAAGTTAAAATTAAATTATAAGTAAATAGGCCCGAGCCGGGGTGGTAAATGGTGGCTACCATCATATAATCCTCCGTGCGAACCTATGAAGCAATATCAGGGATCCTCGGATGGTAGAGGCAGACAAGAATGACAACTGTCTCCGCGACAGAGACAGTGCCTTCAAGCCCTGGATAGTATCTGGGCATGTAAATCCCCGTGCCCCGAAGAGAAAGCCGGGGTGCTCTACGCGATCCGGGCTCACCCCCGGAAGCACCACGTTCTGATATTTGGTGCGCTTCTAGCGTGCAATGTCGGACAAGGTCCCTACGTTCGCATCCCAAGCCACCGCGCAGTCCGCTATAATAACCCGATCAGGGAGGTGGATCACCAGATCGGGCTTTAGGCGCTCACCGGTGGTAGAGTGGCGCACCAGCTCTCTCTCCACCCGGGCTCCAGGATTGGCGCTGGTTACCATCCTGGAGATTTGCTTGGCGAGATAATCGTGCCTAGCAACACGGGGGAGATGCACGGACTCGCATTCTTGGAGAATGTGAAACGCAGTTTCGGGACGTCTGTTGCATCTGCGGCAAAGTCTCGCTTCGGGAAGTCTCGACTGCTTATTAGTGAGTGCGCGACACGACACAAGGTTGGACCTGAGTCGCAGCGCACCCAAGCAGTCCCCCTGAGACAAGACTTTGCTACCGGCCCGCAACCATTCATTGGCAATCGGATCCCCTTTGAAGGCGAACAGATCACGACTGGTGTAACGGCCCTCCTCACGAGCCGCCTGCTCCGTCCGGTGGTGTAATAAAGCATTCTTAACTTGGTCTTTGTCATTAACACCAACCGGAACGTGGAACTCCCCATAAATCCGTTGAACGTATTCAGCCACGACCGGCAATTGTAGCACGGCCGCGGCAACTGGGGAGCCCAGCCTGTCAAGGCGAGCAAACGACTGGATTTGGGCCTCTACAGCAGCAAATCGAAACTGCTGTACACCGAGTCCACCTTCTCTGCTTCTGGCATACACCAGGCAGTTAGGAAATCCTGCGGGCAAATGCAGCCAACGCTTCACGTACTGTCTGATCTTTTTGTCAACACGATCAGCGCTGGTGCGTACGAACAGTGAGTTCCCCAAGGTGAAAAGAAGCCGGGGAAGCACCACCATTCGTAACAGATGCAAGCGTTGCATAGGTTTTAGTGCCGCTCCTGTGATCTTATCCAGGAGTTTCAGAACAGGGCGCCAATCTAAATTCGGCGCCTTCCCAGCGAAGATCTTCAAGCCAAGATAAGTCAATGGCTGATCAGGTGGGAGCGGTAAGATGGCATTTCCGCTCTCCAACTCCAACGGCCGAATGCGGTAAGTCAAACAGCCGTCAGAGTCAAACCCCCAGCCGAGGTACCTCGTCTTGGAGTGGTTCAGAACCAAACCTTGACATAGGAGGTAACGCTCCGACTGGTTGACCAGCAATTGCAAACGCTGGAAAGGACAAGAAGATCATCAGCGTAGGCCATAGCAGAGATGGTGGTCCCGGGCGAGACCTCCAACCCCGCCTCATTGCTGTTAAGTCTGGCCAAGAGGGGGTCTAACATTAAGTTAAACAAGAACGGTGACAGCGGGTCACCCTGCTTTATCCCACTCAACATTGGGACCGCCACACCATCACTGTGACCATCATAACTGTACGTCGTTGTGGCCCGATCGTACAGGTCCCGCACAAGATGACAGTAGTGCGGGGGGACGCCACTATCTTCCAGAGACCATAACAACGCCTCATGAGAAACGCTGTCAAAGGCCTTCGCGATGTCCAGCGAGCAGGCATAAAAGGGACGACGAGCACGACGGCAATGCTTCATCAGATCCTGAAGGAGGAGAAGGTTGTTAGCCACACTCTTATTCTCCATAAAGCCAGCCTGGAGTTGGTGATGCTGAATCACTGATTGAAGGCGACCGACCAAAATCCGCGTGTACACTCGGTACAACACGGATGAGATGGTAATGGGTCGGAGGCCAGCCGCTGACGGTGGCTGGCCCGCCTTCGGGATGAAGACGGTCCGAGACCGCCTCATCTCATCAGGGATCCGCCTGAATGCAAACCAGTTGGAATAGATTGCAGTCAGGACTTCAGTAGGGATAGACCTCAAACTCTCCACCGTTAGCCCATCAGGACCAGGAGCAGTGCCTGCCCAGGGGCCTTCACAGCCGTCCGGACCTCCACGACAGATGGCAAGTCGAGAGAGATCGGTTGAGTGACCGGGGCTGCTCTCCCGACCCTTCGTGGAGGTTGCGTATGCTTCCCTGCAAAGATAGTGTCAAAGACCGCGTGGACCTCCGGTAACCCGAAGACTCCCACCTCGGCCTCATCCCCCTCCCGCATAAGGGCATCGCAACAGACACCAGGACCTCTAGCGTACAGATGTTGGTGACGCTTATACCTCTTCCGCTTTCGAGCAGCCCGATTGCAGGGAGAGGAGGGCTGGCTCCTGGCTGATGGCCCCTCGGAGACTGGACGCTCTGCCATATAACCTGGCACGAAAATACGTATCAGGTCAGTGATGTCAGAAAACGATACCGGTCCCGACGTTAGGTCTTCTGCCTTAACAGTACCACCACAACCTGCCTCTCGCAGCAGCTCAGAGATGGCTTCAACAGCGAGGCCGCTGGCCGTACTGGAAACCGCCACCTCAGGCTGGCTTAGGGTCTCCTCGTGCAGTCCGCTATCCCGGGCATCAAGAATCATCCCAATATCCGGGGGCAGACTACCCTTAAGAGCCCTCTCATCCGCCACCATGGCCCGTTAATCAGGGCGCGTCCGGATGCGGCGGATGGCATTGAGAGTCCTCCCCTGAAACTTCTCAAAGATCTTTTCATTTATCTTTATAATATCAGGGGGGAAAGAGTCTTCGACGGATGCCATAACCCGGAGCTCCGTCAGAGACCATTGACAACGGGTCACTGCCTCTTCAGAAGCCCCGGGGTGGTCAAACCGTCTGTGCCTGGTGCAGGCTGCAGCTGATTTGAATTCTCGGCCGCAACCGACATGGTCGCAGCGGCACGAGTTATTGCCCTTGGCATGTGCTCTTCGGCACTTAGTGGCATGGGAAGTCATGCTCTTGTGCTTGTCGAAGGACTTTTGACATATAGCACATTGGAACATAACTTCCAGATCGTGGGCCTCACGCACATGGTTTATTAAGCTAGTAACGTGAGGTTGCGGAGCCCCACATACGGAGCATGTGGGGACGCTGCCACTTGGCACTGGATATTGAAGGTTATAATGAGGTGTAGCCATTAGGCGACTCGTACAGGTGAGGCTGTTAACCTGTACTTTGATTAGTAATAATAATTTCTAATGTGTTAGTCGCCTTGGAATTGCCCCTCGAGTTAGAAATAGGGGGCAGACGCTTGCCTGGTTTTAGCCTAAGGACACAAGAACGGTGAATAAACGCTCCGCTCTTTAACTGGCCAGACACGGCCTTCGACTAGTTACCTAGATTATGTGCCTTAGTTACCGACTCTCACCACTTGGAGGTACCAGGTTCGATTTTAAGAGAGTCACGTTTACTCCCGCCGCTTACCCGCGCTTTGATGAATTGATTTCAGCTTCACCACGTTCGAGCTCTGTTCACCAGCATAGCTGAACAGTCTCGTAATTCCTACGCCGCCGTTTACCCGCGCTTTAATGAAATTTCTTTCATGAGCTCTGTTCACTAGCAAACGGAAAGATTTAGAAGCTTGCTTTTCTGAAGAAGATCTGACTATTGATAATGCCGCGAAAAAAAAAAAAAAGGATTGAGCCTTCGATGAAGCCGTCGCAAAAATGCGGCTACTATTCCTAATCCTTACAAAAAATAAGAGACTACTTACCGGCTTATTTCCCGAAGAAAGAATTTTCTTGTCCGTCGATGAGGCGAAAATACGTCTAGAACCGAACGACCGCTGAAGTTAGAACCGTGATCGATGAATGCTGAATGTCGTGTACACAAAACGATTGCCTTCCCACGGAACAAAAGCAAATGAACTGTCTACTGACTCCTGCTTTCTGCTATTAGGCCATGCATTAGGGCCATAAGTATTTGCCACAAACTGTTTAATAAATTTGAAACGTTCTATTTACAGAGATTTGCCGATAAACGAGATAGAGAGAAGAAACAGTTGGACTAGACGAGAAAAGAAAGACGAGCATTTCTGAACCGCAGACCTTGTTGATCGAAAAACGATGGATTTCTGTGTTAATTCTTTGAAGAATGATTAAATCAAACCAAAGATTACCTTGGTGTTGTAAGTTCCCACTAACAAACAACTCAACTTTCTCTCGAATCCTTTCTTTTCCTTGATATTATTAGATTATTTCTTTACTTTCTTTTCTCACCCCTATCTCTCCTTACGCACTAAGTTTGATTTCAAAGAAGTAATTTCAGACAAAGTCGAACACTTATTAAAGAATTGAATAGGAAAGAGAACTTCTGAAACTTTTCCTAAAGCAATTTATGAGCGAAACTATAAAAGAGAATTGAATATGACTTGTGTGTCGCGATAGATATTAAGTTTAGTGATTATGATGACTGATCTCGGATCGAACTTTTCCATTACAAATTCTTTTGTACTTTCATTATGGTTTGTAGAAAATTAATGTTATTTAATTTTTTTGTTATCTGAACGCCTGGGGCGATAAAAGTGTCTTTTGTATAGGAAAACGTTTGGAAATCAGTACAAGGAGCTAATCCAGCGGAGAAACCTTCTTTTGACGGCTAGAAGAAAGGTATCTGGGAAATCCTAGGCGATGTCCGACGTAAGCACTAGATGCAGGATTTGAAAAGAAAATGAAGAAGAAGAGTGGTAGTGAAAGAAATTGACGAAATTATTGTAAGAAAAGTACCTTTCCATTTATGATATTACGATTATGCATGACTTAACTGAGGGAGAATAGAATCCTTAACGATGCTTGAACGAGCTTGATTACAATTTAAAACCAGAACTCTAAAGAACTTTTGAAATTGGAGTAGATTACGAAAACCTTTTGCAAATGTCGTTAAAAGGACACAGATGATAATTGTGATGAATATTTTATTCGTTCCGTACCTTTTTCTGAAATTAAGCCCCAGCTATTTTTGCGTCAGATTTCAGGTTGTATAAGTGACCATTGATTTATTTTTTTTTTCATCTTCCCTACGTTGGCCAATTTACTCGAATAACGACTACGCGTAGATCTGAAGATCTCTAGCCGAGGTGCTTTACGAGAAGGAACCCCCAATACAAGCTAAGTAGATTATTGTTAGCGGCTCCACGTTTGTTACTATTTCTGTTATTTGTTGGTAATCGTTATTCCGATCAATATTTTCTCGTTCACAGATCCCTATGTTAGAAGGTCCTTGAACGGCAGGCTTCCAACGGTGTTCGAAAATAATATTTAAATCCGTTGCAGAGGGAGTCTCTTTTGCCACTAGTCCGTTACACAGCATACATGTATTTTCGAATTTAGTGCCTGGAAACTACGATTTGCGTACAGCATTGATTTTCTGTTACCATTTGAAGAAAACTGCCGCAGAATCGTATTAAATGCTAGTCGAAGCTTACGCTGAGTGGTAAATCACAGCGCTTTAAGTGGTTTAAAAAATTCAAAAGTGGCGTCTCTGACATGAGAAACGAAGAACGTAGAAGATACAAATTTATCTATTATGAGCTGCTGAAACCTGGCGAAACCGTTAATACCGAACGCTACCGACAACAAATGATCGATTTGAATCAAGCTTTGAGTGAAAAACGACCATAATATAAAAAAAGGTAACACAAAGTGACCTTCCTTCATGATAATGCACCACCACACATAGAAAAACTTGGTCAAGAAAATGATTGAACAAGAAAAGTTTAGTTGGACAATACATTCGCACGCGGCTTACTCATCAGACTTGGCTCCGATTACTACTTATTTGGATCGATGGGACACGCACTTGCTGAACCGCTTTTCACTTATTACGAAAATGTAGGAAAATGGCTCGATGACTGGTATACTTCAAAACAGCAACAGTTTTTTTGATATGGCATCCACAAATTTAACGTGCTGAACACGAATATCACATTGAAAAGAGTTGATTGACTCTCGTTGCAGAGATATTGATGTGTTGTCCGTTGTATAGGTTCTATCGGTTTTTCAGAATCACGGGAACCATCTTCCATCTATAACTATCGGGCATGCTGTGTACATGAAGGAGACGTAGGACAGTCTAAAGCACCTGGTGAGAGGATTAACTAGAGTAAATATGGCTGGTAGATCTGTGCTAATCTGAAGGTAGTCTCTCTGTTTGATAGATTTGCAACAGAGAGATACAAAGTACTGCTATTTTCTTTGTCTATGGGACAGCAGAGCAATCGATTTGCACTACATCAAGAAAGAATGGCCTCCAAGTCTGGAGTAAAGAATGTACAGCACCCACCACTGGCAGAACATAATTAAACATGCCTCGTTTGCAAATTACTAAGAAACAATAGCCAATTCAGCCTTTTCTTAGTCATATTCGTGTTCAGCACATTAAATTCATTCAGAAATGACTATTTTCATCTCGGAAGCATGAACTTTTTGAAATTTTGTTGTCCAGTGTTATTAAATGATTAACAATTTGTTATTTAAGTACATTATTTAATCAGTTTATTTATAAATTATGCGTTTATAATAAAATTCTCTTATATATTTGTTTCAAAAATTTCTCCATTTACTTAATTACTAGAAATTCACTCTCCACTCGTGTCAATTTCTCCCATGATTGACTGGGGATGAAAGATTGTCCATATGGGCGCAATTAGAATTATATGGTAATTAGATTATAAATTGCTCACATATTGTAACTTTTAACTGAAGATGGTTTAAGATAAAACGCGTATAAAAATAAAAATAAAGTTTGTTGCAAATTTGAACCTGGATATCACTGTTCTTAATTCATTGCGCAACATGGATTAATGCAATCTATGTAAAACCAGAGATGAAAGATATCTCTTTCAACTGTGGTAAAACCGTCTCGTATATTCATGTAATTAATTCCGTGCACTTCCCGTGTGAAATTGGAGTGGTTGCGTCTCAAAATTTTCCTGAAGTCTATTATAAATTTACATTTATTTATGTATGTAAATTAGTTTAAACTGATTAGTGATGACTGTCATTTTGGGCAAAACCCCCCACCCCCCGCTGGCCATTCTTTGTCAGCTTTCCGCGACCCCCCCTCCCCCCTTGGATGGATGACGTAATTTGTGGATGACCCCTTATAGGGAGAACGATGAGAGCGGCGGGAAGTGGTTGAATTCCCTGCTATCGATAAACGATCACACACGATCGTAATTGGAGTAAAGTTTTAATAGATGTGAACTCATCAACTTTTAATTACTGTAATCGGATGCGAGTTAATCTATAAATTCAACAATGCATTCATCAAGAAATAAATTGCCGCTACCCATTTTATATTGTTTAGAGAAATGACAACGATATGAAGTAGGCCTAAATTTATGTGTAGAATCTTTTTTTTTTACGTAGAATTCGTCTTGGGACTAGGATACCACGCTTAAATCGTGAATGTCACGAAAACTTTAATAACTTGAAAACTACACTACTGTTTATAAAAATCGCAACACCCTGATGGAATAGCCCAATCTGCATTAAATTTGGAGCATTTGCATATCATGGGTCAGAAAAGAAACCATTAGATTTTCAGGTCAATACAATGCGTTTTATTGTCACATTAGTATCGGGTGAAACCACCGTGGGATGCAATTACAGCCTCTATACGTCGTGGCATTGAGTCAAACAAGCTCTGAATAAGGGCCTGGGGAATGTCCTGCCATGCTCTGTCTACACGTGTATACAGTTCATCCACAGTTGCTGCTGCAGGAGTCTGACGAGACTATCGATGAGCAACCCTGTCCTACACATGTTCGATTGAGACATGTCTGGTGAACGAGCAGGCCAGGGGAACAAGGGCGTCTGATGTGCTTGGAAAAAGGCGAGGACATTTCTGGCCACATGCGGTCGGGCATTGTCCTGTTGGAATACAGCGCCTGGAAGGTTCTGCAAGAAGGGGATGACCTCGGGTTGCACAACTTCCCTAATGTACCGGTCACTGTTCAGATTGCCATGGATTCTGATCAGACGGGAACGGCCATGATAACTGATTGCACCCCACACCATCAGCCCTGGTGTTTGTCCTGAATGACGCTGCAGGATGCATTCTGGAACGTCGCGCTCTCCACGATGTCTTCTGACTCGTATCCTGCCGTCATGGTGCTGCAAGTTAAACCTTGACTCATCCGAAAACACAACTTGTTGCCATTCAGCTTGCCACTGTTGGTGTTGATTGGCCCATTGCAACCTGAGGCGCCGGTGGTTTTGAGTCAAAGGAATCCGCAACAATGGTACTCGTTCCATCAATCCTCTGGAAATCAAACGGCGTCGTACAGTGCTAGCAGACATTGTCCTGCCTACTGTAGCACCCCACTGTTGTGCTAACACTGTGGAAGTGGCTGTACGATCTGCTACACACATGCGATAGAGGTGACTGTCATCTCGCGGTGTCGTCGTGCTGGGTCTTCCTGAGCCTGGTCTTCGGTGTGTCCTGTTCTCTTCGCTCCACTGCCTCCATGCACGCATAATTGTCGTTGCATCCTACACGAGCAGCAATGTCACGATACGACCATCCCGCTTCACGCAGACCAATTATGCTTCCTCTTTCAAAGTCTGTCAGCTGTTGATATGGTACCCTTCGTCGTCGTCGAGGCATGGTGTTCTTTCAAGCAATTACTCTGAAAATCTAATCATTTATACTCTGACCCATTGTATGCAAATATTGCAAATTGCATATGGATTAGACCATTCTATCAGGGTGTTGCGATTTTTATAAACAGTAGTGTATTAATGATAGAAGAATGTTCGATATCGCATTTGATAGAGTATAGAACAAAGCACGTTTTAGACCATCACTGCTTTCATGTTGATCTCATTGGCTGATGCAATCGCAGTGCAAAGTTAAGTCAGAAAATATGCTCTATGGCGGATATTAAATTAGTCTAGCTCCGGCTTCCTTTGCGCTACCACGACATTTGAGGTGTCATTTGTTTTATCTTTCTGCGCTTTATAAAATGGCTTAAAATTTACACCTCAGTATTTAATAGTGTTTAATATATCGGCCGTCGAATTTTAGAAATTTCGCAAAAATTACAGAATTTCCAAATTTATGCCTAATAAACACGAGAAAAATTATAGAAACTGTCACAGGAATATACACTCACTTCCAAAAGTTAAGCACGGGGAAAACTGTTAACTTCCGTAAGCCAATCTGAATTAATGATGCTAAAATTTGTTCCAAATGTAGAAGGAAGTATGCAAATATGTTAGGTGACAGCCAATCACAATTTTGCGTCGAGAAATATGCAAAACAGGCAGTCGTATAAGAAGCCGACATTGTGAAGGGTTATAGGAGTTGTATATAAGTGCTGGTAAAAGGTGTTTAAAACATTCGTAAGATTTTTCAAGCTAGACGTGTTTCTATGGCTTCCAGAAGACGAATAGAAGATTCTGAACGCTGGCGGGCTGTTGGACGCATTGAAGCAGGACAGTCTATCACAGATGTTGCTCGTTTCGTCGGCGTTCATCATTCCGTCATTTCACGATTATGGAAACAATTCCAGACCAGCCAAACAGTTGTCCGAAGACCTGTAGCCGGTCGTCCAAGGGTTACGACCCCCTCGGAAGATCGCTATATTGCTGTTGTAGCCAAGCTCAATCGAAGATCGACCTCCACACAGGTGACATCTATGGTTGCAGCGGCCATTGGTAAGACGATATCTGCCACTACTGTTCGTCGAAGGCTACACATCAGTGGTCTGTACGCCCGGGAACCACGAGTTTGTGTTCCTTTATCCGTCCAATCCAGACAGGCACGATTATAGTGGTGCCGCCAGCATGTGGTTTGGACTGTGTCGGATTGGGGCAACGTTATGTTCACAGACGCAAATATGTCATCATCTTATAATTTATGTAAATTCAATATTTTTTTTAATCTCTGTATGTAATTCTTTGTTTTGTTTCATGAATAGACATAGAGATACTTACTTTCACCATTTCATGTCAATCAAAGCAGTGCTTGTCCATTTTCAGGCATTTTACCTCTCCGTGCTTAACTTTTGGAAGTGAGTGTAGATCGAGAGATGGGGAATCCAAAAAGACCCAGGTGTCCGCTGTTGAGCGTCAATGGACTCGACAGTAACGCCTCGCGCTCCCAAGATGAACTATAGCTCGATACGAATGCGCCAATAACTGAAAGTTTGACGCAAATAACATATCTGATGACAAACGTTTCTACATGGAGTGATAGAATTTAACCAGTAGAAGTCCATAACGAGCCATAACCGTCAACATTAACAGAATCTTCATCAAATAAGATTTAAATAAGGAGCGACATACATGGAAAAAATTTGGGAGACCGAATTCATATTTCGTTATATATTCATTAACAATGAATTTGGATATTCATGTAATGTTTATAATAGATTTTAGTTTGAGAAGGACATAAAGCACCCACATAGCAATAGTGTGATATGTTTGCTCCATCAGTTTAATCAGTCCAATGTGAATCATTTCATGCTATGCATTCATTGTAGAACAAATTTAAAATATTAGACACGCTGAAGATGTGTGCCTAAGACGCGGGATGTAGTATCTTCTGCGTCAACCATTTGATGAGCCACATTTGTAGATAAGTCGCCAACATTTCGACCGTTTTGCAAGAACAGATACACAAAACTAAGAAGAGACGTGAAGTGATGGACAAAGAAAAATTTAGATGAAAATTCAATAGGCTAAATCTATGAATCAAAAATATGATGAAAGACCGGCAGAATTAGAAAGCCATGAAGCCACTGAACAACAAAATACTGATAATGAAAACGATGGAGCCTATGACATTTTAAGTTCAAACATCAATACATATAGACGCAGAAATGTGGGCACAGAGTGATTCGATACCGTCAATATAGCATTGATAACACAATCAATTAAACAAGCCTGAAATGGTTACATTGTTCTATCCATTTCCAATGAAGTTGTAGATGTATTAGATGTACAAAAATTCATCCAATTGTATGATGCGAACGAGGTGAACATTTTAGCCAGAAGGACAGAATACGAAAGCAACAGATATAGATGCATTGATGGAAGAACTTAGAGAACTGTGCAAGAAAGACGACGACATTGCAAAGAGAACAAAATGAAAGTGAGTACATGTGAAGTGTTGTTGGCGAGGCGGGTTATGGAAACAATGATGAATACGAATACGAGACCGGCAAGGCTATCGTACTTGTAAGAAAGGGACACAATGTGATGTCCAAACATCTGCAGAGTAATGTGAACAGAGAGAGTTGAACTTAGAATTTATACACAGAATCTGCACACGCGACCGCGAATGCATACATGTGTATTTGTCCAGTACTGCTGGTAATGGCAAAATATTTATGATAGAAATTAATCATGGAAACATTAAATCTTAAATTGATTCGGACAACGTCAGAATACAATTCGTAATGCTTATATAGTCTGTGCGTCCACTGGTAAGGCTTCAGTGAATTTGAACGGGAACACTCTGCATTGTTTAGAATCTGTACATCTGTATTTAGAAACACACCGCAGAGCAAAAGGGTCAGTGGATTGATTCCTAAGGTCCTACAACAATATCATCGCCAATTCCTTTCGGTGACATGTTGAGTAATTAATAAGATAAGTATGGTCAGTTCAGACGAGTAGTGCCTAATATCATCGACAATTCATTTCACTTGTAACGAGTGATGTACCAGAGTAATGAAATATTCTCTACTATCCTCAACAATATAGTACTCAAAGATTACTTCCTCAGAAGAAAGCAGTAGATTTAGAGAAGACTAGGTGATATCCCCGGCGTTGCTCGGTCTGTTTGTTTGATGAAATTTTGATGGTGTTTCTCTGGCGCCATCTCTTGAAGAAACAAACAAACATAAATCAAGATGTATTATATTTACCCCCACCCCCCTCCCTTTGGGGACATGTAAACCTTACTCTGAACCTAATGAACATATGGTGTGAATATAAGCTCAATCGGATAAGTGGTTCAAAAGTTTTTAGAACATTTACAGACGCACCCTGAACCTGAATTTTTATATATAAAGATTTAAAAGTAAACAATGGTGCATGGAAAATTTGCCCGATGTAGTTAGGTTGTTTCATCGCAACAACAGCGTTGAAGCTCCCACCAAGAATGCTATCATGTGTAATAAGTTGTTTTGCCAGTATTAAAATTGATGGTTATGGCCGCAGAAGTGAATTAGATCCAGCAAGAACAAAACTACACAAATGGGTATTGTCGAATTAGGAGACTTACAATATCCTACATGCTTGGCTATTGACTCACCGTACATGTTGACAGTAAACATCGATGTGGACGATATTTGTAAACGATGCGGTCGGTGTACTCACAAGGGACCGTAAAAAAATATAGTTTTGTATGAAACAATGACGAGGTCCTTGGATAAGTGCGTGACAAATATCAGCGGCAGACATCAAGGAGATTCCGAGTTATATTCATTTATTGTTCTCATTATAAGTCTATTGAGCAAATCCGAAAATGTTCGAAATCATTTTTCTAATGTTGTTTATTGACCCTGTGCTCACTCCTGCACAACATGTGAAAGAGATGAGTGTAGTAGGTTATGGTTGTGAGTTCGAAAAGAAAGAAACGAGTGAACACCATCTACAACATCAGCAAAAACAATGCATCTATCGTTTAAGGTGACAGTTACCAAATGAAGAAATGGACACAAATCAAATGTAAGCCACCTTTGATTTCCAAGTTCAAAGACAACATAAATGATGCCTTGAAATGGGGGAGGCCGTGGCCTGATGGGCTTCCACTGAACACACAACTTCAAGGAAGTTAAGCAACCCCAGGCACGGCTAGCCACTGGATGGGCGACCATCAGTGACTTACGATCTTCAATCCCATCCCCATCTTACAGCAGTCGTTAATCCTGGTCCATCCAGGGACCCAACTCATCGCCCTCTGGCCATACAGGAGCTGCATGAACGTATTGTATTATAATCAATAAATGAAAAAAAAATAATTGATTATAATTTTAAAAAAAATGATTAATTTAATTTAATTTAAATTACTAAATGTACAGCGAACACCCATTTAGGTGGAACGATCAAATGTAAATCGCTGAGATCACGGCACTTAAATCAAATCCCAAGGTGCTACATTTGATCGTATCTTCTGTGATTATGACATATCAGAATAAAATCATCTGTTAATGTTTGGATTAAATAGAGTAACCAGTATAGATGGATTATATTTAAGTAAGTCAAAAAGACTACTGTAATTGCTATCTCACTCCAGATAGCCAAGCACCTTCGATGAAAAAGTTCAGAGACGAATACAAGAGATTGGTAACGCACATGCTGCTACCATTCAGCAAACGCGTAAAAAATTTCATATTAAAAATACAAACAGCGATACTGTTAGCTACAACAATGATGATGATTCCATTGAACAACAGAATATTTTAAACGTTATATTTATCAATGTCAATGTACAGTTTTTAGTAGCGCATGCACAGTACTTATTACATCTAATTACTTGGCAATAAGTGATACTGGGATGAATGCAGGTGAACCTGTACATATGCACTGTCATATCACTGAATTATGACCATCCGCTTAGTAATGGGAGTAGCCACCCTTCGCCGCTATAACTGCTGCTAGGCGTCGTGGCATGAATGTAAGAAGTGCGCGGTATGTGTCCGATGGTATGGCAATCCATTCTGCTGAAAGTGTTGTCCACAGAGCGTCGAGAGTCATAGGAGGAGGATTCAGCTGCCATACATGGCGATCAACGTGCTCCCACAGATGTTCGATTGGTTTGATGTTCGGCGAATAGCGGGCCTAGGGAGCACTCGAAAGTCAGTGGAGTAGTCTTCGAACAAATCCAGAAGGAGACGTGCCTTGTGGCAGGGTGCATTGTCCTGCTGGAACACACCACCACATTGGGGGAACATCGTGAGCATGTACGGGTGCACCTGGTCCACTGCGATTGACAGAGAGTCACAGGCATTCAAATTGCCCTCTAGACGAATCAGTAGACCTAACTGCTCCCAACAGAAGATCCCCACACAAGCACACTACCCCGACCAGCCTGTTTCCGGCCCACAATAGCCTCCTGCATTCTCTTTTCATGACGGTCACGACACTCTCGCCATCGCCCGTCAATCTTCTGGAGCAAAAACTTTGACTCTTCGGAGAAGGCGACCTTAGCCCACTCGTCTGTGGTCCAATGGCGGTTGTCACGTGCAAAGTCTAGGCATTGTTGACGATGACCCCTGGTCAACGTGCAGCAACCATGTGTCGACTGTTCAGGCCCATCCGTAGCAAGGTCGGATAATGTCGGATACACGTCTGTTGGCACCACTGTTGAATCTGGTAGTCAGTTGATGGACTGTGGCTCTCCTGTCACCTTTTACGAGCCATCGTAGGCGCCGCTCACCCAGTTGGTCGATGGCTCGTGACCCTTTACGCGATTTCGGTCACTGCTGTTCACAAATCGCGCCGTTTCGGAGATGGTGCCACTCTTGCTGCAATAGGCTATTATCATCCCTATTAGGATGTCTGTTAAATCCAGACGTTTACCCATCTTGAGGCTCGTGCACATGCCGTTTACTGCACCAGTTTTAAAGCCTACTCAGCCTGCTATGCAAATTTTGCAATGTGCAATCGTTGTTGGGGTGAATCATGCATACGCACAACCTTGAAGAAGTACTGGTCTTAATTCATTGATTTCACAGTGCAGATGGATTCGAATTGAGGCACAAATTAATTTGTCTGGTTGTATTAGATCCGATGCACTCTCCAAACATGGTGAAATAAGTTATAGGAAAGTAGGTGATGTTGCGATCTTTAGAAATATTATTTCTTTAATTGAATGCGAACATACACTGATAGACAGTTCAA
>JAHWFO010044034.1:0-24108 GCA_023313115.1 Rhysida immarginata | reverse complement strand
AATCTAAATGGAAAGCCATTAATAATTTAATTCGAGGTGCCTCCAATAAAGTTTCTCCATTCTCAGACCCTGCATCTCTCAATTCCACCCAACTTACGTCCTTCTTAGCTACCTTACTTCCTCGGGATCCCAGTAACCCCTCTCTACCAATACATTACCCTTTCTATATTCCCACTTTCTCTTCCTCTTTCTTCATTACCCCAACCTCCCCTGATGAAGTACTTTCCCTTATCTCTCGTCTCAAACCCTCCCGTCATCCTGATCCTCTCGGCATTTGTCCCGTAATTATCATATCGGCAGCAAATGCCCTTGCGTTCCCTCTCTCTTGGTTATTTAACATTTCTCTTTCCCAAGGGATTTTTCCCTCCAGCCTTCGTATTGCCAAAATTATCCCTCTTTATAAAAAAGGTGACTCTACCATTTTTTCCAATTACCGTCCTATCTCAATTCTTCCTTCGTTCTCTAAAATCTTTGAAAGCCTCTTTTTTGCCCGTCTTTCCTCCTACATACTTAATAATAATTTGCTTTCTTCTACACAGCATGGCTTCATTCCTAAACATAACACAACTACATATTAATAAAGATGAATACACTCCTTTAATTAAAATAGGACAAAATTAAAATAAATAATAAAAAACAATGAAAAAAGTCATAATCCGGATTGGAACAAAATCAAAATTATTAGTAAAGAAATAAATTATAAAAAAGACTAATAAAAGAAACTATCAACATTATTTCGAATGAAAAAAATTTAGCCAAACCATCAATAGAAATTAATAATAAATGGAAATTACTACTAAAAATATAAAAATATAATATCACTTCCCTTACACCCAACAATCCCGATCACAACAATCAAAATAATCATAAAATCACACTTTGTATTAGACAACATTGTTTTATTTTTTTATTATTATCTTCCATTCATTCAAAAAAACTTTAAATCTGAGGATGGGAAAAAAATCCCGAAAACGTTAATTAAAGATAGTCATTTACATCACGAATCATCGAACTTCCATCATAGACCTGTGTACCTCCCTGTGTTCCTGTAACGTTTCTTCGCTGTATCTTCGTCTCTTCTGAGTTTTTTCTGTGTTTCATCTGATCTTCGTCTCTTCTGTATATCTTCTGTGTTTTCATCTGATCTTCGTCTCTTCTGTATATCTTCTGTGTTTCTTCGTTCCTGTGTTTCTTCGTCCTGAGTTTCTTCACAAGTCCTGTGTTTCTTCGTCCTTAAACTTTTACTCTGGTGACTTTTTTCATTGTTTTTTTATTATTTATTTTAATTTTGTCCTATTTTAATTAAAGGAGTGTATTCATCTTTATTAATATATAATTATCACTACTCCTACGTTTATAATATAACACAACTACAGTTTGTTTTGAACTGACCGAATTTATTATTTCCAATATGGCTAACAACAAGTTTGTTGTATCTCTCTTTGTTGATTATTCCAAGGCTTTCGACTCCATTCCTCATAATCTCCTTCTTTTTAAGCTATCTCACTTTTTTAATATCCGAGGCCCCCCACTAGATTGGATCACAAGTTTTTTATCAAATCGTGTTTACTCTTTAAGTTTATTTAATTTATCCTCTGATCCAGTTATTCGTAATACCGGAGTTCCCCAAGGTTCTATCCTCTCTCCCCTTCTTTTTAATTTGTTCATTAACGATCTTTCCTATATACTTTCCCCTGTGTCTCTTATTCTTTATGCCGATGATGCCACTCTATCACTTGCGGATTCTTCCCTCTTATCTATTGAACATAAGTTTAATACTATTCTTCATAATTTCTTCCTTTGGAACAGTACAAATCACCTGCAACTGAACCTTGATAAAACTACTTATATAATTTTTACCCAACATAATAAAAAATTTGACACCAATACCTTCTCGCTTAAATACAACTCTCAATATATCACTCCCTCTAAGTCCTTTAAAAATTTGGGAATTTACATATCCCACAACCTATCTTGGGACACACATATTAATTCCCTTGCCTCCACCTTAAATTCGCGTCTCGGTTTATTTTCCCGTCTCCATTACCTTCCCCCCTATATCTTGTTGTTGCTTTACTACACATTAATTCACTCCACTCTCACCTATGGTATACAATTTTGGGGATCTCCCACCAAATCTAACCTATCACGTCTTTTCCGACTCCAAAAATGGTTTCTTCGAATTCTCTTGAAACTCCGAAAACCATCCTCTGTGTCTCACTTATTTAATTATGTTGGCATTACTCCCATTCATCAACTTTACACTTTTCACCTGGCAATGTTTATTTATAAATCTCTTAACAATCTTTTACTTACCTTTTTACCTCATTCTCCTTTTATCCCCATCACTACTCCCGCATACAATACTCGCCATTATTTTCCCTTCACTCTTCCCCGGATTAGTCGTTCTTACCAATGTAAAAGCGTTTCTACTTCAGGTCTAAGACTTTGGTCCAGCCTACCATCTGAAATCCGTTCTTCTTCTTCAACCAACAATTTTAAAATTAAACTACTGTCCCACTTGCGCAATTCTAGCTAATTTTTTTTTGTTTTTTTTTCCTGTTTAACTTCCCTTATCTTTCCGCTTCTCTTTCTGTCTATATTCTTTTTATAAGTTATACAGATTGTTTATTATATTCATTTTTATGTTCTAATTATATTGTTCTTATTATGTTCTCTTTTATATGTTCCACAGACTCTTATTTTTCTGCCCACCCAGGGGACCTAACTCGTCGGCTTTTTGCCATACTGGCCCCGGGTGGATGCACTGTACCCCTCTGAAATAAATAAAAATAAATAAAATAAATAAAATAAAATAATTGTATGGTTTATTTAGTATCATTAAACTACTTATCAGTAATTTATGCATAACGTCCTTCCTCCTTACTTGCTGTCATTCACAAAGTATAAACACGTGACACTAGTCAAAAAAGAAAAAAGAACAGCACCTTGAACCTCAAGGTAAGAAAAAACAGCGTCTTGAAAAAAATAGGCTTACGATTTTGAAATGGTCCTAAGTAAAGCTAATATAATGCGGTACAATTCATCACACATGTCGGCGAATTCTCAAAGAGGTGACCAGGAACAGCACGGCGACGTCTGAGATGCGACCATGAGACCGACACATGTCTTCTCTGTGTAGCTGAGGCCTTCTCGAAGCGGCAACTTCCGACTAATCATCTCGACGACAATCAACAAACAATGGTGAAGGGAGTCGTACCCTGATCCTTGGTGATCATCAGTATAAGAGGTATTCTTTGACGACGTACGAGGGGCTTTCAAATTTGACCTGGACTTTATTTTTTGTAAAAATCTAAACTTTCATTGTTGGGATGTCAACTATTGCAAATGCAACACAACTCATTCGGTTGCCATGATAACCGATTGCTTGTTTAAACAAAATGGCGGACAGCGATGTGTCGACCAAAGTAGAACAACGAATAATCATCAATTTTCTCCACAACGAAAGTGTGAAAGCATCTGAATTTTATCGGAGACTTCAAAGACATTTCATCGAGCCATGTTTGTCTCGATCATTCGTCTTTGCTTAGTGCCAAGAAAGGCGAGAATCCACTGGCAACGAACCTCATAAGGCAAGGCCAGCAACTGCTGTCATTGATGGCATCATCGCACGAACAAATGAGCTGATAAGTACAACAGGCGAATTCATGTCCGAGAATTGGCTTCAATACTGAACATCAGCATTGGCAGAGAACATAATCCACGATATGCTGAAATTCAACAAGATCTATGGCAGATGGGTCCTTAAACATCTCTCCGAGGCAAAACCATCCGAATAAAAATCTGTTCCATGCTGCTGCAGCGATATGACAGGGAAGGTGACAGCTTCCCAAGGCGTGTTGTGACCACCGACGAGACATGGATTCATCACCCTACTCCTAAAAGCAAGCGTGCGAGCATGGAGTGGCCACACACTGACTCACCACCCGGTCAAGGAATTCAAGTTGACACCATCGGCAACGAAACTGATGGCAACTGTATTCTGGGACATTAAAGGTATCATTCATGTCGATTTTCTGGAAGAACGTCGAACCATAAATGCACCCTACTACTAGTGTGACATTTTGAGGACGTCCTTGAAGCCGGCACTAAGGATAAAGCGACCAGGACTCCTTACCAGTGGTGTATGTTTTTTGCAAGATAATGCCAGCCACACACAGCCAAAGGGCTATGGACACACTGACGGAAGTCAAATGGGACATCTTACCATATCATCCATAGAGCCCGGATCTCTTCCCTTGCGACTATCACCTTTTTGGGCCATTGGAAGAGTTCTTGGGAGGGCAGAGGTTCGGCTTCAGTGAGGAAGTGAAAAAGGGTGTCCTGACGTGGTTTCGACATCAGCCTGAAGATTTCTACAGAACCGGTATCCAGATGATCCAGAACGCTGGAAAAATGTGTAGAGAAGCAAGGAGAGTTCTTTGAGAAATAACTGGCGTGTGCGTGAGTGTGTGCGTGCGCGTGTGCGTGAGTGTTTATGTAGCTTCCTGATTTTACAAAACATTAAGTCCAGGTCAAATTTGAACGCCCCTTGTAATTTTGAAGCAGACTGCATGCTTCATCAAAGAACTGTCTTTTTCTGAGCTGTTGATAAAATCTGCCAACAAAAACTTATGCATCCAACAGCAAATATCTGATGTTAGCACCGTAAAAAAGGCAAGAAGGAAACATGGCGCTCGAGGATATGTAAGCAAAAAAACGAACGACCAAAACATTGAGTTATAAATAGCGCGTAGCCATTGTTCAACTATATGCCAAAGCGAACAGCAACAATGTGAGCGACAAGGACAACAGCAAACTTTGTCCAAACCTTCACAAATAAATCAATTCAAAACGTAATATAAATAAATCCTAAACTGATCGTTTACTAGTTATAGGGTAGAATACTAACGTGTAAATTGGCGCTCGCCTTGTAAGGCTCACAGTAGGCGTCGGGTATTCCTTTATTCTAGAGGAGGGACATCGAAACTACAAAAAAAAAACTGTCGACAAAAAGGGCGACATTTATGAAAAAATATTTTTATATACACTACTCTATAAAAGTCATGGAACAGCCCTGATTTGAATGAAAATGAGACATTTCTTTGCAATTTCACTGTTGGCATTCTTCCAGCACTACATAACAGAGAGTATGCTATTATGATATGATGCTTGCGTGAATGCTGTAAGAATGTCTCAAAGAAAAGAGCTTTCAGACTTCCAAAGAGGTACAAATGTTGGGTGCCATCTCGCATGCAAAACTGTCAGAGAGACGTCAACCCTCCTAAACATCTCGAAATCGACCGTTCATAACGTCATCCGGGGATGGAAAGAGAAAGGCTCCACAAGTATTCCGCCTAGACTGGAAGACCCAAGATCATGTCGGGTCTTCGTAAAGTGGTCACTGCAAACCGTCACACATCGCTTGATGGACTGACGAGATCGTTCTTAAAGTCCGCGGGAACAACTGTGAACACCTTGACTGTTCGCAGAGAACTGCGCGCAATGGGTTTTATTGGCAGAGCAGCAGCCCACAAACCTCACATCAGCACCAGCAACGCAGCGAGGAGATTGCAATGGTGCAAAGAGCGACGACATTGGACTCTATATCAATGACGAATGGATGAGTGGAGTGATGAGTCCCGCTACACCATCTGGCAATCGGATAGACGGGTATGGATGTGGCAAACTCCCAGCGAACGTTATCTGCCAAGCTGTGTTGTGCCCACGGTGAAGTTCGACAAAGGGTCGGTGATAATGTGGGGGTGCTTTTCATGGTATGGGTTGGGTGCAATCGTTTCTGTGGACGGACATCTAAACACAAAGCGTTACTAAGACATTCTGGACAACGCAGCACTCCCATCTCTCTAGCAGCACTTTGGCAATGGCCCTTTTCTGTTTCAGCACGATAACCCACCTTGCCATAAAGGTAATAATAACAATAACCCAAAGGTGGTTCGAGAACTTGACTGACAGCCCCGAGCTGAACCCCAACGAACATCTTTGGGACGTGTTGGAACGTCGATTGTGCGCTTGTGCGGAACGTCTGAAATCCGTGACCGAACTGTCCAAGACACTTTTGGCAGAATGGCGAAAATTACCTGTCGAAATGTATCAAAATCTTGTGGACATTAAGCCCCAGAGAGTAGAAGCTGTGATAACAGCAAACGGTGGACCAACAAGATACTAAAATATGCATATTTGATAGTGTTTCTATTAAAGTGATGGTGTTCAATGACTTTGATACTTATTGGGCTCTGCAAAGCTAACAGAAGTATCCTAAACAAGTAATGCATTAGTTTTAACCGTTGAATACTGAAAAGATCATGAATAGGGTAACGGAGATGAATAGGGCATTTTATTTCTTTCATTATCAGTAGATCGTTTGCGATCGATCCGTTTTTCTAAAACCGATATCAGCAAACAACACAAAGATACGTTCATATTATTGTTAAAAGTTTTAACTGGACACGTAAGTCTTAAAAGCAAATATTCCTAAAAAAAACAAATACTAGACATAGCCAGGAAATTCTGAAGAAACCAAAAAAAAACATATAACAATATACAGGATGTTTCAAAATTATGTACAATAAATTTAGTGACATATTCTTCAGGTCAAAAGAAGACGAAAATGTTCTCTAGCACTTTGTCTGGAAACGATTTGTTTGCGAGTAATCCAATATCATACAGTAGGGAAGCACGGTAGTTAGCGGACGATATTTTAGCAGTTCCAGCGTTTCGTCCCAACACTAGGTTGAGTGGTTTGTTCCATTTAAACCTACTTTAGGGTTGTTCCATTAGTTGTGTACGGTTGTTTCCATTACTGTAGTTTCACTACTGTACATCCACTAGGAATATCAATTTCAGAACGTTTGCGTGCTTTGACATACGCATTACGATTTACGTAAAAAAAGTCATGTACACGTATTCCAGTGCAGAATACACTGACATGCACCTAATGTATGGTCTTGCGGACGGAAATGCTGTGGAAGCAAGAAGACTCTACCAAGAACGCTTTCCGAATAGACGTTTGCCAAATAACCGAACATTTTATTTGTCGACAGACATTTGAGGGAGCGTGGTTCCTTTGGCCGTCAAACAGATCATTCTCCGGATGAGGAGGATGTGATAATTGACATCATACATGATGAACCACAGACAAGCACCCGTCGTATTTCTTCCATGGTACACATTCCGCACTCATCTGTTTGGCGCATTCTTCACCGTCAGCTTTTGCATCCATACCACCTGCAACTGGTTCAGGCACTGAACCCAACGGACTATCCACACCGACAACGATTTTGCCAATGGATACAACGTCGTCATGCTGCAGACCCTAGTTGTCTCAGCCAGATACTTTTCACGGACGAAGCAACCTTCACCCGGACAGGAATCGTAAATTCTCACAACCAGCACCATTGGGCAGATGCTAACCCGCATGTTACCAGAGCTCGAGCGCATCAAGAGCGTTTCTCCGCGAACATTTGGTGTGGAATTGTCGGAAATAACTTAATTGGCCCTTATGTGTTGCCGCCACGATTGACTGGGCGAACGTATCTTTTGTTTCTGCAGAATGCATTGCCAGAATTACTGGAAGATGTTCCTCTTTTGATAAGATCTAACATGTGGTTCATGCATGATGGCGCTCCAGCACATTTCAGCCATGTTGTGCGAGCACACCTTAATGCTGCATACACGAATCGGTGGATAGGTCGAGGTGGACCGGTAGCCTGGCCTGCAAGATCACCCGACCTTAATCCCTTGGACTTTTTTCTGTGGGGTCATGTGAAAACGATCGTCTACAGCACAGAAGTTCCTAACATTATGGATCTGCGACAGCGAATTGAAAATGCATGCTAAACCGTTCTTAATGCTGGCGACGAACTCTTCCATGACATCAGACGGTCGCTCATGCAACAAGCCGAAGCGTGCGTGCGAGCTGGTGGCAGGCACTTTGAACAATTCCTGTAATTTGGAGCCACGGGTTTAGTTGGGTGTATCGCGTAAATAAATCGTTTCCAGACAAATTGCTATAGAACATTTTCGCCTTCTTTTGACCTGAAGAATATGTCACTAAATTTATGTACCTAATTTTGAAACACCCTGTATAGACATCGATAGATTCTAGCAATTAAGGTTCTTGTTTAAATTGAAATGATCTTAGAGGAAATTATTCAACATTCCAAACAAAAGAACCAAATAAAATTTTGCAAACATTCCAAGGAGGAGGTTTAACTGTGAAACAGAAATACATTTATATACTTATTAACAAGAAATTAATTCTCCTCGTCCCGAGTAGGGTAAGGCAAGTAGCAGAACCTGCGGTCATCTATTTTTACCCTTTTATCTGCACTTTTTACCTACCCCAAGTTTTTTAATCAAAAAATTAATTATCTCGAAATTAGTATGTAGAAAATGTTAAAAAAACTCTATCTTCTTTCCTTTCTCTCCATTTCCGATCGAACGACATAACACATGCCATATGTTGGTATAGTTCTGAAGACCAACTAACTGCCACCCCCGCAACTCCGACCCCACTGGAACAATTTGGCCTAAACTTCATAGTAATGTAGATTTTGCCTAGAGGAATCTGGATACTGAATTTCACTCCTTTACGTACATAAATAGCACATAGATCTTTTATCCTCTCTGACTCCAACCCCCATAATTCTGACCCTAGTGCACCAATCAAAACCAAGCTAAACAGTGCAGATGGGCATAGCCATAGTAAACTACCTTCAGAATTTCAATCTTCTACCTCAAAAAATATAGAAACTATGAAGGGGATGGACGAACATAAAACCAATAAGTAGCCCCATTCTTACGCTACTTAATAATAGGGTCATTCCACGAGAAATCGACGAATTTGGAAATAAATGGTTGGTCGACCATTTCAGATTTTTTTTTTATACCATGGTTAACCCTAACATTCAAAAGTACAAAACAATTTTTATTTAGTATTTATTTTCAGCCATCTTCTTGTAGACGCATTGTTTATCGACGCGGCAGGCAAAAAAAAAAAAAAAAAAAAAGTGTTTCAGGCATTTAGAAAAAAGGCTACCATTTCACTCCGGTAAAAGTTAAAGTACTAGTTTCCAGTAGCGTAAAGAGAGCATCACAAACTTTCAGAAAATCTTCTTTCTATTTATATAAAGAAGGATGTTTGTTTGTGGGTTTGTTTTTTTTTATACAAATCTACACTTTTATTCCGTTCTTGATGAAATTTAGCATATTTGACCTTCAAAGGAAGGTCACTGTCTACTTCAGATTTCGAAAAAATAATAATTATTGATAAATAATCGATATTCATGGTTTTGGCAAGGCATATTAATGAGAAATATCTCATGACCAACAATGCAAGGCAAAGTTTGTGCAATATACAGGGTGAATACAAAAGTCTGAACTCCCCCTTTTATTTTTTCAACCGAAGCAGATATGTCAATTTTGATGAATCCAATGAATAGGAAGTTGTGGGTGCACTTTTCATCATCCCAGATATGCAAATGAGGACACATTCAAAATTTATCTCAAAAACCGTAAGGGATAGAGAAAAAAAACCCAATTGTAAACTTGTTCAGCATTAAAAAACAAACAAAACAAAAAAAATCATCCAAATCGGACCAATCAATCACCCATAATCACGTGGTGAACTGTTTGTAGCTTACAAACAGTCACACTGCACAAGGAAAACTGAATGTTGATATTTCCACCATGTAAAGCATGCAAATCAAAAAATTAACATAAATTACCATACACTTTCATGCGTAAAAGCAAATAAAACGCATGTTTCAGCACACAGAAGACAACAATTCCAGGATGGCAAGCTACACTGTTCCGGAAATGGTCAACAGATGGTGATAATGCGATCATTGAACCTTCGTTTCCAAGAATTATTAATAATGGGCATAAAATGATGATGCAGTGACAGGACATAAATAAGGCAGCGTCTATTGAGGAGGCAAAGGACGGAGTCAGTCTTGTCTCCCTTGAGGTCCCTATCAAATGTCCACACGACTGGCAAAAATTTATGTGTCCGGAAAGAAAAGAAAAAGAACGAGTATTGGTCTTAGAAACACTGCAACTTAAACAGAAAAAGTTATACGGGCATTTGAAACATCTGAACAACGGGAGTTTCGAATAGAGCAAGAGGGTATAAGAGCTCCTACGTCAAGGGCAAGAAAAACTTGAGTCTAAAGTATCTGGTGATGCTCCGCAGTGGTGAGGCAAGTCAAGAAGAGTTTAGATATGTTCCCGGTATATCACCTACTAGCAAACCCGCGCCCGGCGTTGCCTGGGCTTTTTAAATCATAAAATAAAAATACAGTATAGGTAAATTTTAAAAAACATTTATTTAATGTCAAAAAATTAATGGAAGTTTTTTGACTACACCTAAGTCTTGAGTACTTCCTTATAAACGACATTTAATGTTGTTGCATCTTTACTGCAGATGTATAAATTTCTAGGGTCGCTAACTCTAGAACAGGCAACATAGAGTTGGCCATCTGAGAAACAATCTTCTTGCAAATTTACTCCAGCTACTTTCAATGTTTGGCCTTGAGATTTGTTAATTGTTATGGCAAAGCAAAGTTTAACTGGAAATTGAATGCGTTTGAACTGAAAAGGTAAGTCTGTAGATATTAAAGGGACTCTTGGAATTAAAACTGTTTCACCAAGACCACTTCCAGTAATAATTGACCTTTTTCATTGCTCCGCCTCTCACTCCGTGACGTCACAACATGGCTGCTGCTGTGAGGAAAGCATTGCTTTTGCGTGGCTGCCGCATGGGCTATTAATGAGTGATGTTTGGTTCAAATCAGTTCGTGGTGAAAACCAATTCGTTAGAAAAGCTAGCGAACTTTAACATACAAGTAGCTTTCGATTATCTACACAAAAAAGGGGATAACACATTAAGAAGCAGAGAAAGAGGTTTCAGTTTTTTTGCCGGCAGCTACATACATGATGTTTTCGTTCAAACGGGCCAAAATGAAGAGACTTTCGATGTGATTGCAAAATGTTGGCGTTCTCAAAGGAAAAACGCAGAACCTCATAACATCATGCTTCAGTTTGTGAAGGAAAATAATCTTCTTATGACAGGAGGAACTTGCTCTTGCACTGCTGGGTAAGAAATTATTTATTTAGAAACCATGTAATATTTTAGAAGATAGTTAATCTTAGGGTGACCAGATTTTGAAGGAAAAAATGCAGGACATAAATGCAGGACATAATTGCAATCAGGCTTAACTATTTTAGAAATTCCTTGCAAAAGCGGTATCGCAGCGTATTTGCAGGATGTATTTTCAAAAATTCAATGTGAACACATTGAAAATGATAACTTTTACTTAAAGTATATATAAAAAATAAATAAATCTATTTTATTTAAACCAGACCGTTTATTTTTAGACATTTATATGATGATCATTACGGAATGCAGGACATTGTAATAATTGAGTGAGTCGTGCTGCATTTGTTACATGTATTTTCTTCTATCATATTTTCTCCCATGGATAAGTTAAGGTCAGGCGTCTCATCAGCAACTACCGGAATCTCGCAGAATGTCGAAGCACTCGAAAGATCTAAAGAATATGTAAAATACAGTAGGCCTATTAATAAACAGGATGCGAATTATTTATCAATATGTGAAACATATTCATGAAAATTGAAATTCTTAGTACTGCAAGATAAAGGCATTTACTTAAAAAAAAAAAAAACATTCAGTTGCATGTTTAATCTATATGTAGGCCTAAACTTAAGGAAAAATTTATCTACCTGAAAGTTCCATTAGATTGGATTTGTTTGTGCAGGTATCCCTTCTTTTATTTCTGTTTTCAACACGGTAGGCTCTGTCTTGTCGAAGTTGTTCGTTGATTTTGTTTCCTTGAATAGATGACTGTGGAAGATTTTGCGAAGGAACAATATTTTTCTTCAAGTTCTTCCTTTTATAAGTGTAACCTTTGCAAAGGACATGATATTCAATATAACATGCTCTTTACCATATATCCTTAGCACTCGTAGCAACATAGCTAGGCCATGGCCCCTCATGCTTACCTTCTAGCTGAAAAAAATCTTCGTCGCGAAAGTGAGCACTGCAAACGAATGAACTTTTCGTGCATTTTTTTCCCATTTTTAGTTTAATCATCCATTCGTTTTTAAACTTTTGATCTTTGGGAAAGTGACGAAAGGTCACATCATCACGACCCTGGATATTGTGGCAACCAAACACGCAGCAATTTCGAGGCATTTTTAAGATCAAAACATTAAAAAACACTGAAGCAGCTAAGACACCAGCAGTGTTTTCCTCACTGCGGCGGCCATGTTATGACGTCATGGAGAGAGGCGGAGCTAATGAAAAAGGTCAATTGAACCTTCTATCACATTATCTTTTAGTGATTTCACAATTAACCTTGTTCCATTACAAAGTGTTGGAGGATTTAAATTTCTAAGTAACATTATAGGAACACCAATTTTAAGTTGTAATAAATGAAGTGGAAAACCAGAAGGTTGTAATGAGTGTAAAAATTCCACAGGGTAATGTACTGCATTTTCAGTTTGTAAAACTGTGTTGATGGAACAATACTGTTTTACATATCCTTCAACTTTGTTCATTATTTTTAAGTTTATTAGGTTAGCAGAATCGTTACGTGGTGTTAATATAGTTCTCTCTTCGAACCATCCTAAAGACTTGGACTGAATATTAGAAATATCGGGGTAAATTTTTTCAATCAAAGAGTCTAGTGATTCGACATAATTGCACAATGAAGAATCAAGTTTTATCCTACCATTTACTTCTGGTTCACTGCCACAACCAATTTTCAACAATTTTGAAGAAAATGCATCTGCCTGTTGATCATTATTTAAAAGGACCCTCATGTTTTTAGTGAGTGAAAGGTGAATAACATGCTCCCAAATAAGACTTTTTTAAGCAAGCATTTACTTCGTCAGCAACTGTACCTTTTGTTATAACTGGTAGAGTTTGACGAAAGTCACCTGTGAATAAAAATGTCAAGCCACCCATTATTTGATTGGAGTTTTTAAGATCTTTCAGATGCGATGCAAAGCTTCAACAACAACAACCTTACGGTATTTGCCATAGTAGCTTCATCCCAAACTATCAAGGAAGATTGACGAAGTAATTTTGCAGTAGCACTTTGTTTTTTTATTTGGCAGAAAAGAGTGCCCTGGTATAATTGTGAGGGGAAGTTTAAAAGTGGAGTGTGCAGTTCGTCCGCCCAGTAACAATGTTGCTGCTATTCCTGAAGATGCAACGGCAATAGCTATCTTATTGAAACTTCTAATTTTGCATAGTATTAAGTTTGTTAAAAAGTTTTTCCTGTGCCTCCAGGAGCATCTAAAAAGAATAGCTTTCCTTTACCATTTTGTACACTTGTAATAACCTTATCGTATGCGAAACGTTCGGTTTCGCTTCGCATGGTTTCTGTTTACACAGCTGTTAGAGGAGAAAAAAGCATGGCAGCCTATCGCAAAAATAGTACGTTTTTCATTGAGTTCTTTTGAATTTTTTTGTGTTATATATTTTTTATTTTTTTTATTGAATTAGTTTATTGAAATATTAAGTTGTGGAGTTACAGTATAGGTAAATTTTAAAAAACATTTATTTAATGTCAAAAAATTAATGGAAGTTTTTGGACTACACCTAAGTCTTGAGTACTTCCTTATAAACGACATTTAATGTTGTTGACATTTAATTTTAATCGTTATCATTAAACAATGATTAAAAGCAATTTTTATATTATGTAGTAAGTTTTTCTGATCATTGCTTAAATTTTATGATGTATATGTAATAATAGTGGACTTTAATTTAATCATTTTTAAACATCGTTTTGTGATATTCTGGAGAAATGTCACAATAAATTGATCACAGGACCAACGGCTTTACTTCTCTTCCGAAGAAAGTGCGTGATCTCAGAAGTTCCACCCTAAAAATCTTCGTCATCCTCAGCCGGGATCGAACCTTCGTCCTCGGGCATCAGAGGCGATCAGGTAAACATTGAGCTACCGATGCCGATGACAATAAATTGATAATAATTTATGTAAACGGATTTAATTATACCGTTATCCAACAAATCGACATTTTAAATTATTATATAGATAATTCAAGTTCTCAATTATTATTATTTTTCATCTTAAAATACTTGAGGAAAAGTTTAGTCGGTAAGTAGAAAACTTATATTAATCCATAATGAGCGATTGAATTTCTCCCCACTGCAGTGTTCTCAGCGCCGCTCTGTCGGCCAGAGAAAAAAATTTCCAAAGCTCTTAACAGGGGATTTTCCAACCTGTATAGAAAAAGCCTTGGTATGAGAACGGTCGTAGGCTTAAGCCTAGAGCATATCGAATACTTTATTTTCGAATAATTAAATAGACTACAGGTTTAATTTCGAATAATTAGAGATAGGCTACAGAAATAGACCAAATAAAAATATACAAACCTTTTAATAAACTTTTAATATTTGATGTAAAATCCTTAGACAAATTCGGCACATGTTTTACCATCCATGAAAGAAACGTGATGGACAACTATGAGTCGTGCGTGAGTTTTTTTCAGTGACGCCCTCTGGATTCTTAAGTGAACAATACCGAAGACGTTCGGTTTCGCTTCGCATGGTTTCCGTTTACACAGCTGTTAGAGGAGAAAAAAGCATGGCAGCCTATCGCAAAAATAGAACGTATTTCATTGAGTTCTTTTGAATTTTTTTGTGTTAATATTTTAATAAATTAATTCAATAAAAAAAATAAAAAATATATAAGTTGTGGAGTTACAGTATAGGTAAATTTTAAAAAACCTTTATTTAATGTCAAAAAAATTAATGGAAGTTTTTGGACGACACCTAAGTCTTGAGTACTTCCTTATAAACCACATTTAATGTTGTTGCATCTTTACTGCAAATGTATAAATTTCTAGGATCGCTAACTCTAGAGCAGGCAACATACAGTTGGCCATGTGAGAAACAATGTTCTTGCAAATTTACTCAGCTATTAAGATGAAGTAGAATTAGCTTATGTTTGTTTGTTTGCTCAAGAGATGGCGCTAAGCGTTTCGATCGCCGATCACCATATGATGAGCAGCCATGTTGACGCATTTTGAGAGCAATTAACGTAAATAATTTAATATAAAACCAATTTTTATGAATTAATACCTAGCCTACAAAGTTTCTACATAAATCCCCTAACAAACAAAACTTGTTTCATAAAAATCGATGCAGTAGTTCTTAAGGTTATCGAGCACATACACCGGGGAAGTGACTTAGATTTATACTATGTATAGATAATTCCTGTTTTTCTTATTTTTCGTAGAATGGATAGTTCCTTTCATCTGTGTTGTGTTGATTGAGTTATTATTTAACCAATTGGGAGTTATAATTTAATTTCTTGAGATTGTTCTGTCTACCTACAAGTGTAATTATCCCGGGCAACGCCGGGTACCTCTGCTAGTCTCTCTGTATCTTCTATATACCGGGTGTTTCAAAAATAATCGGCATATTTGAAAAATCAATAAAAATTAAACGGCAGCGATAGAAATACACCGTTTGTAATTTCGAAAGTTTGTCCGCCTGAAAATTTACTGTTGTCCTAAGCATATTGCAACACACGGTGTATTTCTATCGCTGCCCGTTTAGTTTTTATTGGTTTTTCAAATATACCGGTTATTTTTGAAACACCCGGTATATAAAGTAGAATGTTTGTTTGTTTGTTTCTTATACAAATCTACAGTTTTATTCCGATCTTGATGAAATTTTGCATACTTGACCTTCAGTGTCATCAAGTTTGGTGACAAATTCGTGGCCCAAAACTCCCGATCGCCGGAATCAATCCGGGAGTATGTTTGGCATCGGAGTGCCGCCATCTATTGCCAAAACGCGGAGTTCGAGCTCGGGGTCGCACGCGAGCGCGAAGCAGGAGCGTCGCGGTAAGAGGAAAAAAAAACGGCGCAGAAAAGTACGCGAGCGTCGGGGTCTCGAGCGGGATTTTGAAAATCATGGAGAGAAATTTTGCCACCAAGCTGTTCGGTCGGAAAAAGACTGCTCCTATCCGAATTGCATGGAAGAGCTGTCCGCCCAAGCAACGTTGGAGGAGGAAAAGCAACAGGAGTCTCGTCTAGCTTTTCTATCCGTCTGAAGTGGCGATTCGTGCAGCGACAGGGGCTCCGAGAGTGACGCCAAGTGCGCCAAGGTTTTCCTTTTGCTGCAACGTGCCGCAGGAAACCCGTCTATTCTCTTAGGGCACGATAGGGAGATTCTCCCGTATTGCCGATGCCAGGCGCTTACCGCCTGTTTAGCCTACTGTAATTTTTTTTGTACTAGTTTACAACCATTTTTTTTTCCTTTTGTTTGTGAACGGGATTCGTTTAGGCGAATACCCGTTAGGGCAAGGCGCAAGCCTTTTGCGTTTCTTGCGCGTAAGTAAGATCGCCGCCCTCATTATTGTTTATTTTAAATTTATTTAATAAACAATCTTTATTTCTGCCATAAGTTTATACTCTGTGTCTTCTTACATCTTTCACCATTCTTCCACTGTGCAATACTCTAAAAATACGTGACATTCAGAGCATGAGGAAGGTCACTGTCTATCTCAGATTTCAAAAAAATAATAATTATCGATAATAAATCGATATTAATAACGATGACAGGTCATATTAATAAGAAATATCTCATGACCAACAATCCAAGGCAAAGTTTGTGCAACAGGTATCATCAATGGTACCAACACGCAATGCACCAACAAGCAGACAAAGAGTGGTTTATCCCGAAGGCTTAATTCTTCACGAGAGTTTGAACGACACGAGGTCCTCGTAGTTTCAGCAGCGTAGTGAGCTACGAAAATATTAGTCTGTTTGCTCTCCCGTCTAAAATAAGTTTCCTCGGATCAATAATATATATCTCAAGACTAACAATGCAAGGCAATGTTTGTGCTATATTAATAAGATCCAATTTGTAACAATGCATAGAATTCCTGTTATCTAGGCTTTTCTTAGAATTGAGAGTTCTTAGTACATAACAATTTCTTAAAAATCTTTAAAAATGATCAGTAACTGGAGATAATGGAGAGTGAGCAGACAACAGAGGAAGCAAAGTCCTTTAGCTCTGTGCTGTATTGAGCAAATCATGAGCATGTCAATAGAAGAATCGGCGACCGCTGGACTACACAAAGTGATAAATGGCCAAGACATCGAGAACAGAGTGGGAATTGCAACAACATCAAGTGTATATCTAAAGTAAGAATAGGTAACTAAGAAATTATTTAGGCTAGCTGTGGCATACATGGGGAGGTCCATCCATTGTGAGCATTTAAAAAAAAGAATTTTTACTGTATTTATTCTAAGCGTTTTCATGTGTGTATTTTTAAGATATTGCAAAATATAATCAAAAAAACAAAGAGTCCGATCCACGCCGGGGTTATCACCTAGCTTATTTGGTAGCATAACAGATCCAAACATTTCATAAAAATACATTCTGACTTTATTCTGTGTGAATGTGAATATTTTGGAAACTAAGATACTGATAATGCTATGATTAAACGTTCGTTTCCTGAATTATTAATAATTAACATAAATTATATGATGTTGGAGTGACAGGACATAAATAAGGCAGCGTCTATTGAGGAGGCAAAGGTGTAACACATGTCTCCCTTGAGCTCCCTATCAAACATCCAGGAATGGCAATAATTGATGTGTCTGGAAAGGAAAGAGAAAGAACGAGTATTGGTCAGAGAAGCTCTGCAGCTAAAACAGAAAAGGCTAGATGGGCATTGGAAACATCTGGACAACGGGAGTTTCGAATAGAGCAAGAGGGTATAAGAGCTTCTACGTTAAGGGCAAGAAAAACTTGGGTCTAAAGTATCCAGTGATGTTCCCCGGTGATGTATACGGATATCAATTTAATCTGAGGCAAGTCAAAAAGTTAAATAAAGTTGACACCTACGCGAGACGTTCCAAGCAGTAAGGAGGAAGCAACTCGTGAACGTACAGTACTGCAATCCGCACAACAGTCTCAATGCCGCAACGATGACAATGCCAACTGTTTACGCAATTAACGGACTTTGAACGAGTTCGAATTATTGGCCTCGCTGAGGCTGGATGGTCAACCAGACGGGTTGCTCTCCATGTGTCGCGGGACGCACGGACGGTAGGCCGATGTTGGAGGCAATGGCGAGAGGAAGGCACACATGCCAGAAGACCAGGCTCTGGGGCCCGGAGAAGCACGTCAACTCGTATCGATAGGCGGATACTGCAAACAGCGCTAGAGGACAGAACCATCACCCTGCTGCAACTGCGCGACAACATCACTTTCCCGGTACTGCTCCAGTGTCAATAGCGACAATAGCACGACGGTTACATGCCGCGACAATGTCTGCCAGGCGACCATTGTTGTGTCTTCCTTTGACACCTGAGCACCGCGCAGATACGACTGCAATGGTGTCGTGAACGAGTGGACTGGCGAATGGAATGGCGCCCGTTGGTCTTCACCGACGAATCCCGCTTTTGTTTGGACACCGACGACAGACGCGGACTTGTGTGGCGCAGTCCATTGGAACATGCCAATGAACAAAGCATCCAATATCGCCATCATGGACCAATACCCGGGATCCGGGGTTCTGGTTTGGGGTGCCATCGGCTACGATACCAGAACGCCTTTAGTCACCATCCAAGGCACCTTAACAGCAGCACAGTACGTCACAGAGATTCTGCAGCCCGTATTACTGCCCTTTCTGCACACCATATCCGGCCCAGTCTTTCACGCCAGACCGCACATGGCAAACATCAACATGGCATGTCTGCGTGAGATCCCCAGACCTATCGCCAATTGAGCATGTGTGGGACATGGTGGGACGTCGTTAACGATCATCCCGGAATCTCCATGAACTGATACAGTAGGTTTACCAGGCCTAGGCAGACGTACCCGAAGGTGACAGTCGCCACCTGTATGATCACCTACACCTGCATCGCTACTAGAGGTGGTGCCATAACATAGTGATGCCGCTTTCTGTTGGGACACCCTGTACAAACGAGTGCACGTCTTGATTCCATAACGTAATACATGTGTGTTCAGATGTATCTCTTGCTGTTTACCTACTTTGGCTCATTCGGATAACTCCTTGTGGGTGGGGCAAGTTCATTGCAAATCAGTGTATAAATTGGGCGTTAATTTGCATATTAGGGTCTTAACTAATAATATATGATTTATTTGTATTTATCTTTACAGATAAATCCTCATTTGCAAATCCTTAAACGTATTAGCGTCGCCGCCTTCCTAAGCGTTTTTTTTTTTTTGTTTTCATATCATTTATATGCATTGTGGCAATAGCAACGGCTATTGCTTTATTTTTTCCCTTGCGGTGAGCTTCTGTGAAGAATAATGCCCTTAAATTCCTTTCTTAGGCAGCACATCAGATTGTACTTAAGTATTATTGGGAAATTCGCCAGTACAACAATTTCTTTGTGTGTGGCTCCTATTGGCGGCGGAAGATTTTTGTCCAAATCCATTTCTTTACGCTTCAACTTTGTTTAATGTTAATTATTCTATGTTATTTAGGTTTTACTTGTTTTTCATCCTGAAGAAAAAACATTTTAGGTCACCTTTGTGACAGAAGGAGACAGTAATTTATTTTCATTACTATTGTTAGTTTTTGACACTAAGTTTATTTCTATACTTTTTATATTTAACTGTGTCCTGTATTTGCTAATCTTAACGCTTCCACTTATACATCTGCAAGAACCACGTGACATGGCCACAAGGGGCCCTTTGGAATTTTTAAGTCTGAAAAGGGGTTGCGAGCTTTTAAGAAACGCTGCCCAAAGTTCCAGGGTGATCCGTAAAATTTTGAACCTGTTATACCTCAAGATATCAAGTTCCTCGCTTTAGTAGTCCCGAGTATTCGACTCGTTGATCTGAACAAAACTTGAGTCTACCTGAAAACAAACCTCAAGTGTCAATAACGTATCGTTATATTGACAAAGTCCGAATAAAGCGGGGAGATTGGTGACATGCTCACTTACCAGGAGCTTTAGCATAAAAGCTACTTAAGCGGGTTTCTCAAATAAAAACCTAGCAGCGGCGGCGGCCGCGGCGCCGCAAGCCTCTCGGATCCGCTTCCAAAAGCGCCAGATAGTTGATGATAACCGATAACGCTTCTTGTTTCACGAAAAAATGCGGCACATCAAGCGTTTGCATCTGCTGCTGCAGTCCGATTGGTCGGTGGTTATGACATCATACAAATCACAACATCAACTCCTTGCTTGTCCGCCATTAATCGCCCGCTTGCCGTGTTTATTCTATTCTCGACTGAAATGAAGTCGGCCAATGTGCAGGTTCAAACTGCCCCTAACTCTAATTCTATGTCTGTGCATGGTACTTGCTATTGCCTTCCCGCAAGCTCTACGGACGATGCGTGACACTCAACCGCTCAGCTCGAATTATAATTATTTGTGAAACGGTGCGGCGCTCCAGGCGGACGCCGCGCTGGGCCCAGATCCGCTGGCCGCAAGGAATCTGTGAAACCCGCTTTATAAGTATTCGCCCTTGGTCTGTACGTTTATCCGTCCGGCCGTCCGCCGTTTACACGATAACTTGAAAACGGATTAACTTTTTCAAATTCTGTTTTCAGAAATATGACCATCAAAGTCTTAGCTCGGCCGTATCAACTTTTCAGGATTTTTCGTGGACCCCTTCAAGTCGAATTCACGTGCTAAATCAGTGAGTGTAAAGAATTCAAAGATGCTGACATGTCATATAACAATCGATTTGTCAAGAAGGAATATATTCAAATAATAGGAGCCAGCTATGGTCGACGGATGTTAGAAGAAACACAAAGGAAGCTTGGCTGCCGAAATGTGCATTCATCCTATTAAATATTTTATGTGGAATAGTACACTACTGTTTATAAAAATCGCAACACCCTGATGGAATGGTCTAATCCATATGCAATTTGCAATATTTGCATATAATGGATCAGAGTATAAATGATTAGATTTTCAGAGTAATTGCTTGAAAGAACACCATGCTTCGAAGACGAGGAAGGGTACCATATCAACAGCTGACAGACTTTGAAAGAGGACGCATAATTGGTCTGCGTGAAGCGAGATGGTCGTATCGTGACATTCCTGATCGTGTAGAACGTAATGCAACGACAATTATGCGTGCATGGAGGCAGTGGAGCGAAGAGAACAGGGCACACCGAAGACCAGGCTCAGGAAGACCCAGCATCCTTCCAGAATGCATCCTGCAGCGTCATTCAGGACAAACGCCAGGGGTGATGGTGTGGGGTGCAATCAGTTACCATGGCCGTTCCCGTCTGATCAGAATCCATGGCAATCTAAACAGTGACCGGTACATCAGGGAAGTTGTGCAATCCGAGGTCATCCCCTTCCTGCAGAACCTTCCAGGCGCTGTATTCCAACAGGACAATGCCCGACCGCATGTGACCAGAAATGTCCTCGCCTTTTTCCAAGCACATCAGACGCCCTTGTTCCCCTGGCCTGCTCGTTCACCAGACATGCTCCCAATCGAACATGTGTGGGACAGGGTTGCTCATCGATTGGCTCGTCAGACTCCTGCAGCAGCAACTGTGGATGAACTGTATACCCGTGTAGACAGAGCATGGCAGGACATTCCCCAGGCCCTTATTCAGAGCTTGTTTGACTCAATGCCACGACGTTTAGAGGCTGTAATTGCATCCCACGGTGGTTTCACCCGATACTAATGTGACAATAAAACGCATTGTATTGACCTGAAAATCTAATGGTTTCTTTTCTGACCCATGATATGCAAATGCTCCAAATTTAATGCAGATTGGGCTATTCCATCAGGGTGTTGCGATTTTTATAAACAGTAGTATAGTTTCCTCGTGTTTCTTCCAAGGAATACATTGTTACTTTCTGTTCATCTTTTAAGCATTATTGACATCGGCGCGTGCACGTGAAATCGCTTTGTCGACGCACGATTGCTCAAGTGCTCATAATCTATAAGCCTATTATTAAATAGCGGAAGAATGGAGCTACTTATTGGTTTTATTTTACACACGATTTGAATCACCCTTCATCATTTCTACATTTTTTGAGGTAGAAGGATGAAATTCGGAATGTAGCTTACTATGGGCATGTGCATTGGTTTTGATTAGCCCACTAAGGTCGGGGTGAAAATTAGAGGGGACCAAAAGGTCTAGGTATATTTATGCATATAAAGGAGTGAAATTCGGTATGCAGATTCCTATAAGCAAGATCTCCGTTCTATAAAGATTTTTTTTTTCCCGAAGTATCCATGTCTTCCCGACTCTGTGGCGGATATGCATCGAAAAGATAGGGACTACACTGAAAAAAAGTGTACCAACTCTGTAATAAAGGAGCTGTAAAAAATATTTCCGGTTTTCATTTGACTGACCCTCGTAAGTAGCATAAGAATGTAGCTACTTATTGGTTTTATAATGTCAGTCCGTCCTCTTCATAATTACTACGTTTTTTTGAGGTAGAAGGTTGAAATTCGAAATGTAGCTTACTATGGGCTTGTCCATCTGCACTATTTATTTTGGTTTTGTTTGGTATACGGGGGTGGGATTCAGAGAGGGCAACATATCTATGTGGTATTTAGGTAGGTAAAGGCGTAAAATCCAGTATCCAGATTTCTCTAGGCAAGATCTACATTACATTTCATTTGTTCTTGGTAAAAAAACATTGGATAATCAGTGAAAACTTTTAAAGGACTAGTTAGTAATAATGATTAGAAACACAATAATTTAAAACATGAAAGATTTATTTAAAAAATCAAAGTATTTTATACAAATAAAAGTTTATGATCTAGCAACAGCACAATGTCTTATTTTAAATGTTAAAATTGTTAGAAAAGCTTTAGAGAAATATAAAAAATGTTTTATAATGTATTTTGTTATACAATAAACTAAAATATGTGCTTTTGACATTGAAAGGAGGTCTCCAGCAATACAATTAATCAAAAAATTATTAGTGGGGGGGGGGGAGTTGAAAATGCGAATTACTACATTGCCTGAAAGATGTTAACAAAAAAATGACATTACACCGAGCATGCAGAATAACTTCATTAAATCGACAATCGTTGAGCTTCGAATTTTACGGATAGCCTTCTCTTCGCAACAATCAAATGTTTTATTCAAATTATTTATTAGGAGCTTTAGCATAAAAGCTACTTATAAGAATACGCCCTTGGTCTGTACGTTTATCCGTCCGTCCGTCCGTCCGGCCGTCCGCCGTTTGCACGATAACTTGAAAACGAATAACTTTTTCAAATTCTGTTTTCAGAAATATGACCATCAAAGTCTTAGCTCGGCCGTATGAACTTTACAGGATTTTTCGTGGACCCCTTGAAGTCGAATTCACGTGCTAAAACAGTGAGTGTAAAGGCATGTCATATAGCAATCGATCTGTCAAGAAGGAATACATTGTTACTTTCTGTTTATCTTTTAAGCATTACTGATATCGGGGCGCGCACGTGAAATCGCTTTGTCGACGCACGATTGCTCGAGTGCTCATAATCTATAGTATTAAGTAGCGAAAGAATGGAGCTACTTATTGGTTTTATAAAGACTTAACTGTGTACCCCTTCATAATATCTACATATTTTGAGGTAGAAGGTTGAAATTCGGAATGTAGCTTACTATGGGCATGCTCATCTGTCACTTTTTGCCTAACTGTCATAATTTTCACCAAAAGTCATCCAAATGGGTGGATTTACACTTTCAGACACACTTTTTGCCAAACTTTTATAATTTTCCCCGAAATATACCCCTATTTAGTTTGGTTTTGATTGGTTAGAAAAAAAGTAGAAAACGTGAACCACACCGGTTCAAAAGAAGAATATGTGTTAGAACGAAAATGTAGCAAACCCTAAAGTTCGTGCAATAGCTCGTTATTTCTGCAGCTTCGCTACGGGATGATACAACTACAGTGGCTAGAAGAAATACAACGTTATTTCTTCTAGCCACTGTAATACAACGCTTAGGATTCAAAATGAGCGGGTGTAATGGCGGACGACTACAGTGTTCCTCCTGGTGGACAATATGTTCTCTAAAAAGGTGAATATGCACAGAAAAACATAAGAATGCATGAAGTGTAGCATTTTATTTTAT
>JAHWFO010044033.1:0-17008 GCA_023313115.1 Rhysida immarginata | reverse complement strand
GGGGGGGGGTCGAGGGGGTTCGACGACCACCCCATTATGGAAAAAGGCCCGCCTCCCAAATATGGAAAAAGGTCCGATTCAGTGGAATTTTTGAAAAAAGGTCCGACTCAGTGGAATTTTTGAAAATCGACCCCTCCAAGATAACATCCTGGCTACGGCCCTGATCTAAAAGTTCTAGCGCATTCTGAAAAGGTAATATTTCTATGAGTAGTGCAAAGCGGTTTGCGTAGAAATGATCTGAATGACATCAGGTTTGTTATGAAATAAAAACAATAACTGCTCATTTTAGTTATCGCCAGAAGGCACTGTAACCAAATGTTTGACGTGCTGATAGTGGAGACAGGCAACTTATACCAGGTTTTCAATGTAACGGCCGTTATTCGCCAGCAACGCCTGCAGACGCGTGGAGACCCTATAGACTGCATTAAAAAGCATATCCGGTGGTATGGCTGGGCAAGATTTTACTTTAACCCAGTTGCTGCCCTCACCGCCATCTACTGAGGGCAATTGCGAGGAAAAAAATACAAAAATCTCGTATCGCATTCGTAGAATTCGTAGCGCGTTCTCCGTTATTTCTTTAATTTTTTTTCTCGCAATTGCATCAATAGATGGCGTCAAAATCGGAATGTGGCAGATCTATTGATCGAGGAGGCCATGCTAGCGGACAGCATCGGCTCAACGCGTCGGAATAGCTTAATGGAAGCCACAATGTGGGGTGGTGCTCCATTCTGCATGAATCTAACACGACGCCCTGCATCTATCTCTTGGTATAACGCTGTTTGAAAAAATGCTTGTATAACGTATGATGCCATCTGAAGATAAAATAGATAAGTAAAATGACCAATAAATTTTTTGATTTCACAACAAACCCGAGGTCATTCTGATCACTTCTACACCCAAACTTTCTCGAGATATAATTACTTCTCAAAATGTGCTAGTCTTTTGGACCACCTGGCATATTACAATCATGAGTCTACAAAGAAAGTGCAGAAATTAAACTAACAGTACATTCATGTGAACATTATTTTCCATAATAATAATAATAATAATAATAATAATAATAATAATAATAATCCTAAATCAATAGTTCTATTGGTTTTCCGTTATTATATCTTGTTGGAATAATTTCCCACAGCGCACTATTTTAAACACAACACAATTAAACTCTCATGTACTTACAACTACTATTCTTAAGATCACATAATTCAGACCGATTTGCTCGAAATTGAAATCTACGCTTTGTTTAATCTTATTAAAAGTTTCGTTCGACAACCACTGAAACTTAAGTCATTAACCTCACCAGCAGCTACACAATGAACAAGCGGAAAAGTGAATTTTAAAATTCTCGATAAACGAGGCTTTCTCTACACATAAAGGAGGAGGACACCTTTAAAGTGCATTTTCTTCTAAAAGTTCTAGAAGTTCCCTCGCCTTAATGCCCCTCCTCTTCTCCTCCCTAACTACCTTTAAGTAACTTTTATTGCGCTCTTCATCGTCAATGAAGGAGAACAAGGAAGAAGGTTTAATGGACCTTTCAGCGACACGTGCAACGCTACGAGAGCCTCATTTACCTCCCAATTCATGGACGACAGCCAATCGTTTCAATATGAGAGGGAAAAAAAATTTATTCCTCACGGATACCAACCACTTCTAGAGCCAAGATCAAACATTTACTAGGAACAAATTGGAACAAGCAAATTGAATTCGCGCGGGAAAGCTACAAAGATGGCGTCAGTTGAGGATATAAAAAAGGAAGATTCTTAACGGTTGCTTAAAAATACAAATGCTTGCTGCGTTTTCCTAGTTTTCTTTCAGCCGTTCTATTAACAAATTAACTTATGTAAGAGAAGAATATGCTGTCCAACCTTGTCCCTATATGGACGATAATCGCATTGACTTACTGGTTAGCTCAAAATTGCAATCTGTCGCGAAATAGGGTTGATCAACGTCAATAAAAAAATTAACAGACTTCACGAAACTTTTTATTAACATCAGCTTCTGAGCTGTAAGTATTGTTCTCTCAAACAATGCAACGGTTGTTAAACTTTGCAAAATCAGATAAGTTTCCTGTAATTAAAGACTTTTTACTGCCTCATTATTAAATGATAAATGCAACACAACGTTTTTTATAGTTCAACAAACTAAAGTTGAAGACAGAAAAGCTACACACGCTGGCGAATGAATTAAAAATATCAGTTTAATTTTTAAGTGGGCCATCTTGGCCCGAATTTTTAAACACGTAAGCAGGTTGGCATTATGTCAATGGAAGAGCAAGGGTTCACAACACATTCCCTTAGTTCTTGCAGATTTGTTAGATCTTGCTGGCAGAAATATCGTTCCAACATGTCTCAAACATCATTGAGATCTGGGCTTTGGGTCAACCAAGTTAAATTAAGGAACTCATCTTTGTGCTCGCTGAATCACTGCTGAACCATAAGAAAAAAATATAGTCCAAGATAAGCAATATAATTAATATTTATTTAATTCCGACGCGTTTCGATATTATCACCATCTTCTACCAGCATAAACTTCCAAGTGAGGTTTTTGACAGTATTTAAAAATTTTAAATTTTTACCAGCTGAGAATGCGCGGTACTCCATTACTATAACGATGTTAGTTACAAGCATCGTTACTGTATTCGCGAAGTCGGTCGGTTCTGTTGACAATTTTTTCAAATTTTTTGATTTTGACTTCAAAATCGGATAGATCATCAAAAAGTGAGTAAAAGCTGTAATATACACATATGTCCATTCTATTCGGAAACGTGGCCAAAATGATGTTTAAAGCTAACTTGTTGGTGCCGTGACCAGGATCGAAGGACCAAAATTACTTTTATCCAAAAACACACTTTAACCTCCATTTTGATCCGGTTTCCGAATATAGAGGACAAGTGTGACCAATAGAACTTACTTTTTGATGCTCTATCCGAATCTGAGGTCAAAATCAAAAAATTCGAAAAAATTAGGAACAGAACGACCGACTTCGCAAATCCAGTAAGGATATTCTTAACATCGTTGAAAACTTACAACAAAGAGAGTGACTAACCAGACACATCAAACGAATTCATAGCAATTAGGACATTTCTGGCTGTTTTTACGACCTGTTTTTTTAGGTGGCGTTGGTCTGACCAGGTGATTAATTATATCCAAAAATGGATCCCTATCAAAGGTGGTTTGATCGGCTCAGTGGTTGCGTGATCGCCTCTGATGTCCGAGGACGCGGGCTCGACCCCGGCCGAGCACGACAAGGATTTTTTCAGGGGGGAAATCCTGAGATCACGAACTTCCATCGGAAGGGAAGTAAAGCCATTGGTCCCGTGTAGTCGTTTGCCGGCTGCACGTTAAAGAACCCTTGCGAGGCAAAATATTCGGTCCCTATAACGCCGTCCTGAAATGACCATGACAGTTGAAAAGGACGTTAATACTAAACAAAGGAGGTTTGATTGTTCAAAAGTTTATCTGGTTATTCTTCATATTGTTTTCTTATTTCTAGATTTCAAGAAGCAGTTCCCTTGGGGTGTTTTTTCAATTATAACTATCGACAACATTATAGTGCGAGTCGGTACCACCCAATGATTGTTTTTTAAGGAGATGTTCTGCTAAGGCTGATGGTCCATCTGCCTTCAGCCATAATCTTCTGTGTTCCAGAAAACGTTCTCAGAAGAGCCTTATTGTGGACCCTAAATACATAGAAGCTCTCACATGTTAATTTATAGACAACACATAATTTGAAAGCATCATTCTCTCGAGGTCTCATCGGATTAAGTATTGTTCAAAAATCTCGCTTGTAGTTTTACGCCCGTAGGAGATGATGATGATAATACTAAATGTGTCGGTATTAAATAATTGTTTATTATATTGTTAATCCTTGACCGTTTTTTATCGTATTAATGAAACAATATTGACCATCACGCCCATTATGGATACTGCTGAACCAACCATGCACGATGAACAACAGTATTGTCGTCCACGAAGAAGCCGTCACATGTAGGATAGTAGCGAAACGCATCCGACCTTCTATGAATATTAAAGAACCAGTTCCATACCAGCAGAAGAAGCTCCATACCATGATAGATCACCAAAATTCTTGATAAGGCCTGCTAGATCCATTGCTTCATGGAGCTTCGTCAAACCCTCAGTCTGCTGTCGGTACAAAAACCGATAAGGTGTTGTATCGCGATTCGTCCAGACACCGCTATAGGCAAACTTTCCCGTTCTTAGTCGAAATTAAGGGTTTTCTTACAGGCATACGACTGCCAAATTGGATCTGCTTCAATTCCCGGCGCATGGTTTTGCTTAAAATCATTCCTCAATTGTTGTACAGCAGATTTCATGCTCAGGCGCATGACTGTGTACGAGCCCAGTAACTCCTTTTAGACAAAGACTGTGAATCATTTTTCTAACAGTTGGATACTTTCAATATCAGAGTTTTCGAGAATAAGTCAGCTGCTGTTTCAATCGTGGCTCCTTTTTCGAAGTCTATTAGGTCCTTGTTTTCTCCATGTTGATCAAATTCATGATTAGAGAAATCTAACTCTTTCATTTGCATAAAAACGGATTAACACAAATTTACCTATTTTTTCATATATGATTCTAATTCATTGCCCAGTGTAATGTAAAATCTGAACGTTATTCATTTGCTCACGCTATCATTGATGCTACTGAGCTTGAACTTAAAGCTCGTTATAGAACTTAAACTTATAGGATAGTTTTCGTAATTAAAAAAATAATTTTAAACTCAAAATTAAAAGCTGACAAATTTCGATGCCTAAGCATTCGAGCTCTATTAATTATTCCGTTAATAGTTAATGAAATTGGAAAATTCACCGCATTTCATTTCGCTTCTATGACAGCTTAATTGAGAAATCAAACGCATCGAAGGTGCTCGATGTAATGAACAACATTATAAACACAAGGTCGTAATAACACATTTATGGTGATGGAAGTAATTTCTAATATATTTTACAAAACTTCGAATAGGATGCTCACTTTAAAAACAGGAGCCACAACGAATCACTTTAATTGCAACCACGTTTCGCATTTAATCCTCTATTAAATAGATGTACAAAGTTAAGAATTTTTATAATCCATCCTTTTACAGCTCTCATTTATAGCCCAGTGAATGTGGAAAAACGTTTCGAAACACCACTTTATAGCTCGTCCGTCTTCTAGTGCAACGAGCGGCAGACTAATTGCATCACCCGCGCTGCTAACCGAGACCATTAAGCCCTTTTGAAACTTTGATGGCTTTTGAACTAAAATCGTTCGATCCTATTGGCTCCACCAATTAATTTTTGCGGACCTCGTCCTCTCTTTTCTAATTATAAACCACGTGACAACGGTTTAAATTTTAAAGTTACAAACATTCATAATGACCGCTGGAATTGGTTTATCGGCATCAACTGCTGGAAAACTCTGAGTTTAGAGGAGACAGACGATTCTCTTGGTTTGTCATCGCATTTGTGGTTATATAATATGTAAATAAACTTCTCAAATTTGTCCGCATTTAAATTGTTAGTGTTGGTTATATATGAATTCTTCTCAGTGAGGTTTAAGTCCAGCAACAGATTGACTTCGGCTTTGACTATGGAGTAATAAATAATACAATCACTTTGACTGGACAATTACAATTTTGAAAACAAATGCAGACAAGGAGAATATAAAGTTTGATATGTTCGTGTTCCGACTAAATGTAATCATTTCAAAAAGCATTATCCTTTTTACAAGCATAACTAACGGAAATCATGCTTTTCATAAGTATTAGTAACTCTCTTCGAATTTAGAACTTAATGTATAGGGTGTATCAAAACTCCAAGTACAAACTTTGAGGGAAGGTAGAGGACATCGCCCGAACTGTATTCTCATAGGAAAGCATCACCGGAAAAGAACAGGCTTTTGTGTGGCATCCCACATTCACTTTCAAGGCTATTGTGTACAAAACTGACAGACCTCGCGGAAAATGTTTGGCAATCCTTGCGGCATCGATGTCAGCCATGCATCTCTGTACACTTCCTTGCCAAAAAATGGAATACTCGCCGCAAGGAACCAGTTTTTACACTTCAAATTATTTCCGCAATTTTTATTATAACTGAATCGAATTTTGTTTGTTAAACATAAACCTGCTTGAACATGTATAAGCAATTAAAATAGCATGAACAGAATTTACATAATCAGCCTTTTCCTCAAGAAAGGAAATTGAACATTCTCTTCTCTGGGACAAAAAATTGGAATAACTAAAATGGAATAACATAAACACAGATTATATTGTTCATGGTCCTCTAATATGTTGTTGGGTAGCCTTTGGCATCAATAACGGCTTGTAGTCGTCTAGGCATAGATGACATCAACTGAGCACACTCATCTACTGTAGTATTCTTCCACACGCCCTTGATTTTTTTGCTTCAATTCGTCCATACTGTTCCCATTCACTTCTTTCAGCTTGTATTTTATCTTCATCCATAACGACTCAATAGGATTTAGGTCAGGGAAATTGGCAGACAAGGAGAGGCCTCGGATGCTGTGATCATCTAGCCATTTGGTAGTCGCCTTGGCTGCATGAGTTGGAACCAGTTCTTCCTGATAGATCATTTCTGTTTCACACACGTCCTAATACTTTTCATATGTTGGAACTAGATAGTAATCTAATATCTCCTGGTAAATAGCAGCATTAATCGTTGACTTTACAAAGGCCAATGACTCCAGTTACACACATAGCTTCCAAATCATCACACAGACTGGATGTTTCAATGATTTCTTTAAATTCGGATGTCTCCAAATTCTGCAGCCTTGATCACCATATGTAATGCAGAATTTCGACTCGTCGCTAGAAACTACTTGAATCCAGTCGCACACGGTCCAATCTGCGTGTTCTTTGCACCACTTCAACCTTTTTGCTCGTTGTCTAGTAGTGAGCAACGGTCTAGTTTTTGGTACACAGCTTGAAAATTCTAACTGTTGTGCGGCGTGAGACAGCAACTCCTGTTGCTATCCGCTGACGATGGATTGACCTAGATGGTTGGAACGGGTGATTTCTCAGTATTCTCTTCAGCATTCTTTCATCTTGGCATGATCTCTTCTGTTTTCGACTGGATTTACTTCGATTATTCATGCTGCCAACACCTTCCTTCTGTTTCTTGAGCACTTTAGAAACTGTTGGCTGAGAGCACTCCTAGAGTTCTGCAATCTCACACCGAGATTTCCCCTTAGACCATTAAATTATTAGTTCTCTCTTATTCATGGACAAGTCTTTTTTCGCACCCATGATTGCATCGAACTAAACCTTTTTAATTACTATAAGTCCAGTAGTGTAGAAGTTGCATACGTTGAAATTTTCAACTTTTATTGGAATATTCAATTTTTTTGTCACAGGTGAAGAGAGTATTCCATTTTTCTGTCTTAAGCAAAAAGCTGATTACGATATTTTAATTGCTTGTACATGTTCAAATAGGGTTATAAGCAGGTTTCTGTTTAACAAAAAATTTCGGTTCAGTTATAATAAAAATTGTGTAAATCATTTGAGTCAAAAGTCGCAGTACACCCTGTGTTTTCGAAAACCTTGCAGGAATTGGGAAATCTGAATATTCCATTTAATTTTTTTTAAATGGAAAGGGGGTCGTGTGATATATCAAATAACCAGCATTTTCTGACAATTTTTTAAATGAAATATATCATACGACCCCCTACCCATTTAAAAAAATTGACTTAGATTCAAGATGTCCGATTTCAAAATGGCGCTTATGTTCGGTACATACCGTAAAAGATAGACCACCTCACCCTTACCTTACTGGAATGTTCAGATTTCCCAATTCCTGCAAGTTTTTCGAAAAAACAGAGTGTACTGCGACTTTTGACTCACCCTGTATAAAAACTGCTTCCTTGCGGCGAGTATTCCGTATTCCATTTTTTTGGCAAGGAGGTGTAAGTGGTCGGAACTTTCAACGCTTCTTGTAAAGCCCTTGCATTTACTAGAAAAATAGTAGTCCTGCTGGTTATCCGTCATTGATTGGATGCTTGTGATGTTCATTCTATTCTCGACTGGAATGGACTCGGCCAAAGTACAGGTTCAAACTGTGCCTAACTCCAGTACTTGACTATGTGCGTCGTACGTGTTTTTTGCCTTCCCAGAATTCTTACGCATTCAATTGTTCTGATTGGTTGAGTCACTGCTACCGCCGTAGCTGCCCGAGTTCAACACATCGAACTTCGACAGCTTGCTTTGCAGACGCCACGCGGCAATCCACCGGACGGTGTTGCATTCTAAGCGGCGTTCTCTCCTCATTCTCTTTTATGTTAATATGGCTCAACGCGATGTTTTCTACCTCCCCAATCCTGACACTAGTTCCGACTCCCCTTCAGCAAAATCAAACGGAGTGCGATTAGTTTCAGTCAATAGAGTGATTATCCTTTTTAACTACTCTGAGTCAAGCCCAGTAGTGTAGAATTTGCATACGTTGAAATTTTCAATTTTTATTGGAATATTACATTTTTTTATCACTGGTGAAGAGAATATTCCACTTTTCTGTCTTGAGCAAAATGCTGATTATGTCAATTCTGTTTACGATATTTTAATTGCTTATACATGTTCAAGTAGGGTTATGAGCAGATTTCTGCTTAACAAAATGAAATCAAAGTTTGTAACGTGGAGTTTTAAGGCACCCAGTATATCGTCACATTTTTCATTGACTTATATACATCATATTCATATAGGAGATTCACGTGGAATGGAGACTACATTTCTGATAATATTAAGACGATACTGTGGAAAGGACCATTAATGGAAGGTGTGTTGTGTGAACGCACTGAAATGGAAAGAAACAAAGGAGAAGAACGGAGAGCACAGGAAAACGAGAGGAGAGAAATATCACTTTTCATATTCATGTTGAAATATATCATAGAATTGGATCACTCTTACCTATCAACAACAAAAGTTTAAAAAGTTAAAATTAACAATCAATACAATGTTGATGGGGCTATTTAGCCAAAGGCGGTCATAGACTCGACTAAATATGCATCTACTGTCTCCCGACATTCAATTTAGTGCCATGTATTTTTGAAAATTTCTTGTGTAACAACAGCGATAGCGTCAGAGTCATTCTTCTCAATGTGCCAAGATCAGGTGCACATGTTGCAAACACTATGCTTGACGTGTGGTCGCACTGTTCGTGGAATAGTTGCCCACACTATTTTATAAAATTAAATGTATCACGCAACGATGGTTTTGTAATGGGGTGGTGATCGTCCATAATCCCTCTTTGTATGTTTGGGGTCTCTTGGTACCATAAAACATACTGCGTGTTCTCCCGAACACATAAATTTCCAATTACAAACTTGTTCAGCGTCAAAATAAAAAAAAAAATTAAAAACCGCATTGCTATCATTTTTACTTCTTGCGATCGTATCAACCTCGCCACTACCTATAACAGAAAAAAAATCTTCATAAATTAGCCTTTCTCATGCGACCAAATTTTTTAAGTGTTTCCTATATAAAGGTTAGTAAAACGAGCTGCCTAGTATTTATATGTTTTAGTCTTCTTATATTTTTAATGTGGAGTTACCAATTTCAAGAGATCTTTATTTATCCATCTTCAAATTTTCATAAGATAAAGAAAGAAGTTGCTCTTGACTCAACTTACAAAATCATAAGTGAAACAAGCTTACGCAAGAGAGCAACATAAACACCAAGAAAAATTTACGGCAAACGATTTTTAAGCTTCTCAACTACGCAATCATTTCTTGAAATATACGAGGGTATTAATAAAATTTAATGTTATTTCCTTAACCAACAGAGCATGCCATAACAAATGACAGCACCATCATAACCGAAAATTCATAATGACTTTTCTAGTGCCTTATTTTTCAAAGGAAATTACAAAATGCTTACGACAGAGAGATCGATTGAACTCTCCACGTTCCCCTTAAGTGTTTTAAAAAAGCTTTAATCGAGTTCACATTTTTTTTCTTGTTTCTTTCCACGCCACCAACACCACCTTAACTGGACCATAAATCTTGGCCTTGTTGTGATTGTGCGTGAATTATCATTTCCCCACAGAAGAACGAAACATTCTGGAAATAACGGAGAACCCTAGAGAGAGGGAAAAAAACAGTCGGGGAAAGACAAGAAGACGATGTATAGCCAAGAAAATAAAAAGGCAACGACGTGAGACGTAATTGGACGCATAATTCTTCTCGGGAGATAAAAGTGTCGTATATAGAAAAACAACTTTGAGACGTTCGGACAAACGTTGAGTCAAACAGGAAGATGTAAATCGGAAGGATATTATGACGATGTCATTCCATCTCATCTGCGATAATATGTTGTTTTCATTATTTTTCCCTCTTTTCTCTCTGGTTATGAGCTTGTCTTTGAGAAAACGTTCGTCTTTACCCGTTCGGTGAAGCAAATATTCAATAACGCTAACTTTTCTGAAGAAAGTAATTTAAACTTATGCAAAACTACTAAAGCCATGAGGATTCTTAAAGAGATAAACATGAAATTTTAAAGAAACTTTCTTCACTTAGCTTTCAAATCGAATTACGAAACCCACAAATTCACATCCAATGGAGAAATGTGTCACCTTAAAGGTTATCATCAATTCGAACCCAAAAAGTAAAAAGTTTATAAAGGTGACAAAAGTTTCACGCTTCTATTAAAAATTATTTAAAAAGAAAACCCAGATATTCACTTATCATAATACAAAATGAAAGAGAAAGTTAAGATCCTATGGATCCATTTCAATAATTTTATCTTGGCCATATTCAATGCTGGAAAACCTTATTGTCTGTAAACATTTGTTAAGTTCGTGATATTAAAACTGTTTGCTGAGTACTGTAGATATTCATTTAAGTTACCTTTAATTTTAGATTTTTACATTGGTTGCAGAGAAGACGTGACTGAGTGGTAAAAAGGAGCCATTGTTTTTGACCTGAAAAACATGATCATACTCAAAAAAGATAGTGTGAGATATGCTGGAGTGACCATGTTCACGGTGTTCGTTTACTATGGAAGAATTTTTGAAGCAACTATTCTCAGCGGAGGAACAGGGACGGAAAGTCGATTATAACAAGTCGATGTCATAGGCATTTGAGCCAATTATACACTGAGCGGCCAGTTCATAAGGGCTCCCCCCACCCATTATTGTGTTGCGCCACCCCTAGCAGCTATAACAGCACGAATTCGCCGTGGCATGGATTCAATTAGACGTTGGAAGCATTGTTCTGTGATGTTTGTGATGTTTGTCCATGCAGATAAAACAGCTGCTCCCAGTTGATGCTTATTGGATAGTGGTGGGTCCATGCCTCGAATAACCCGTTCCAGCTCATTGCAAAGATGTTCGATTGGGTTCAAACCCTGGGACTGTGGTGGCCAGAGGAGTAAGTTCAATTCATGATCGTGTCACGGAGAATTGTCCTTCCGATGGGGGAAACAGTAGCCATGAAGAGATGAACTTGGTCGGCAACAATGTTCAGGTAGCCCTGAATATTAAGGCGTTGTTCTACAGGTATCACCGGACCAAGGAAAACATTCCCCAGACCATTACAGAGCCTCCACCAGCCTGCACAGTGGAAACCAGACAAGGGGGGGGGGTCTATCGCTTCGTGCTGTTGTCTCCAATTTCTGCGTCGGCCATCTGCATAGGAAACAGGTGCAATAGGAAACGGGATTCATCCGACCAGCAGACCTTCTTCCAGTCGTCGACGGTCCAGTGTTAGTGATCACGGGCACATTGGAGACGTTTTTTGCGATGTCTGATGAAGATCAAAGGTACCCGGACTGGCCGTCGGCTGTTGTAGCCCATCATTGCCAATGTACGGCGTGTAATGCGTTCAGATATGTTATTCTGCCGTCCGGTGTTGTACTCCAGGATTAGTTGACGAGTCGTGACGTTTCTATTCGCACGAACAAGCATTCCCATTCTACGCTCACCCCTTGGAACAACGAGTCGTTTGCGACCACAGGCTTGTCTCTGGCTAGTTGTTTTTGGTTGTTTAACCAATCCTGGTAAACTCTTAAAATGATTGTTCGGGAAAAGCCTAGAAGACGTTCGGTTTCGGAAATCCACGTCGCCGGGCACCAACTATCATCCCGCGCTCGAAATCGCTCAGATCCTTTGCTTTCCCCATGGTGACGGCCTAACCACTTACAACAGTTGACAGGTGTGTTCTCGCTTTATATTGATACCGTCTATCACGTAACCTACTGGTACGTAGTTTTTGCTATGCCAACGGATTTGCATAGTAATGGGTGTTCCTAATAAACTGGTCACTCAGTGTTCATCTATGGTTTAATAAATTACGTTGTGAAAAGTGGAAGGACCTCTCTCTCTCCCATCTTGTCATCGATGCCAATTGATGCTGATGTCTAACGCTCTGTGATGTTGGGGCTTCGGTTTTGAAAGTTTGGCGAAAATCGCGCCGACCGGTAGCTATAGAGTCTTAATTCTCGACTCCCATTAAAGAACTAGATAGGGAAAGTAAGGACATCGTCATTTCTGTACAACATTCCTTCATAGAGACACTACAGATGCAAGTATTTTTATAAAAACCTCATTATATTAATAATAACCCGCGATCTGATCTTCTAGGCATTCCTGTAGATGCCTCTATGAAGGAATTTTGCGCAGAAATGGCGGAGTAACTTTACCTTCCTTATATGCACTCTACTTTCAAACGTGGCTGGGAGACCTCTAGTGGCAATGAAACAACTTGACGATCCTCCCTTTGCAAGTAATGCAGATCATTTACTTGCGATCAACGATTGTGGAGCTATAGCATTTTGAATCGGACGAAGACTTGATACACCCTGCAAAATATGGACCCAGTTAAACAATCACATTATTAGTCGCATAATCTCGTACAAACAACTGTACAGAAGAAAAAAAATCGCCACCGACGCAGAATATGGTCTGCAGAATCTAATTTCGCTTGTATTCCAACGGTCCTTACAGGGATTATACGAAAGGCTGATTAAGTCTTTAAACAAGGGTGCGTCCAAAGAATTTTTAGATATGTAGAAAGTTTTGCAAATGCCTGAAATCTATATACTATGAAACTTTGTTATACCATTTGTTCGGTCTCTAAAGAAGGAGGTCAAACTTTGGATCTACAATTTCAACATCATTACTATGCTGTCCATCGACTGAAATTGTGAATGCAGCGGATCTCAATAGAGATCAAGCCAATGCAGCGGATCTCAACAGAGATCAAGCAAAATTAGGTGACACCTAGAGAATTTAGCGCTTCTCTTGTAATCGCAGGAGAAGAAAGAAAAGATTCCCAGCGACTGAGAATCGAGGAACCGGGTAAGGGTGGGGTGAGGGGAACATAATTGGGATTGGCATAGAATTAGAAATGAGCAATATATTTAAAAAGGAAAATACACAAGTGGCTGACGGAAGAATTAGAGAATTTTTAGGGTTTAAGCAATGATTAAGGATATTCTATTTTTCAACTGAAATGGTCTTTTACGGGATCGAGTAATGTTTTTGACGTCTTCGATCAGTCTTTTAAGTGTATAAAATAAAATCATATGCACTCCAGTCTGATAATAAGTTCCCTATAGCTGGCGGCGATGCTACAGATTGGGGCTTTCATTCTTCAGCATGACAAAGGACATCTGGACGCTCGCAATATTTTGGTTGTCATCATTGATATCCAGGATTATGTGTATCGGTTTGGCAGGACATAAAGATTATTAAAAACATAGCTTTATGACAGGCTGCAATTTTCTGTGTGCAAGAATACTTTAATTGGCATTGGCAGATCCATGATATAGAGCAAAGATTTTATAAGAGCGTGTCAAACTAAGCAATTTTTTTGTGTTAAAAAAACTTGCTTACTCGTTAATTGGTTAGGATTCGCAAGTTTCAATTCGTTAATAACGTGTCTTCCTCTTTGTCTATTTTATTATTCTTTGCCTAAAAAAATAATTTCTAGGCAATTCTGTGCCACACCTATATTAAGATTTAATTTCAATGAAACCTGATTCGACAGGTGATCATTAAAGCATTTTGATTGGCGAGCTTATTTAATCTCTCGCCATGCAGAATTGCTTCTTCGAAATCAACGATTAACTATATTAAAACTGCATTTCAGTATCGATCAGCATAAATCACAAAATCAAGTCGGTTATAAAGTCCGGTCATAAATTTTCCGACATTACAATGATGGTCGACGAGTTTGCTCGACGCGGTTTTCGGAAGTTCGATTAGTTCAGCGTTTAAACGATGTCGTCGTAAAAACCCATTGACAGCGTGGATACAGAGAACGAGAAAAATCGATAGAAGGAATCAAAAATTTATAAAATAGTTGATAACCCATTACATAAATCTCATAGTGAGAATAAACGCCTTTATTAGACGAATTAATCCCTTTAGAATTTTCGCACCTCTATTCATCAAAGCTTAACAACGACGACAATTATGAAAAACATGAAATCTGCATAACCTTTCCTTTTAGAGAGGAGGAAAAAACTTTAGATTCCTCTTGAATATTTTAGCGGATCTGCATTTTAAAGGAGCATTAATATCAGATAAACTGTCACTAATTAAAATTTCATCGCTGAAAAAAAAAATCATTCAAAACAATATCACATCTCCAAATTCCAATAAACCTAAAATAAACCTAACGATTACGTGCCAGATGAAAACTCAATTTGCTTCAAAAGTTGACGTTTGGCGAATTCCATCGAAACATTTCACCGCAAAGCACTTCCAACAAAATTGCCCCTCCAATCTCGTCAGTGGAAATTTTCTAGCGAATACAAAATTTATACCTATTCAAAAGTCGTTCAGGTGTATTTGGACTGTTTGCTTCCTCTTTGGGGGAACTAGTGGGAGGACTCGCCAAACAAGTACACCTCAAATTCAAAAGTCGTTTATTAACCGCCGATCGTTGGAACTGCGGGCTCTTCTTTGCTTTTACACTCTACTGATATGTGACGGCATTTGTCAATTTAGAGCATGCGTAGTTCGTAGTGCTTATTTCTTCGAAAGAATAAAGAAGAAGGATGATGTGGAAGATCGATGAATGCCACTTCATGGTAGAAAAAAAAAATTTAAATCAAATTATCTATAGGATAAAGCATACAAGGAAAATTATCTATAGAATAAAGCATACTCGCTCTTCAAAACCCTTCATAGTTTTAGAAAAATTTTGCAAAATATTTTTATTTTACAAACTTCGTTTAAAGCGCTTCCTTTCGAGTCAACTTGATTTACAAAATGCAAAAATAACCCCGCAAACACTAAATGTTTCCTATTCTTGGCCACTAAACATTTTAAAATGAGCCACAAAAATAAACTTTTTAACTCCGCATTTATTACATGTTTAATTACGCATCTCTCTTGTTACCATAGCAAATGCTTAGTTTTGGGGAATTCATTTTATGGAGATGTTCCGCGGAAACACCCACCTCAAGTAAGAATTTAAAAAGTTAATGATGCAATCAAAGTTGCGATATTAAGTTCACTAAGTAGTTGATCCAAATAAAGAACGTTTCTCTGATTTAATGTAGGAAAACTCGGTTCACGCCAACTAATGCCAAAGCTTATGCTTAAAAATGGCGGGATTGTGTAATCATTTGATACGAATTAACCAACTTAATATATAAGTGCATAATTGCATAGAAATGAAAGTTGAAATAGAAACCTGATGAAATTTGGCTTATTTTTTCAACGTAATCTCCAAGAACATTTAGGCACTTGTCCCCCAGAGTTTCACGAGTCGCTCAAAGCCAGCAGCGAAGGTGATTTGTGATTGGGGTCGTAGCAAGCTGGTACCTCCTTTATGTCCTGAAACCGGTGACCATCCAGGTCGGATAGTGAAATCGGATGGTGCCAAATCCGGACCGTAGGGCGGATGTTTCCGTCGTTCCCAACCAAGGAACTGTATGAGCCACGGTGATATTAGCACTATGTGGACGAGCGTTGTCTTCCAACAGAAAAACTCCATCTCGCAAAGCACCTGAAAGTTTCCGCAAATGGCAGATCGTAACTTCGTCAGGGTTCAGGGTTTTGCAATACGTAGCTGCAGTGACAGTGTGACCTTGTGGAGAAATTCCACGAGTAGGATGCCTTTACTGTCCCAAAACACGGTGATCATCACCTTCCATGCCGACTGGGTGATCTTAAACTTCTTCGTTTAGTGTAACAAGGTACGTTTCCATTCTATACTGGAACGTTCAAACTGGTGAATAATGATTTGCTCACCAGTGACTATGCGGTTAAGGAAATCTTAACCTTCTCTGGCCTATCTAATGAGATGCTGTAATGACAGTCTTTGTGTTGGTCAGTGAACTTACGAGGTTGTCGTGCACAATGCTGTAAGCTGTTCCATGTGAGCAATTCAACTGTAAAGCCATCTCTTCGATAGTCACGCGTCGATTGGCACGGATCATGTCTTCCACTTTCCTCATTGTGGCCTCACTGCGAAATTCTGGACGAACGGTATTACTGATGCTGGTTTGACTACCATTAAAATGTTTCATCCAGTTGTAAACGGCTTTCCTGGATAAAATTTGCTATCGTAAACGGGTAACATTTCCCTGCAAATTTGCCCTGCGCCCACAGAAATCGAATTATGGGTACAATCAGCTAACACACTTACACCGACATTTGCGTAAAGGATCTTTGCAACGACCGATATTCATACCACAATTTCACATTGCAGCAATTTAAAGACATTTCATTTTGCAACTTATACAGGGTGTAAATTTTAAGTTGACAAAGCAGAATAACTCGAAAAATAAGCTTCACACGAAAAAATGCGTAGAATCCAAAGTTGATTATTTTCGAGGGGGCATCTGCTGGTGCTAAAATTAGCCCACCCCCCCCCGGCCCCTGGGGGTGGGGCGGGGGGCAACTTTAAAATTTCAAATGGGAACCCCTATTTTTTATTGCAGATTCAGGTCCTACATAAAAAACTACGTACATTTTGTCTGAAACATTTTTTTTATTTTTGGTAGATGGCGCTGTAATTCAAGAAAATCCATTTTCTCATTTTTGCGTGGAAAT
>JAHWFO010044031.1:0-21291 GCA_023313115.1 Rhysida immarginata | reverse complement strand
ATAAAATAAAGAAATACTTGAATGTACGTTAAATACACCAAAGCACTGTAACTAGAAATACTTATCGCTACATTGAGCGAATTAACATTAAATATAAAAAAGAATCGAGACAGACCAATATCTGATAAAGAATAAGGATAAGAAGATTCGAATTCCCATTAAATGTCTAAAGAAAGACTGCGAAATGATAATCAATTATTATTAGGGAAGAAACAATGAAATTGTGCAACATGGCATACCTTGTGCTGGTTATTATTGAAATAGCATTAAAAGAAATTTCATTTTTACCTTATGTGGTAACCCGCAAAACAATGCTGCTTGATAAAGAACCATGGCTGCTGCGAGAAAGTGAAAAATGCAATAAAAACTAAACATTGAACGGCAGGGAAAGAAGAATTCGCACATCATTAGAATGAAAATAATAAATGGAAGTTGAACGCCATGCTGCAGGCTACGAAGGACAAATGAGGTCAAGCCAGAAACTGGAAGTGGTCGGTCCGATATAAAAAAACAGTAACCACTGATCGCACTGCAACTTTGTGTCCAATTGGGTTCACCCAGGGAAATTCGACATTTAATCCTTAACGTTTTAAAATATGAGTATTGATTTTTTCTGTCTATATCAAAAATACTTAGTAGATGGATAGAGAGAGTTAAGGAACTCTGTTTACAGCCTCATCAGCATCTCTCATTAACATTTAACCATTTCAATAAAGTGGTATTCAGTCACAGGGTTTGGAATCAATCCTGAATGTGGTTCTTTATTTTGATAATATCAGTCTTAGCAGCAAGGATTGGCATCTCGCACAAAGAGTTGAGATGTTTAGTAATTTCTAGTATGTTTAGATAATGTCTGTCCACAACTACTCTAAAGAAAGTTACTACTTCTATATGTTCCCTAAAGAAATTTTCTAAATTGCAATAACCTTATGAAAAATAAATTTTCTCCAGTTATTAGCTCGTTATGAAATGTGCCTAGATATTTTCAGCAAGAGCTTGAGCAGCTGCATTGTACTGATTTGAGGATTGATTAGCCAGAATTAGAATATTTAGATTAATTTTGTAAATAAGTCTTTTTATAGTCGCATTCAGAAATGTTTAGTTACATTTAGAATTTAAAATTATATAAAGTTTTAAATGAATTTTAATGCAAAGAAGAAATAAATAATTAATAAGTTAAATAATTCTCTTGAGTTTTTTTCTGCATGGCTTTTAGAGTCACTAAATAACAATCATTATAGTGGTTGACAAAGAGGGAGAACGTAAGAATCATTTACACATCATTGTTTGCTTTTCAGAATTGTATTCAAGGACTGAAAGAGTATTGCTAGAGTTACACAGGTAAATATGAGAGCCGGATGGTCAGAGAGAAAGCAAGATACAAATGTAAGGATTGAACTTTAGAATCTGAAGGGAGCAAAGAGGCAAGAAATAATCACGTGAATCCCAAGAGCTTGTTAGTACAGAAACCGTTAAGAGAGGGGTCCACAAAATTTGAATGAAATCGAAAGATTCACATTTTTTTGATGGTTGACCAGTATATGATTGGTGTCGAAATCGAAACTATCTTGGCAGAGATTCTAAGTGAGAAAATAAGAAGTAGAATTGTAACAATTTCTGTAACCGAGTATGTGGCAAAACTACTCCCCATTTTTAAATTGAATCTGCCTCCGTCTTTTAAATAATGATTTCAGCTAGGAAGTTCCAAATTTTAGTTATTAGCATGTTTTATATTTTAGTTTATAACAATGTACACACCATGTTAAAGTTTAGTTAGCTCGTTTTGTCAAGGTGTTTTGAAGAAATTCTGCCAAGCTGAGAACCAGCTCATTCAATTCCAAAGGTTCGCGGTTTGCAAGTGCTATTTCGAGAATGCATACCCAGCCCTGAAAGGTACCCTGTTGTGTCAAGAGAAGCAAGAGCTAGGCAGAGCTATCTTCAAGACATTTGGACTAGACTCCCCCCCCCTTTACAGACGATCCCTATGTTACCCAGTGAGCGAGATAGCGACTTCTAAGCGGACAGATTTGAGAAAAGACGGTACTGCCCAAATTTTTTTTAATGTCTCAATTAGCCATTCCTTTGGTTCTTTATCCATGTGCATTTTCACACCCTGAAATTATTCTTTTATAGTATTCCTTGTTGTGAACAGATTAGTTAAACTTATTATACAGTAGAAAAGACAGATACACTTTTATTGCAGCATTTATATTATTCGTAGAGAGCTTAAATTTCAATTTTTTTTATTAAGCATTACCCCTTTTAAAACATTAGCTACTATTCATTAATACCTATATGCAAACCCTTATTCAGTATTCACAGTTAGAGTTACTTTTTTCATGTCGCTAGTATTTAGTAACTTAATCCAATCATGCCAGTATATTCGAAGATATTATTTGGTTGAATTAACAGTTAGAATTGCATTCTGTTTTAAGCTTCATTCGGATATATAAATATTGTTATTCAAGAAATTACTGACCAATAATTCGTAAGAAACAATTCGCCTAAACTCTTAAATTGATTTTCATATTATTTTGACACTATATAAGTTGATCGTCCAATATTTATACGAATGTTATGTTTTCTTATTTATACTTTATGATGATCGAAATTGATAGAATTTATTAAAAGTTATTTTTGAGTTATTGTCATTTTGAACACCCTACGTGAATATCTCTTTGATTGAATTTCAATATCCATTTAACTATAACTTTTATTTCAATTATTAACGTTATTGTTTTACATATCTTTTGTTGAATGTTTGATGAATATTCCATTTAATTGTTGAGACTGTTTCAAGTGCTTATTCTTTCTTATTTGGCCAGCCCTGTTAAAGAATAGCCCTCCTATTAATGTAAGTGGGATAAACTATAAATTATCATAACCAAATTTGTGAATATTAAATTCACTGGTGCAGTCTTTTTCTATTTAATTCCAATCATTTCATTCGACCACGTTCTGTGAATTTTTATTCCCCCCAAAGCTTACACAAAATGACGCAGTGTGTAAACATCTCAACAGATTGAAAGGACAATAAAATATTCTATTAATTAACGCAGTAAGCTGAAAAAATTGTTTTAAGACCATAATCTAATTTGCATAGGTAGGATAGAACCTTTTAAGTAAGCTTAATTAGCATAATCAGTTAAATATTCAATAGGATAAATATAAGCAGATTTCGGTTGGGTCATAGATTTTAGGTCCAAAGACGGAAGAAAGGCATTATAGGTATATGTTTAAATTAGATATAAGATAATAAAATAAGTCAGGATGAATCAAGCCCCTGCGTTACAGTCATTTGCTTTAGCTGGCGAAATAAATCCATATGATTGATCTACAGATATGAGAGAATTTTTTCTAAGATTAGATGTGGTAGTAAAAGTAATAAATCAGGGAACAGATACTAAATATAACATTGAGAAAATTAAGCTAAAAGGAGATGCACATAAAATGATTATTTTTACAGGGGATAGAAAATATTTTTTAAAAATTCGATACTAATATATTGCTTTAACATTTTAAATTTGTGATCGTAAATATAATTTCTTTTGATTGGTAATTTTTTATCAATTATTAGTAATATTTTTTAACAATACATTAAAATGTATAATAATATTTTCAATTTGAAATACTTGGTTTTAATCCTTTTTTAAAATATTACAAATGTAATAATTTTGAATTTGAAAATAGTTAAAATTTAGGAAAAAATATTTTCTAAATAATGCAAAAAATATTTTTTAATATCTCTATTTGTTTTTTTTAATGATTTTTCATATAACTGAATGTGCAATATTTTTACTTCTTTTAGAAGATGTACGTAATTTAAATAATAATAATTATTAACTGTAGTTACGTCTCCAAACATAGGTAATGCTTTTTCTCGATCTTCGGGCCAGGTTCCTGTTTCTCATTGGACTTTTAACCATGAACACTTGGTTGTCTTTAAGAAACTCCAAGACAGCTTGGCTGTCCATGGTGTCTGCGATAGCCCAATTGGTAGTCAAGTTTCCTGGTTCGAATCCGGGTCGCAGAGTTTTTCCTTCCATTTTTCATATACGTAAATTGTTGTAAAATGGTCACAGCTGCATGACAATAGCTAGAAAATCACGTAATAGGATTCTAATATCTTTCCTTGATAAAGAAATGACTTGGCCTTATCTGACTTCCTTGTATTCTGATCAGGGAACAATCTCTAAGGACGTCATCAAGAAACGATCTCCATAGCCATGGTTTTAATTTTTGTGAAATAACTTATGAATAAAATGTAATTTACGAAAAAAAAATTCAAACATAAATAAAAGCAATCATTTCATTATAATTCCAAAATTAAATGGTTCAATTGTGCCCTGGATTTTTTTATTAAATTCGTACATTTAGATGTTGCTAACTTTCTCTATTTCAGATACACAAACTTTCTAAAATTTGGATAATTATTAATTTTTTAATAAGTTTGGGATATATAATTGTTGGATTTTGAAAGGTGTAGGATGTTGAGAAAGAAAACACCAAAAACAGTCATTAAGGAATAACAATTACAGTGTCCATTATGTTGATTACAGTTGTCTTAATTTACATATACATAAAAAAGGGCTAAGATCAATCAATGGCGATGAACGTCTTGTTCGCTCGGTGGCACAAGAATGAAGAGCCTCGCTGAACAGCAACAATGTCGTGTCTAGGCAACAGTCCTTGAATTCAACGCCATATGATTAACAATACGGAAGAGCGGTCGAAACTATTTATATCCAACACTCTCCCTTAGTTGAAGACAGTCTCTTCATCATTTGGATGGGGTAATCCCCAAATGCTGCATGCAAAATATGTGTTTCTGTTTAGGTAGCGCTTTCGTGAACACATCGGCAATCATTGAGTCTGTGTCCAGGTAAGTTAACGTGCTGGCTTCTTCAATGAGAGCTTGTCGGATGAAATGATGCCGAATGTCTATGTGCTTCGTTCGTGAATGAGGGATTGGATTGTTTGCCAACTTGATAGCTCCTTGGTTATCGTTATAAACTTTAGCTGTAGCAATGTGGTCGAAACCAAGCTCCATTAGGAAACGGATCAATTACATTGCTTCTTTTGCAACAGCTGACAATCCCAAATATTCGGCCTCAGTAGTTGAGAGGGCTACCACACTTTGTTTTCGAGACTCCCAACAGATAGCTGCGTTGCCCAGCATGAAGGCATATCCGGTATAGGATTTGCGGTCGATGAGGCAATTGGCCCAGTCTGCATCGACGAAACCTTTCAAATTTCTAGCTGTGCGTTTATAGGTGATTCCAGAATGAACAGTTCCTTTTAAGTAATGCAGGATCCTTTTTGCCGCACTCCAATGAGTGTCACCATGTTTTTCATTAAACTGGCTCAAGACACTTACGGCAAAAGCGATGTCTGGGCGCGTCCCGACGGCTAGGTACATTAACACGCCAACCAATTTTTTATAAGGTAGATTCGCAGCTGTCATGGTTTCATCCGTTGTAGGGTGAATGAAATTGAGTCCGCAAGCGAGTGGGGTCGATACAGGTTTACACTCTATCATGTGAAATCATTCCAGTATATTGCGAATATATCCGGATTGTGAGAGGTGTAAGCTCTCCCTTGTTCGGTTAATCTCTATTCCTAGACAAAATGTGGCTTCGCCGTAATCTTTAATTTTAAAATTTTGGCATAGGGTATCCTTGCTCTTCTTTGTGCTTGCTCTTGGTAGCAATCAATAAATCGTCGACGTAAATCAATACGAACGTTTCTTTCTTTTCATCAGTGTACACGCAGGGGTTGGAATTTGTAGGATGAAATCCAATTCCCAGAAGTACGTCGCCTAACTTTATATGCCATTGACGGCCAGCGTGGCGTATTCCATATATTGCTCGTTTTAATTTGCACACCTGGTTTCCTCTATGTAAACTACGTAGCATCTTTTGCGCTTTGTAGAGGATATTAATGTCCTTTTCTTCACGAGCCATTTTATTGAGTGTTTCTTCCAATAACTGCGGCAACTCCATATAAGTCTCCTCGTCGAGGTCTCCATACAAGTTAGCCGTTGTGACGTCAAGTTGGGAAATTCTAAGGTCGATTTCAGCTGAGAGGGCCATCAGTAACCTGAACGAGCCGAGTCTGGCTACAGGAGAAAACGAATCGTAGAAGTCGATCCCTTGGAGTTGAGTATATCCTCTAGCCACGATTCGAGCCTTGCGTTGTTCCAAGGTGCTATCTTTTCGAAATTTGTTTTTGGGGAAGGTCATGGTGCCGATGACCTTTTGGTTCAGTCGTCGGTCCACCAAGTCCCACACATCGTTTTCCAAAAGACTTTTGGTTTCTCGATAAATGGCCTCTCTCCACTCGTCACAATGGTCTCCTAGCATTGCATTGGATAGTGAAATCTCATTTACAAGTGCAGCATACTCTGTTTCTTGTATTTCGTAAGATGAGTCGTCATCCACGTGGGCCTCATGTTCTCTTTCATCATTAATTGGAAGTTCAGGGAGATCTTCGTCTTTATAGTCATCAGGATTTGTGACCAATTTATATTCTTTTTTGGGCCTTCCAGGTTTCCCTGTGAAAATTTTCCGTGGTCGTCCCGGAGCTCATTTTGCTTGTGGTTGGACCGAAAGTTTCTTCTTATCGTTTGTTGAAGGAATATCTTCTGACGAAGTTAATCGAGGTAAATCACTCTCTGGCGGCGTCACTTCATTTTGATCGGTTTTAAATTCCTTAGGTGAATATGACTTATAGGAGGCATTCAAAAGTTTAAAACATCTGTTGATAGTGTTTTCGTCGATTATATCATCCATTGAATCATTTGAGTTGGACCCCTCCAGGAATTTAACATCTCGGGTAATGCATATCCTGCGTTCTTTTGGCATCCATATTCGATACGCTTTATGTGTATCCGAATAACCGACGAACTTGTCTTCGGTAGCTTTTGCATGAAACTTTCCTTTATTCGGATGTTTGTTCAAAACGAAACTTCTACATCCAAAAACCTTGAAGTATTTCAGATTCGGACGCCGATTTGTCCATCTTTCAAAAGGGGTATCACCTTTTAGAACTTTAGTACTGCATCTATTTTTGATATAATTGGCAGTAGCGATTGCTTCAGCCCAGAAAGACCGGGGCAATCCTGATGGTAGAAGAAGGCAGCGTGCTGCTTCCACGAGAGTTCTGTTTTTGCGTTCCGTCAACCCATTCTGTTGTGGGGTATACGCAGCTGTCAACCGTCTCTTGATTCCCGAGTTCTTTAGAATTTGGTCCATGCGGGCATTGCAATAATCTTTTCCGTTGTCGGATTGAAAGGCTTTAATTTTGCATCCGGTTTGCTTTTCTGCTAGGCTTTTGTATTCCAAAAATTTATGCGCTACTTGATCTTTACTTTGGAGAAAATAGATTTCGCACCATCTACTATAGTCATCAATGAAGGTGAGGAAATATCGTGCACCGCCTTCAGATTTGACGCGCATGGGTCCGCACACATCTGAATGAAGGACTTCTAATAGTGTAGATGATCTGGTGTGGCACGTTGGAAAAGGCAAGCAGGCCAACTTGCCGGTGATGCATATCTTACATGTAGATGAAACTTGGTCGTAGGTGAATAGTCAATATATCCTTTTTGGATTAGGGATCGTAAGTCAGTATCGTTGAGGTGAGCAAGACATTGATGCCATATTTCTATGGCAGAAAGTTTTTCACTTGCAACTGCGTTAGTTTCGTGTGCTTTGTCACTCACGTAGAATAAATCCCCATTACGATCAGCATTAAATCGAACATTCCCACGAGCGTCCTTAATGGTTGCTCCATTCTTGGTGAAGATTACGACATTCTTCCTGTCAACTAGTTTTGCGACTGATAGAAGATTTGTCCATCAGGGGCAAACAGTGCGTTTTGCAGCACAACAGATTTCGAACGTCCATTGGCATCGACTGAAAGGGCAACATTTCTTTTGGCTTCGATCTGGGTAGTGGTGCTATCGGCCAAACGAAGTGCACATTTTATTTCTTTTGGTTTGGTGAAGCGCGTCATATCGTTACACAAGTGGGAAGTGGCTCCACTGTCTAGACACCATATATTACGTTTTAGAGGATTGATTGACAATGGCGTCGATGCTGCCTCGAGCGCATCAGCATGATGAGTTTCATCAGTATGATCTCGATGTTGACTTTCACTCTTTTTCTTTTTTCGGCATTCTGCATTTTTATGGCCTGGAATCCCACAAAAATGACATCTGATTGGCTTTCGTCTGTCTTTATGCTTCTTGGAGTCGCATCTTCCGGAGCATTGGGCTTGGGGCCCGGAAGGAAGAATGTTTGACGTGTAAGGCGTTTGAATCACTGACAACGGACTTGTGTCTCCTGAAATCACTTTCTTCAATAATCTTTATTCGAAGTGATTCAGCGGTAGGAAGTACGTCACGAGTCTCTATTGCGCATCTGAAATTTTCAAAGAAGTCAGGAGACTGTATAAAAGCATGATGGTCAGGAGGTCTCCGATAATGTCTACGACCATAGATTGCAGTTTATCGATAGCATCGAAGAACTTACACAGATGGTCACGGATATCAGCTTCTTGCATCTTTTGCTGAGTGAGTTGCTTCAGCAAAGTTGCTTTGCGAGTGGGGCCTTTGGAGGCGTATATGGTCTCCAGCTTGTCCCAAATTTCCTTCGAGGTGTCGCAGTCTCGAATTTGTCTTAATTCAGAAGGACTAATGGCTAAAATTAGGTCTGACTTGGCTTTGGGGTCCTGCTTGATCCAATCATCAAGGGCTGCCTGTGTCGCCGACTCTGTCGCTCCTTCAATTATTTTTAGCTTTGGTTTCTCACTATAAACATAATCCCACGTTTCGTTTTTGATGAGGAGAGCTTGAACTTGCATCCCCCACGTATGATAATTATCCTTCAAAAGAGTTTCGAAAATGGGTCGCATTAAACATACTTGCCATTTCGGAAAAAGTCTGGTAGACAATTTTGATTCAACTAATTTGGTGAAACGTGCACTGGAAGTATCGCTTGAGAATCATCCATTCGCACATTAAACCTCAATTCGTCGGAGTTGAGATATATCACACGCAGTAAAAGCAGTCAAATTGAATTCGAACTCTTTAGGAATCGTTAGGGTTGAACATCCTTCCTTTCGTATGCAGTTGCGCAGTGTCTGACGATGTCTAGACCCATAACCTGTTGGATTTTGAAAGGTGTAGGAGGTTGAGAAAGGAAACACCAAAAACAATCATTAAGGAATAACAATTATATTGTCCATTATGTTGATTACAGTTGTCTTAGTTTACATATACATAAAAAGGGCTAAGATCTGTCAATAGCGATGAACGTCTTGTTAGCTCGGTGGCACAAGAATGAACAGCCTCGCTGAACAGCAACAATGTCGTGTCTAGGCAACAGTCCTTGAATTCAACGCCATAACATCAACAATAGGGAAGAGCAGTCGAAACTATTTATATCCAACAATAATATATTTGCATTAATTATTATGCTTTCAAGCATTCAACAAATGCAGTTTGAAGTTTTTATCGATAATAAAAAATTTGTTATGAGCATTTTTTATATTCATGAATTCACCCCTACCCCCTCCTTTGACAACCCTTGTGGAAAATCAGTTTTTTTATTTATTTTCTCATTTAATTCTAAAATATGAAGGGATATACTAGTACTAATGTGCATGAGAAAAAAAATTAAAAATATAAAATTCGGTATATGGATTTAAATTTTGTAATGTGTCATATGCAACTGATGTAGCTACTATTGGCCTGATTAGGCCAAGTTCTCTAGGAAAATATTAAGAGAGAAAACAAAAGCTTATTTCAAGAATGTAGGCAAGGTGGAAAAGAATTTGTAGGTCAATATGCAACACGCTTGCAAGGAAATAAAGCAAAGCGCAAGATCCTAGCAGATAGGGCACAAGCAGAGATAAAGCTTGCTTATGCACAGGAAATTTTGAATAAACAAATATTAGAACATTTTGTTGAAGGATTGTTACCACCATTAAGAAGGGTTGTTATGTTTTAGAAACTAGAGAATTTGAAGCAAGTGGAGAAAGAAGAAGTAATAGTTAAGACATGAGGATTAGAAAGGTATATGTTAAGTTCAGTTGGAAAGGAAGTTAAGAAAGAAACAATTGTATTTTAGCAGGCCACCACCCCCACAATAATTAAAAAATACATTTAAGCTAATGTAAACAGTGAGGGGAATGCAGTTTGCCAAGGGTTTGGGACCAAAATCTTCCTAAAATTTTTAAACAGTTCCATATTGATTTAAACTATACTTAATTTACTTAGCTGCAAATAAAATTTTCATTTATGAGAGTTCATTCTAAAAAGATTATAGGAATTATTATATTCAACTCGTGGGAAGAAAAGAAAAACTCGATACTACGATGATTGAGTTCCATACACGTCATTAATTCCAATTACTCATTACAAAAATTCTTTTACATAAGTTATTTGTATCATCTTACCAAAAAGCCCTACGATCAAGGGCCCTTGTCAATTAATATTTATTCCTCTATCATAATCAATTATCATCTAATGTTAAGTCAATTGAACACAATTAACCGGCACACCTGCACGTAATTTCTATTAGTGCTTGCTCGAGACATTCACTTTCTAGCATGTCATGAGAATGCAAATGATTCACTCAGCTGGCATATCGGCTAACAACTCCCAGTACCCTTGAACAAATATTCCATAGGATGTACTAGCACAAGAACGTGCTCAGCACCTCCTTTAATAGTACCAGGGGGGAGGTGCAGAAACCCCTCTTGGTGGGTAGAAAGTTTGCCTAACCAAGCCACATGAAGAGCAACAAGTTCTTACAATTCACCTGCGTATTCAACATGTACATGCAAACAATTATTAATGAACAACATGGTAATGTTTGCTCCACAATTAACATGGACTTCCCATAATAAAGCTAGACGGCCACTCTCACGGGCAGGGTACCTAACTAGCTTAAATCTAGAATACATTACATTTATAGATCATTTCTAAAAGCATATTGTTTGCATAACCATAACAGGAGGCTACATAAGTATAGTAGACTCTCCATGAGAGTGTCCTCCTATGTGTGCGATTGCAGCACTGACAATAGCAGAAGACAGCCAATGCCAGAAGTGGGAGGTCCCTAGATACTGTTGATCATAAATTACTCTGATCGTTTGGTAAACCGTTTGTTGCACACTATAGGAATTCAATCAGAAGTCACTCACCAAAACCTAATGATATACTTATGCGTTACCATCCTTTTTCCTGGCAGACTGACGCCTGCCTCATCCTGGTAACCTTTATTCGGAAATCATGACTGGCCTCTGCTTCATTGGCTCGGGAACTCTTATCTCTGAAGAACAAGCTCGTCAATTACCATGAACATGGAACACATAATAGCAGTATTATTGAAAATGATTATACAGCAACAAAAGAATTATTACATACATATTAATTATGACTTGTGTTACACATCTCATAACTTCTGGATTCAAATCAATTTGATGGACAACAAAGTCGCCTACCACACTTAGTATCTGAATCGGACTGAGTTCATTTACCAACAATCAAAAAAAAAAAGGAATAAAAATAACCCAAAGAAACAAATGATGACACAGATTTTCCACAAAAACGATCACAACAAACCCCCGTCGGAAGCTGAGATGATCTTCTCAGAAAAACTGCCAACAATCGCAGCTCTGACACAGGGTTGCTTACAATCGTCACAAAAGGGCCACAAAAATTTGTACCAAAACCATCATTTCTCGACAAGAATAATTCGTGACATAGACAATACTTAATACACACATAATTATTAAACAAAATTAAAATCAGCGTACAACCCAACATAACGCATGTCAACATTTACAAGGCAAAACTATATCAAGGGAAGTTGTTCTGATATGCCCCCCTTCTCTTCGACAGCCCTTCATGACTTCCAATAATAGGAATATCACAGTATCATTAAGCCCTGAAATGGAAGAAAAAGTTAGTAAGCGAATAGAAGAAAGATTATGAATAGGAGAGAATAGAATTAACCATAAGAGCACGCATATCAGATAAAAGAAGGCCAAGCAAATGCCATCGACCAGCCGAGCAGAGATAGCTGCTGTGACAAGGCTGAGGTCTGACCACAGAGCGAGGGCGAAGCATACGAAGAAAGTGCACAGAGGAAATCTGTTATCGCTGCTATTTACCTGGTCACTTGAAAAGGGATTTTACAAACAAAGCATTTCATAGAATAGAGTGTTCTTTCTGTCATAAAGAAGGTCATTCAATCTGTTATTGTGACAAAAATTTACAAAGAAATCAGAAAAAGGAAAATAAGCAACCATAGTTGAACGTAAAGATAGTAAGAGAACAGGCACTCAAACAAATGAGCGTGTGAACAGCCCCCCACCCAGAGAAGGAAATATATATAAGAGAGGCATAACATATGGCACATCCTTCTGCAGAACCTGAATAATTGATGGTTGAAGGCAAATTAGGGGAAGTAATTGTTAAATTTTTAGTAGACAGCAGAGCCAAATTAACTCTATTGGGCAAAGACATATTAAAGGAGATAATAAAAAGGATTATAAAGTTGCTAAGGTAGAGGAGCCCACTCTCAACTTGGTTGGAGTAACGGATCATAATTTCCCCAAGGAGGGTATTTATCAAATGAAATTCAAATTGGGTACAAAAAGATAAACACTAAAATGTTATATTTGGAAAACAAGGGAGGATATACCTTATCAGGCAATTTTTGGAAAAGATTCACCTAAAAGGTATTGATTTGTAATTGACTTTCTTCATAAAGAATTACATTCAAGAAATAACATTCTATTCATGGGACCAAGTCCTTAGTCGAGAAATCAAAGTAACTCATCTGGAATTTTCAATATCAGAGAATTCATAGAAACCATTACCGTTAGTTGTAAACATAGAATATGAATTCCCCCCACATTCGGAAATTTTTTGTGAAGGCAAATTGGCGAGTCTGGCATATAAGGTTCGTATTGGAGTGTTAGAACTAAAAGATCTTAATGATCTGCGGTTAGTAGCTGCAAAGGTATTGGTTAAGGTTTCAAAAGAAGATACCTTTCCTCTTAGACTTTTAAATTATTCAGGAGAAACATTGCTCATGATCCAGAGAAAATCACAGCAGTCCTAAATTTCCCAAGATCAAAAATGTTAAAGAAATTCAGTCCTTCCTATGATTAGCAAATGTGTGAGACCATTCAGTGCTATTGTAAAGCCACTACAGATTTAACGAAATTAGGCACACATTTTCTTTTGTCAGAAATCCCTCCTAACCCTTAGATGACTTTTAGTATCAGCCCGTATTCTTAAGAGTCCTGATTATTCCAAACCATTCATAGTTGCTACTGATGCTAGTTCTTATGCGTTAGGTGCAGTATTATCCCAGTGTTTCAAAAGAAAGGAGCACCCCATTGCTTATTGTAGCTGCCTGTTAAGAAAAGCGAAATAAATTACTTACTGATTGAAAAAGAATGCCTAGTGGTAGTGTATGCAATTAAGCAATTTAGAGATTTGCTTCACTGTCAGTTAATTCTTCAAACTGAACTTCGTCCTCTTTAGTGGTTATTTAGTCTCAAAGAGCCTCCTAGCGAACTTGCCCGGTGGGCGTTGGCCCCGAACGAATATAATTTTGAAATTGTTCATAAGTCTGGCATGAAAAGTACTAATGCCAATGGCCTTTTAAAAGACCCCATTGCTGCGATAGCTGAGTAGGAGCCATTAATATGTAAAAAAAGCTAGAGAACAGCATTTAGAGAAGGAGTAGAAAGGAATTTTGGATTAAATAAAAGGCATAGGCATGAACCCTCTCTCACCGATTAGCCAGACAAAGAAAAGAATTTTTTCATGGACGACAACAATGTTTTGTATCATATCAAGAGATCTCATAATGGAAACAAAACATGGGAACAAGTTGTTATTCCAAACAGTTTGTGAAAACATATCCTTTATTTGCATCATGATTTTCCTTATAGTTGACACATATGATAAAAGAAAATGGAAGTCAAAATTGACAAACAATATTATTGGCCTACTATGAGATCTGATATTCAACAATATTGTGCTGAATGTGGAAGCCGCAAGCTTCATGTGACCCGACCTAAACGTAAAGAACAATCGTTACAAAGTTTCCCATTTATAGTATAGCTGCAGACATTCTGGGACCTATTACTACTTCATATGAAGGTTATAAATTATTATTCAAGGTATTCGGAAGCTGTACCTCTTATGGATCAAACTGCCAAAACCGTAGCTAAAGCTTTAGTCACAAGTGTATTTAATCAACACTCATACCAATTCAAGTATTAACCGATGAAGTTCCAATTTTAATTCTGAACTTTTATGGAAAGTCTGCAAGATTTTGGGCATCAAAAAATTGTTCACCATGGCTTATTATCCTGCTGGAAATGGAATAGTGGAACAGCTGAACGAAAACTACATCCAAAAGATAGTTCAATATGTCGAGGTAAGCCAACGTGACTGGCCTACTTAGTTATCATTCTGCATGTTTGCATATAATTGTAGTCCATATTCTTCATTAGGCGAAAGCCCCTTTTTACTGTTCTATGGGAGAGATCCCATTCTCCGTGGTGATATATTTAGTGCACCAATGAAATCTTATTATGGTGATGACTGCCATTATGGGTGCGAAGTGGAAGCCCACATGAAGCATGCTTTTCATGTTGCTGAGAGGTTCCAAGAGGAACAGGATAAAAGTGAAAAGAATATCATGATAAATGGCATAAACCCTATTTTAAAGTTGACGATTTGATCCATTTAGCGGTCCCCGAGATCAAGCCGGAATTGATTAAAAAGTTACACCCTACTTATGAAATTCCAAACCAGATTGTTCATCAGCACTCTCCAGGTAATTTCTTAATAGGAAATGTGAAGACATTAAAACTAAAGTTGTTCATGTAAATCGATTCAAACCAAAGATTGGAGATATGCCCCGGGAGCCCTGCCGCATGGTAAGATGAGTCCAAGCGCAAGTAGCCATGCCTCCGAGCCGCAGGCACTGTCAACTTGCTCCAAAGAGGATTTCTTCCTACTGCCCCCTGCGAAGGCAGAAGCTGAGCGTAACGTGGAGCCTGCGAGGCCTCCACCCATCCCAGGAGGAACCAACAACTCCGGTAGAGCAGAAAAGGCACACCCTTCCTATCTGTATAGGTTACGTTCACAAGGAATTGTCCCGGAAATCCCGTGGGCTCAGCCCTCCGTTCAAGATAAAGGAACAACCAAAGCATTAGAAAGAAACTCATCTGGAGATGATGTCAACATTATAGAGGAGCTATTGATAGGCAACGCACCCATGGAAAGGAATTAAGACTGTCCAAACGAAGACAGCAGTGTAGCAAACTCCGGTGAGCGCAAAGAAGTAGCTGCCCTAGTTGTTGCCTTTTCCGCTCTCTCCTCCATGAGAAGTAATCATTCCCCTCCCTGAGAGCACCTTCATAGGTTGCTGATGAGCATAATTATACTCAAATATTGCCCAGGCTGAAATCATAACAATAAAGAATATAGCAAACAATCGAGCAATAGTTGCGTATTGACATCTGTAATATAAGAAAAACTACTATCATAGTGAAACCTTGATATTTCCACAGTTTAAATTGGGTTATAATTATGTAATTATCACAGAAGGAGCTGAAAGCTGAAATTTAAGGATCACTTGTTAATTAAGGACTAGAGTAAAGAAAATTAAGAATATTTAAGAAAGTTTTTTAAGTTTTATCCTTAGCCTTTCTTAGATTACTTAACATATTGCACACTACTATAGATAATATGATACATGAGTAACTTCTGAGAGGTAGCGACAAGTTATTATGTGATAATTGTAGAAAAATTCATACATGTTCGATGGCTTTATTATGCGCATCCTGGAGAAGCTATGGATTAACGATGTTTCAGACAATTTTGACACTCAGTACTATTATGCATGCAAACATTGCGTTTTGTTGTTGTTGAATACTTATTTTAATCAGCCTTGACTTAAAGTACTGAATTTACAGATAAACTTAGAATTAAGTAACAGTATTGTATCGAAGGGGTAGTCCTCGAAAATTTTTCTTATGATTGGAGCGAGTTTTATGAATTACAGAATCAAGTAACAGACAGGAGGTTATGCTGAGTGAAGAAATTTAGGTGATATATTTAATTGTGTAAATTTTATGTCCTTTAGTATATAAATCAAATCAAGAATATAGTTTCAATATAAATCTCAAGTCCTCGGGAGATGATGAGTAAGTAATAATCTCTCCTAGAGTGCACCCAAGGGAGCAGACCAGAAGTCGTTGTAGTGGGGTGGGGCTACATCAACCCCCCCTCTTCAACCCTCGTAAAGTAATGAAGAGTGAGAGAAAGCTAACCCAAAATGAGCTGAATAAATTACAATGACATTGAATTCCATATTTCAGAGGAAGACTTAGCTACCCTGCCCTGTTCTGGAATTTTATTGTCTACAGGTAATTACAATTATTTTAACAACTATGGTTACATTATATGCAGATAATGTGACAATAATAGAGGAACCGATTGCCATACATCTTTAGAAGAATCTTATCAAAATCCTCATGATTGCAACTTTTTCTTAATTCTAGATTCACCTTATTAATAATATTATGTGCAGTAATTCACACCTTTCAAGTGACATCACCCTATATCTTAGTAACCTTATTCACTTGGGTACACATAGAGAAATTGTAGAAGTCCCACAGAGAGATAAAGATCCTTTACATTATATTTGAGAAATGTAATTTTTTGCAAGGCAAGTTGAGGAGTTTCAATCCAATTGTAATGTTAAATTTTAAGCTTTATTATTAGTTCATGGCATGCACTGCTACACCTGAAACAAAATTATGTTGTCTGCATAGATCCAACTCAGTCCGATTTTCATTCTAAAGGAAGATGAAAGAGATCATTTTAGTATTTGAACAATAATATATTCTCGACTAAGTAATTAAAAACTAGGTAATAATAAATAAACATCTTCCGACCTGGATTCCTGGACATCAGAATGTGTTGATATATTGAATAGAAGAAACGATCTAGAGCGATGCTTCAATCATTATCGTCAACGCGATTCCAAGCAAAGCCTGATCAGTCGTTCATGAAGCATGGACTGATCACCCCCGCAGCATGACGTCGAGTTATCACGGCCATTCACTGACATAATCAAACCTTATCCATGTAAAATCATTGAAGAAAAACAGGAAGGTCCAATCCAGAGTGAGCAGTATGAATTATTTCAGCCCATGTCATATTAGATAATAGCTGAAGTTGAAGAGGAATATGGAAAAGGTAATGAGGAATTGGTGTTTTGCTAAGGTTAATGCCATTAGGCATGAGGGAATTAAATTTCCAAAGAAGAAAAGACTTGAAGTTGTTGAGATATGTATTGGTGAATCTGATGGTGTAGGGGTGCTCTCTGAGATGTTGTGTGGTGCATAGTTGTCAGTGTCTTGTGAAGTTTTGGAGAAAAGGTTATGTGTGGCGAGAGATTGACAATATCTGAGTATACTGTGTGAAACCAGATCCAAACCATATCTGAGTATACTGTGTGAGTATACTGTGTGACAAATGTAGCCCATCCCTGCATATGTGACTAGGAGAGAGTGGACAGTGTTGTAGTAAGTGAAAACGTTTAGAGGTGCTGGATAGAATCTGTGCTAATGTAATGAATTGTGAAATGTTTTTGTTAAGTCGTGAGGTGTTCTGTAAATGTAAGGATCTGTCGAAATTTTTGTGTCATGGCAAAACTGAAGATAAAGTGACTTGGATATCTTTGTTGTTGGAGAAGATAGTGGTGAATTGTTGTATAATGGGTTGGATGGCAGTTTCTGGACTGTTAAGTGAATATGAGATGCTGTTTGTACCTATGTGTATTACAAGATGTTTAATGCTGGTTGGAATATCGTGTGAGAGTGTTGGGTTGTCCGAAAAGGTGCAACCTCTACGGGAGAGTAAAAACAGGGAGGAGGAGGAGTTACTGCGACACATGTGGGGAAATACTTCAACAAAGAATCACTAAGGATAGCAACATGAAACAGAGAGAGAACAGGTGTACTGGTTAAAAATGGACAAGAAAATATAGATATACAGAGCAAAAGATTGAGTGAAAAGTAAACACAAGGTACGGGTCTCGGAGAACAATAAACGGATATTTATAAATGAAAAGGACGAGACACAAAAACCCTGGAATACAACCAATAATAGTTCTTAAATAAAAATAAAAAAAATAATAATTAACACTTAACAAAATAATTAATAAATAATAAGTAAAATCAAAATAAAACTAGAAATATGAAATAAAATAAAATATAAAACTCACGTTTCAGATAGAGACTATCCTTTAACAAAGCAAAAAAGATAATTCTCTAAACGCAATTAGAATATCAGAGGGCAATGGAAGTTATTATGAAGAATATAAATGCTGATGGCCTGTAAAGAGTGACCAGGGGAATTAAAGATATCAGCATCAGCAACTGTTAAATGTTAGAAATGATATGATATCTGCATCGGATATATTTTTATGGGTGTTGAATGTTACAGGCATTGAAATCAAACTAAATTTAGACGAGTACTTTAAATTTCCTACAGTGTATAATCTTAATTTAAAGTTCGACTATGCTTTTACTCCGTTTGAAAAAGGCTTCTCATTTGACGTGAGTTTTTCAAACTCTATTCATTTCTAAAATATAAGGCAAGATGCAACAATGAGTTTTTGTCAAATTACGAATATTTGAGATTAAAATTAAATTGATAAAATAAAACTGTTTTTTATCAATTAAATCCTTATTTCATCAGAATAAATTTCACACCCTGGAATCGAATCAAACTTTCAGATAATCATCCTGAAATATATTTATTTATATATTTATATATTTATTTATTTATTTTTTTTAATTTATTTATTTATAATTACTTACCTGTAGCAGAAGTGCCTGGCTTTAAATTGGATTTCAGCAATTCTTCAATTTCATGCTGTAGATGAAGCTCAGACTGTTAAGAAGTTTCCTGGATAACTTTTTCCATTCTCTGACCAATATGTATTCATTTTTTCAGCGACATAACGATAGATAAGAATTAAAATGTACCCTTCGAACGATTGTTATAGAGCGGATTACAATATGATGATTCGAGTAGTTGTATGCTTGAAATTCTGTGTATTATTTCAAATTCCATTTTCTTTTCTATTTCTCAGAGTTGGGATGAGACAATCATTCTTATTGAACCTATTCAAATTGCACATTTTTCTTGATAATTCGGCATTAGCAGGTTATTTACTTCTTGTTGTCTTGCTTCAAATTAAAATAGATAACCATCTTCACCTTCTAGGAGAATCACTAAATACTTAGACCCATCTTTCATTCAAAATTTACCTTGTTTTTGAAGATCGGCTCTAGACGAAGCTCCCGTTTTCTAATATCCAGAAAGCTTCTTGTTTTTTTTTTGCATATTTTCTTCAAACAATAATCTTTCTTTCACTTTCCTTTTCAAACACAAATTTTCGCGAAAGTTGATTGTTATGTCGTCAACAGTTGCCCGAGCAAAGAGGCTGCTTTCTCTCTCATCCTTCCACTCTTCACATTAGTCTGCTTACTCTCCATTATCCCTAATTGCTGATTATTTGTAAAGATTTACAAGAAATAGTTAAATCCTAATGTAAACTATCAGTTCTAAGAAAAGCCCAAACAAGAGGATTTCGGTATATTTTTACAAATTCACTTTTCTTATAAAATTCTCAGACATAGAATGAAATCATTTTTATAATGATTTTTTTTATACTGCACACCTTGCCTTCCATGGTTGGTTGCATATTGCCGGTGAATTGTGTGTTGATACCTTTGGTAATACAAGTTGACGGCCTGATGCGTGCACAATCTTTGCCTTGCTTTGTTGGTCATGAGATACCTCTTATTAGTATGCACTGTCATCATTATGACTATCAATTTATATTCGTTAAATAATATACTTTTTAAATCTGAGGTAGAGAGTGACTTACCACTAGCTTAGAGGATCAAGTGTGGAAAATTCAATCCAGGTAGGAATAAAACTGTAGATTAGTATAAGAAACAAACATGCAAACTACCGAACAAACAGATAAACACTCTTGCTTACATATATGGCTAGCAGAGGCCCCCAAAAATAACTGAAATATTGACAATTTTAGGTAAGCAGAACAAACTCTAGAATTTAAATAATAATTCAAATTGATTTTTAGTTATTCTTTAATATCCTGTTGTAGACAAATCTCCCTGTTGTTCAGATGTCTTCGAAGCCTGGTTAACAATTTTTTTTCTTTGATATATACTCATTCATTTCATAAACGTCTATTTCGATAGAATGATTTTTAAACCATAATACAATACGGGTGTTGATTTTAAAAATCAAATTATATTTATGCTTTTTTTTTGGTTGTCGTTAACTATTGCCAGAGAAAAGGGGTCGTTTCATGTGTCACCTTTCTTCTCTTTCTCAATAGATTGCAAGCTCTCCAATCTCTAATTCCTGATCATTTAAAAGGATATTTAAGAAATTTTTAAGTAAAGGTAATAAAAAAGTCACAAATAATAGACACCCTTTTGGTCTTTTTAATCAGAGACCTTCATCTGTTACAAGTTTTATAAATTCATCAACTAATATTTTTTCAGTAAAAGTTTTTAAGAATATATAATTTAAAGAGTTCAAAACACATTGTTTTAATCATAGTATTTTCCAGAAAATTTTTATATCATTTTAAAAATATCAAAGCCACCTATACTCTTTGTCCAACAGAAATTGGAGTGGGCGTGTCCAGTTAAACTTTCGTTGAACAGGGTATAGAAAGACAGGCTGGGGCACTGAAAAGTCAATGACCAATGCACGGAAGTACTAGTCCTTCATCGGAATTTTTTCATCCTCTTGCCTCTCATTTTAGTATCAAGTATAATCCTAGACCTTCAAGGTCGAGGTCTAATATATTTGATGATGACTAGAATAATGTTCTGGACAATACTTTGATTATAAGAATAATTTTTAACTTATTAAAAATCAAATTCATAAAAACTTTTACTCATGAAAAAATCAGTTGAAGACTTTCAAGGTCTTGATTGATTAAAAGGAACCTGATGAAGGTCCTTGATTAAAAAGAACGAGAAGCCTCATATTTTTTGTGATGTTATCTTATTATCTCTATCTTACCCACTATACATCACTTATATTTTTCTTTAAAAAATTTCTAACTTCTAAGAACTATCAAATCTAAGAAAAGCCAAAAAACACCCCAGGAACTTTACGTATTGTTA
>JAHWFO010044030.1:0-11833 GCA_023313115.1 Rhysida immarginata | reverse complement strand
ATAAACGACTTGACTACAGAACGGAGACATTTCACCGAAAGCTGTGGACCTTAGACGAGAAGCAGCGTCAAGAATTCAGAAGCCTTGCAACCTCGACGACTCAATAATTACGTTCGGCCGCCATAGACGTTCGTACCACCAACCATAAGACAACGACAGGAAAAGTAATATCCATATCTTTCTATTTTCCGTTTTGGGGACCCCGTGATAGAACTGATTTTGTTAACATCAATCCAACAACGTATAAGAAATCTTTCTGATGAGGATTTTTAGCCGTATTGCTCGTTCCTTGGGCTCCCCTCTACTAACGTTACCCTACCCTATCCCGATATTAGTTTAGATTAGTTTAGTTTTCGACCCTCCCCCCCCCCCACTCAGTCCAAGTCTTTTCCATCCCCGACGAGGACAATTTCTTCAAGTGGTGACGCTGTATGACGATTGTAGCCCCCAGACGGACCCCTTAATTTCTTGTTGCAGATTTTAAACCTAAAGTGAAAAGAAAAAGGAAAGAAATAATAAAAAAGATTAATAAGAAAGAATTAAGAAAGAAGCAAAATAAAGAGAAAGACGTTTACCCAATTAATGAGACTTACCTAGAGTAATCACTTCAATTGAGGACTAGAAAAGATAAAGACAAACTAAAATAAGAAAACCGTTGACGTTAATATTATGATGAGAGACTCACAGATAATCCCTTAAGAGTGTAGTAAACATCAATTAATTTGTTACGACTAAAATTAGTTTAAAGAAAAATACTTACCAGATGTGATTTTAAGAGAAACTGATACGATCGAAAAGACAACCGTTTCCCTATCCATCACAATCCATACAAAAATCCATACATTCGCATTTTTTCATGAATGAATTGGTGGGGGTTTATTACACACCATATCTTTCTTCACTTTTTTTTACCCCTCTCTTCCCTTTCTGTGGTCAATAGTGGTCATATTTGAACCGACCCTTAAACATTACGTGGTCAAAGAAATTAGTTACCCTCACCCAACTAAGGTATTAAAGTGCAGATTTCTGATTCATTTTAAAGTTAATTTGACCACGCGGTTAGTACTTGATCCACCTCCCTCCCTTTTGTGTTCATAAGTAGTCAAATCCTGACCCCCCTCCCAAACTTACCATGTGGTTAATGAGCGGTCCCGAAATGGCTTCGAACCAGGAACCAATTTTTGGGTGTTCACCATTTCTGGATCATCACAGCCAAACAATTCTTTTACAAAGAAAATATATAATTTTAAAGAGGAGTCCGTACATGTCGAATTTATTTAATTTTGTTCGCTTGTATGAATATTATAAGCATTTCTTTATTTTTATAATAACACTATAATTATATAGTTTAGAAAAATAAGGTTTATGAAAGTTATAATTATATAGTTTATAAAAATAATATAGTTTTTATAGTTCATTTCCGTTTAGAAAAATAAATTCCTTGTTTATTTGAATTTATCCACCATCCAGTCCATCCATCCACCCGCTACGATATTATTACTCCAATAAGTTTGCGTGTTCAAATATTGAGAATAATTGAAAATTAAATACTACTGGAAAAATAATGAACTGGCGAACTCCGATCTAATGTGGACAGGCATTATAAATATTTATAAACCGAAAATTTTATTTTAATTATATTATTAATATCTCAAAAAAATCAACAAAATGATATAAAAAAATGTTAAATTACAGTTTAAGTACGTAGGTAAGAAAAAAAAATTCAGTTGGGGAAACGAACACATAGAAAATTAAAAAATAAATTAAAAAAAAAAAACTAAAAAGAAAAATTTGTTCATTTCATTAGCATTAAATAAAAAAACTAATAATAATAATAATAATAATAATAATAATAATAATAACAACAACAATGAATGGTTTCTATATTCGCATTGAGATTTCATTAAAACATTTCACTGAGATTTCATTAAGCATTTCATTGAGAGAAAACACTGACATTTCGATATAAACCTTCGCGGTGGTGTAGGCTGGCCTGCATGCTATCAGGTTTTAGTTGCACCCAAAACAAACGCATGCGCACAACCATATTCCTTTGAGTACCATTCCTGTTGCACCGCGCCAGTGGAGAAGCAACTGGAACTAGATAAACGTCGACAGCGACGAACGTCGTGGGAGACGGTGTTTCGAAAAACACACGGCGGGAGGACAGGTTCGAAATCTCAGCAGAGCCGTTATCGCTCGAGCAGCGTTCAGCGAACGAGCCGGCGAGCGGCGGCGTCAAGGCGAAGTCTTCCCGAGAACCCACGGTCGAGAGCGTGCTAAACGATTCGTACTCCATTCCGCCCACGATAAGAACAAGTTTCCAGTTGACAGCAATTGAGTTAGACTTCTGGACAGAGCAGAGCCACGTCGATGAGGGAAAGAAAGTACTGGAACTTTTACACAACAAAGCAACAGGTATTTTCCCATCGGGTGTTATTGCTTATTTTCGAGACTGCGTCGGAAGAGTACGTGAAAGAGGCGTCGGCCGTTTTAAGCGCCATTAATCACGAGATATATTTTGCCTTAAAAACTCTTCCGTGGCATTTTGTTTAAGAACAATTGCTAGCCCGGCAAACTGACTGTTGGATTTGTCTGTCAATGGTATTTTTGTAACGTTTAGAAATAACGTGTCTAGTAACGCTCTTCATTTTGTTTTCTAGAACAGAGGAAGCCATTGTATGCTTAAGAATTTTGAAGCTATTGTCGAAGCTTCACTCCTCAGTATTTTTCTATTAAAGAAATAGTACAGACTTTTTGTGGTTTTATCGCCAGCCAGTGGTTGTGCGTTCGCAATATTGATGTATGCTATTTGAATTGAATTTTTGTGAATTTTGTCTCTACTGTGCCCGCGCACCACGAGAAGGCGGCTGCGTTTCCAAAATCTCTCACATAGCGCGCTAGCTGCCTTGGCCAATCCATTTTGCTAAAGGGTAGGAGTAGTATCCTGCAAAGTTACAAAGAATATTTCCGGGGATGGTTTTCCCTTAATTTTGAAATAACTATTGAAAATATGAAACTCTGCACTGAAAAGTTAATTTAAAATAACGAACAAAAATTGATGTTCTGTAGGGAAGCATTTGTTTCTTTCTCCAGCATAACTACTTCTACCCTATAGAAAAATGGATTGGCCAAAGCACCTAGCGCGCCATGAGAGATTTTGGAAACGCAACCGCCTTCTCGTGGCGCGGGCACAGTACTCTCTATTTCGTAATTTATAGAGTTTGTAGCATTAAGAGCACGGGTGCCTTAATTGCTAATTTAAGTCTAGTGTGATTTCTATTTTAGGCTTAGAATTCTTTATTAATCTAACTTCCATTTTTGGTAACAAGATAAGAATTTTCAGTAATTCAATGCGGGCCGGTTTCTTTTGAGCCTAGCTGAGCTTTTTAATTGAGCAAGTTCTTTATCCTATTAACGTGCGCTCTGTGTGTATTGGAATTGTATGTTTTAATCGAGTCATGTCGCACGTTCATTACGCAAAAGTAATTGTTACCCTTTCGAGCAAAGGATGTTTTTGTTAATAGAATACGTAAATACGAATATTAATTTACTTCTACTTTTGTATTAGAGAATTTTTGGGCTGCAATAAATTTTGCCGAGCGGCTTTTCTTTCAGTTAAGAGAGTTAGCGTTAGCAAAGTTTACGCTTTAAAGCACGTGCATTGTTATTATATTGTTGTTGTATAAATTCAAGAGTTTCCCTAATGCACGTTAAATTCCGATATGGATATTGTTACCCTTTTAAATAAAGGATGTCCCTGTTATTAAATTATAAGAGTTCTGATTTAAGTATTCACTTCACGTTCTCTTTTATTAAGGAGTATTTTTGTCTATTGTTCAGTTTATGTGTAATAAATTAAAATTTATGGTTTTTCACGTACGTTTCCTACAATGTGTCTTTAATAATAAATTTCCACTGTGCCAATGACTGCTTTCTGCAAGCAATTTAAATGACAATACCTTTAAATAATGTTATCCAGTTTTAAACAATATTATTCGTTTTTACATTAACAATATAAACATATTTATGAATATTTCCAACCTGTAGTCTGCTTCTTCTGTAGTAAACTGTTTTCTGCAATCACTGAAAATGATTTTAAATAAATTTTATCTATTTTTAAATAAAATTCACCTACATCAGCATTATAAAATGTTTGTGAATAATTACCTACCTGTATTCAGTCGCTTTTATCGTAAATATTCACATATTCTCCAAAAAATGCGAAGACGAATATTAACTGTAAATCATTTCAATGTTTGTGTGCGGCGAGCCCATGGCAACCGCTACAAGCAGGTTGATCGCTATCACGTGACCGCTTTCCATTTTTTCCCATACGATGTCAGATTGTCGCTTCTGTGTATTCCTTATTCTGTGACCATGGGTAGGCTAAATGGAAACTATCACGAGGAGGCTGAAGAGGAAGGCTCATATTAGTGTCCTTGGCAATCTGAAATGCAGAAAAAAGGATGAGTTTTAGATGAATGGTTTACACTCCCTACAATAATGGAAACTGTGACATTTTATTTTAGTTAATATCATATTCGACCTCCGTGGTGAAATTAAGTCAGCCACCCTTCTTACTTTCAATAAGGCTCCGATACACAGCTTCCGGTATTTAGATCCATTCTTGCAGCGAGAAACTAGCCATGTTGTTAGCAGTCGATAATAATGAATGCTGTTCAGTGGAAATGCATTTCAGATCACTACGAGTAAATAAAAAATAATCGTAACAATAATAAGAAAACGTGTTAGCAAATAAATTTGGAACTGTTAAATAAGTATAATTTACGTTAGAAAATAGTGTAACTTACTTAGATTCCTGTTTTCGTTCAATTTTTCTTGAATTGGTAAAATTTGAAGGAGCAAGACCAACAACATTGGAGAATGGCTTATTCAACATTGGGTTTTTGAGGGAGCCTGTTCTCGCACTCAAGAGTTGAAGAGACTATCCCTACTGATAGTCTCTAGAAAACTTGTCCAATCCATAGTAATATTAAAGGGTAGTATTAGTTCTAATAATTTTGTATTAATCTTCTTACTAATACGAACGGCGAAATCGTCCAGTATCGCTATCCGCCATGTTTTCGTAACTCGATTTCGTATCTCTACCGGAAATGATTCCATTTCCTATGACTTGGCTCGTAAAGCTGTGTATGGCGCTATTAGATGAGTCAGGGGTTCGTAAACAGTTGAAGATGGATGGTACAACCATGGATGAAGAATAACAGGATAACCGACTCGATAGGCGAGCCCAGCAAGCTCTTTTGTGGTGGCGCCATCTGGTTATTTCAGTGAAAAACTCACTTTCTTAGCTTAATCCAATGTTTCTTTTAATGCTCGTTTTATTGAGATAATTTATTATTTTTTTTACAAAATCTGATAAAATCAATTAGATGCTGGTTAGCTTCTGTGAAAATTTATTAAAAATCACGTGGCTGAATTAAATTAGTTTAAAAAAATTTATTACGTTAATTTGAAGATGATGTTGAAGATCTTAGACAAAAAGAAACATTTCTTTATTAAATGTTTATGAAAATGATTTAATATAAAGCTGAAAATAATTACAAAAACAGTAACATTTTTCATAAAAATGTTTCAAAACTTTTTTTAATTTTTTACGATTTTAATGAGGCAAAAAATTATTTCAGGCATGACAATATTTTAACTGTTATCATTTTCGACTGCATAATTTGCATCTCAAAAAATTTTAACGTATATCAGTTAAATAGCTTCCAGCATACTTTACAAGCAAGTCTTTGCTAATGTTTTTTGGTCTGCTCTCTTTCCTTAATCGACTTGCTCTTGTGTAAGCTCTCTGAAGAAGGCGTTTTAGTTTCTTTTTCCTTGGAGTCAACATTGTATCTTTTCCTGGTACGTTAGGCGAATAAGATACAGGAATAATCTGCTGTTCGCGAGGTGGAGTTGCAATGGGACTTTCACCTGATCGGCCTTTTGATTTTGATGAGCATTTACGTTTCTTAACTGCTGCAGGTGCCGCAAGTTCACGATGAAGGGGCCTTCTGTAACAACGAAATTTGCTGCCGCTGTAGCATACTCTATTTAGATTTTTGTAATAAAGTAGGCGTAATGTGTTACTTTAAATTATATTTTGTTTATAACAAGCAAATATGATTTATAGTAGGTTATACAAAGCAACTGTGCCATTTTTATAAAATTTACTTTCTCTGATTTGTTGTCGCAAAATTTGAAAAAAAAATTGTATTTTGTTATATTAAATTTTTTGTTTTTTGAATTTTTTTGAAAAATATAAAATAAAATAAATTAAAATTCAAAGTTTCAGAGGCTTCTCAATCTCACTCGGTATTGCGGCCCAGAGATGTAAAAAACATACTAAAGATACGTGTTTAAAACGCTGGCGACTTCACGCCAGGCGAATCTACGACCGACTCCATGTCCGGCGACTCCACAGCCCTGAACCTTGCTCTGCAGTGATAACTTCATTGCTGCGGCAGACCTAATGAAATATCTAGTGAATGAGGGAGAAATCACGTACAAACTCTCCGCTGGGAATCCTGGAATCGTATGCCTCCAGAAACTGGGACCTGCGATCTTCAAGATTTTATTAGCAAACACCGAATTAGCTGACAAGCATATTTCAAAACGAACCCTGCAAATTGGTGATAAGATCCTCGAAATTCTTCCCGTGCAACCACGGCCAACCTTCGTTTCTGTGCATGAGGTAGATCCTACTATTCCTCTTTCTCGCACTCAGCGATTCTTCCACCAGTACAGTGAAATAAAAGAAATCACCAAGTAAGGATTCCAAGGCTTTCCTTTATCGGCCAATGGCAACCTAGGGATAAAAAGAATTCTTAAAAAAGACATCACGGAAACCTTTAAATTTGACGAAGACAGGATCTACATTTCGCCTCAGAAAATCACAGCAAATCGGGAAATCGTGTACAAAATAATTAAATAGCACAGGGGTGAGGAGAGAACCCTGAGGGACACGGGCCTTTACAAGACGGGGCGTGGAAAGATTTTCTCCAACTTTGGCTTGATAGGATCTGTCGCCAAGAAAGGATTTCACCATTAAAATCAAATCAGCAGGGAACCCGTCTCTAATCATTTTGTAGACAAGGCCCTCACGCCAAACCTGGTCAAAAGCTTTACTGACATCAAGAAATACTACCCCACAGTACCTGGAGAGGTTCAGGGGGGTGCTCAGGTCTTCAACGAGCCTCCATATCTGCATCGGACAAGAATGGGCAACACGAAAGCCAAATTGCTCTTCCCGAAAAAAGTCATTTCTTAGACAGTGGTCTTGGAATCTGACGAGGATCGTTTTCTCCAACACTTTGGACATCGAGGGTAGCAGGCTAATACGTCGGTAGCTCGCGGGAATTGCAGGATTTTGCCCCTGCTTGGGGATACTCAACACAATAGATTGCTTCCAAGCCACAGGGAAGTAAGAAAATTTCCAGCAGTCGCTAATGATATTGGTGAGATAGTCTATAAAGTTCTTCGGGAGATTCATAAGGGCGTTATTGCTCACCTTGTCTCTTCCTGGAGTCTTCTTCTTTTTCAGTTAACTTATGATGGTGGCGATCTCTCCAGCCTCGATGTTGTTCTTCGTTAAATGCTGCGGGACTTCATCAAAGTTGACAATGCCTTCTTCCACACGCTGAGCCCACTCAACTGTGGGTAAGTTTTGCCTAGATTAGAAAACAGATGAAAGATACGTCCAATTGCTTATACATACCTGGTAGGTCGTTGATGTTGGGGCCTTTATCCTCCGGCTTAGACACAGCAGCAGCATAGGATTTGTCTTCTGTCAGTTTAGAACTAGGCATCCTTTGAACTTGTGGGTATTTTGGACATTTCGTGTAACTTGAAGTGTGCTGTCCACCATATCTGACGCACTTTGGGGGTCTTGTCCTTTAATCTTGGGGAAATCTTTTGACTGGTGCCCCTCTGCACACTTGTTACAACGAGGATCTTCCGTGCAGCCCATGAATACGTGTCCGAAGCGCAGGCAGTTGTAACACTGTAGTGTCTTCTTGTTCCCTCGACAGGCCTCCACTAGCACTGCCAGCGGCCTAATTCGTATAATGTTCTTCAATGACTGGTTGTGTTCGGTGTTCGGGAGCAGAACCAAAACCATCGGCATATCAATGGATCCTTTGGCTTTCCTCAATCGAATTACCTTTTCCGGGAAGTAGTTGGCTCTTTTTAGGTCTCTTTGGAAGTCATCAAGGTCATACGTAATATCCACATTACGAATCACGTATTTCAAGACCTTCTCCGACTTCAGTTGATGATGCAGAATTTTTAAAATATTATCCCACTTAATTCCAGAGACTAACCTGTTGTGAGTTTCTTCGTCTTCACATTTAACTTTGACGGTTTCAGCTCTGCCCGTATGAACAGTGATCTTTTCCACAGGAACATGCTTCTCGAGCTCAGAAGAATCGTCTTAAACGGGACGCCATGAGTCCGCACGATAATCGGTGGGACATTAGCGTGATCCTATAGTCTTCATTAGCTGAGCGATTCTGTACATTTTTTGGATTCCTCATTCTAGACGCGTTGACGACTTCTTCGTTTACTCTGGAGACGATCTTTAGGTTATCGATCCTCGTGCCTTTTCTGAATTTTTTATTAGTGACACCAATCCAGGGACTGTCTCCACTTCTTCCTCGGTTCCGTCAGAGTGACTTCTCTTACAGCCACCATTTGTCGAACAGTCACTATTTTCTATTATATCTATAGACTCCACACTATTAGAGTAGGAAATAGTTTTTAAAACATTACTTACCTTGCTGTTATCAACCGGTTTGCCTTCCGTGGAGTTTCCTGCCTTCGGGGTCCCGGAGCATTTCCCAAAGGCTTCCTTCAGTTCGCTTATCTTGTCAATAACATCTCTACGAGAGTCCTTAATTCCCTTGTTGATACCATCGAGCTTCTCAAAAATTTTGTGTAGGGATTCGACTTTTTCCTCCAGTGCACTATACTTAGCCTTTATTTCATCCCGGAGGGTTTCTAACATTTCGTTGAACACTAGGTCAAATGCAGCAAACCTAGCATCCAAGCAGGCATCCCGGTAGGCCTTTTCGCAGGACACAGTTTTACTATCCGCCACTAGCAAATGCTCTTTAGCCGACTTCAACGTGGTTAATTTGGACGAAGCCATCATATATAAATGTATAGAACCAGGGGGGGGGGGGGAGTAACCTCGCAGCTAGGTGTGTGCTAAAGAAGCCGTCCTAAGAAGGACGCACCTAGCTTTCAGAAAAAAGAACAAGTCAGGTTTGCGAGAAAATTAATTCTACGCCAGGGACCCACTTGTGAATGATTAGAATAATAATAGATGGTATGAAAAAATGTCCTTAGTTAGGTTTGCGAGGAAATTAATCCAAACGCCAGGGACCCAGAAGGATAATGAGCGTCTTGGTGTACTGGTTTACGTGAATATTAATTCCAACGCCAGGGACCAGCACATAAGACGTAACAGAAGGTGAATATCGCCCTGAAAAGGGCGCACCGTGAAATGAGAATAATGAAGAGCTAGTCCGTTTTGATCGTGCTCAGCATGAGACCTCCATGTAACCGTTTTGTCCTCCTGATGTGTTATAAGGCTGCTGAAGTTGAATCACCGATACCATACTTAGAAATGTGAAATAGACAATCGACAATCGAACAGTGAAGTGTACATTTGTTAGGATGGGACGAAAGTAGCGCTTTCACAAAGCTCATCCAACCAGAATAAACTCCAAATGAAATACACTGAGGTAGCCAAGAAGCCTAATCAACCCAAGCAGTCTTCCATATTGTACAAAAAAGAAAGAAGAATGAAATACAAAATCATCAGTATATATAGGTAAAAACAGTGATAGGACCACCAATCAGGGAAAAGGACCACTGATTGGTGGTTTACAATTCTGCAATTGGAAGACATCATAAAAAGCAAAAACTTAAAGACGAAGTTTGTGATCAATGGGCGGACCTAATAGAGGTATCTATTTCCGGTCTGTCTTGTCAGTAAAATCAATTATGAAATCTATGAGAGTATCTCTATCGAAAGAAACCTGATTGTTTAGTAATTTGTCCTTGTTGAGTCTTAGACGTTTCCTTATCTCGATTTCCTCTTGTATGGTAATTCTTTCGGGGTTCTTTCCAATCCATATAGATGTCATACAATCTTCAATTGGGAGCATCCTGTGTCTGTCAGTGACCAGATGTTCAGCATAGGCTGACTTCTTATCCTTGTTTAACCAGGATCTTCTACGTTCATTGTATCTGATAGTAAATGATCGTTTTGTGGATCCGATATAATAGGCTTCGCAGTCTGGGCATTCGAGCTTATAAACCCCACATAGTTTATACACGTTCTCTTCTTGGACCTTCTTCTTGGGGTTAAGGAAGAATTTGCTATTTATTCGTAGTTCTATAGGCCACTCCCAGGTCTTGCTCCTGAAAAACGTTGGTGATTTTTCTGATACTGGGATTATTGTAAATGAAAGTAGTAAAATCCCTCTTGGTTTTGTTGACTTCCTTTCTCCGCTGTTTCAAGCTCGTCCTGACACTTTTCAGGATGGAATAAGTTATGTGTTTGGGGAATCCGTTGAGTCTCGCTAATTCAAAGGTAGTGGCGATTTCTTCTTTCCTAGCTTTTTGGGTAATGGGGAATGTCAGAGCCCGATGGAAGTTCTGTCTGTTGGTAGCAGTCTTATGTTGCATAGGGTGATTCGAGTGGAAGGGGATAATGTTCGCCGTGGTAGAGTTTTTTCTATGTACTTCAAAATCAAATCTCATCGTTTGGAGATTCTTACTGATGCAGAGGTCCAGGAAGATGATTTTCCCTAGGTTGTCTTCCTTTTCCATGGTATATGTGATGGAATTGTTGAACTGGTTAAAAGTGGACAAAATCTCCATGTCCGTGCATACACTATTGTCGTAAATGATGAAGGTGTCATCGACATATCTCTGGTACATCATTTCTCTATACTAAGTGATCCAATGGAAATTTTGGATAAATTATTAGCTAATTCTGAGGCTACTGCTCTCAGGATTATTAAGGCTAAATTTGTTGATCTGGAATATCAAAGGATTGAATTTTTTCCGGTAGAATCTGCTTACCTTAAGGTTCTGATTTGGGGCGTATGTCCCTTTGTTTCGAAAGAATATATCAAACTGGCTTTCAAAGAGTTCGTTCAAGCTCTTTCATATAACAAAGTTAACTATGATGACGAAGAAGTGGACCATCTACAAAACGGAAACTTAATTATTGAAATGTGTCTCGATAATAATATTCCATATACTCTTGTGCTCCTTGGTGAGCGCGTTATTGTATCCTATTAAGGCATCTGGAGGGATAGTTTCTACTGCAAAAGGAACGGCCATCTCTTGAAAAATTGTCCCCTTCTATCGACAAGTGATGATTGCTTTAGAATAGTAGGATGAAAACATGTTTGCCCTTTTAAGGCGGTTAATAAAGATTGTACGTCTCAAGAAATTTCTAAAGACGAGCCTTCCTTTGGTCCGGTCAAGCGGATGGACTCTTCAAATTTTCCTGCTTTGCTTTCTGGAAAAAAGCTGGATTCGGTTCAACCTGAGTCTACTCAAATACAAAAGAGCCAGATATCAATACTAGAACCTGTTAAGGTTGCTGATAATCAAACTTCTCCTATTCTATATGCTCCGTCTAAATCTTCATTGCCAACTAAGGTTTTAGAAGTTTCCCAACCTTGTCCTTCTACACGTGTCACGGATGATCGCCAAGCTAGCATAGGTTAATATTCCTGATGAAGAGGACACCTTTGCCGACCCACTTCTGATTGACGAAGATCTTCAGGATAATCCTAATAGC
>JAHWFO010044029.1:850-30299 GCA_023313115.1 Rhysida immarginata | reverse complement strand
TATACTCAACATTTGTATTTCGTGGACCTGTGAGCTTTTGCATGCCGCCGGCTCAATTGTGTTAGGCAACTTCGACGCCACCGGAAGCTCTCGCGCGGCTATCTTCTCTGGTGAGAGTCAGGTCACAAATTCCCTATTCTTTCCATCTGTTTATTTGAGGGTAGGGAACGGTTTTTATTTTCTACTTCAACCACCGTGGAATGACTGAACAGCATGCCGAACTATTGCGTGGCATATGGATGCAATGTGCGAACTACAAACGGCAGCGGGATATCTTTTCACAGGTAAGGAAATGAGAATTATAAGTCATCGTGTGTTATATGGGTCAATCGGTTCCCTGACACAACAGGACATGACAAATCGGGACAAGACAGAACGGGACAGACAAAACGGGAAAGAACGGAACGGGACGGTGACAAAAAGGGACAATGACAAAACGGTGACAAAAACGGACAATGACACAACGGACATAGGCAAAACGGGACATAGACAAAACGGGACAGAATCATGATGTTTAAAACCATCGATTCATCGTCACACAAAATCATCGATGTTTCGTTACATCGATTCAGCGCCACACAGAAACGTTCCACGAAAGTTTATAAAATTTTCACTAAATGCTCTCTTATACTGAATAAGATATCAGAGGACAGTTACCCTTCATGGCAAGGAAAGGACTTAGTCACATATAGCCGAGGACTAGTATAAATGGATCCCCTGAGGTCGCTATTTAGTTTCCGATAGCACAGAGGTCCCCTTAGCTTTTTTGGGACTCCTCCCGGAGTCCTATTGATCAGATGACTAACATGACACGATGTGCCACCGGATGGTGTGACCTCTCCCGTCACGTATAGTTGGCGTAATTACATCTTTACAATCAAATCCATGTCTTAATATTGTCAATCAAATCCATGTCAATTATACGTCTTGTAAATATTTACAAAATGAGTATACTCTTCTACATCCCGCATACTACATGCATTTTGACCAGGATAAACGTTTAATATAAATGTAAGTCGTTAATTATTCAAAATGAGATAATTTAATCAACATTGTAAAAATTATTTACATTCAAACTTTCATATTTTGAAACTTTTGGAAAACAAAATGCCTGATTAAAGGATTATTTCGATAAAATAATTTATGTATTTTATACTTTTGTTACAATATTCAGAGTCGAACTAATCCTCAAGATTCAAAATCTTGCGTGCCCCGTACACTATATCATACAAAGATAAGCTAACTTTTAAGCTATTGGGTTCATACCCCACTCATAGGTTCTACCTTCTCAAATACTTATTATATTAAGATTCACTCATACATTAATTGCGGGAACACTAATTGCAGTTACCTCCTCTATATGATTTACAATCTGAATAGGATTAGAGCTAAATTTAATATCAATAATTCCTATTTTAGCTTGTATTCTAAAAATGACACACCAATAAAGTATTTTATAACACAGGTTCTAGCATCATCTATGCTCCTGATTTGAAACATAATGATTCTGTCCCGTTTTGTCTATGTCCCGTTTTGCCTATGTCCCGTTCTGTCTGGTCACCGGGTCAATCATGGGTAGTTTTCATAACCCAAATCGCCCCAAATTATATCCCGAGCCTTCATTTTTGTCCCCATCATTAAAAATGTTTGTTTTCTAAAAAATATTAAAGAATTCCAGTCATTGTTAGCAGTTCAATGTAAGATTCTGCTAAATACTTTCAAAAAGTTCACTTCAATATATTTACAGTTAAATGCTTGTATTAATAAAAATTGAATTTAAATAACAAGCATAATCGGAACCAATGTGACATGTGGTAGCATGTTACTCTAGTTACAATGCTCAAAAATTGACAAGAACATTTTATTTAAAAATACAAATACTGGGTGGCTGGAGATATAACTTTGTGATTGGTATGCTTATTAAAAATGCCATGCTATCATTTTAGATTCCCTGAATGTCCAGATCTCATAAAAAAAAGTGGATACATGCTGTCAAGTGATGAACAGAATTGTCATTTACCTGTGAATGTAGATGCGTTTCTATTTTCCTATATATAACTTTGATGAGGACTGCTTTCTCTAATAAAATATTTTCAAGAAACTGCTGTAAATGTTTACTTCTGATAATGTTAATTAATATTGGTAATGTTGCTTCAGTCTGTAATTTTATAAAGTGTCTTGCCCTATTTACTTGTTTGTACACTACTGTTTATAAAAATCGCAACACCCTGATGGAATAGCCCAATCTGCATTAAACTTGGAGCATTTGCATATCATGGGTCAGAAAAGAAACCATTAGATTTTCAGGTCAATACAATGCGTTTTATTGTCACATTAGTATCGGGTGAACCCACCGTGGGATGCCTCTAAACGTCGTGGCATTGAGTCAAACAAGCTCTGAATAAGGGCCTGGGGAATGTCCTGCCATGCTCTGTCTACACGGGTATACAGTTCATCCACAGTTGCTGCTGCAGGAGTCTGACGAGCCAATCGATGAGCAACCGTGTCCCACACATGTTCGATTGGGACATGTCTGGTGAACGAGCAGGCCAGGGGAACAAGGGCGTCTGATGTGTTTGGAAAAAGGCGAGGACATTTCTGGCCACATGCGGTCGGGCATTGTCCTGTTGGAATACAGCGCCTGGAAGGTTCTGCAGGAAGGTGATGACCTCGGGTTGCACAACTTCCCTGATGTACCGGTCACTGTTCAGATTGCCATGGATTCTGATCAGACGGGAACGGCCATGGTAACTGATTGCACCCCACACCATCACCCCTGGCGTTTGTCCTGAATGACGCTGCAGGATGCATTCTGGAAGGTCGCGCTCGCCACGATGTCTTCTGACTCGTATCCTGCCGTCATGGTGCTGCAAGCTAAACCTTGACTCATCCGAAAACACAACTTGTTGCCATTCAGCTTGCCACTGTTGGTGTTGATGGGCCCATTGCAACCTGAGGCGCCGGTGGTTTTGAGTCAAAGGAATCCGCAACAATGGTACTCGTGCCATCAATCCTCTGGAAATCAAACGGCGTCGTACATGTCTAGCAGACATTGTCCTGCCTACTGTAGCACCCCACTGTTGTGCTAACACTGTGGAAGTGGCTGTACGATCTGCTACACACATGCGATAGAGGTGTCTGTCATCTCGCGGTGTCGTCGTGCTGGGTCTTCCTGAGCCTGGTCTTCGGTGTGCCCTGTTCTCTTCGCTCCACTGCCTCCATGCACGCATAATTGTCGTTGCATTACGTCCTACACGAGTAGCAATGTCACGATACGACCATCCCGCTTCACGCAGACCAATTACGCGTCCTCTTTCAAAGTCTGTCCGCTGTTGATAAGGTACCCTTCGTCGTCGTCGAGGCATGGTGTTCTTTCAAGCAATTACTCTGAAAATCTAATCATTTATACTCTGACCCATTGTATGCAAATATTGCAAATTGCATATGGATTAGACCATTCCATCAGGGTGTTGCGATTTTTATAAACAGTAGTGTATATTCCTGAGGTTTTTTGTATTTCATAATCTACTGATTGGAAAGTGATTTTGGAGTTAAAAAAAAAGCTATTTTTAAAATTAAATTGAAATTGAGAAAATGTAAGGCCATATAGCAGTTGAACATTAATTTTTATTTCCTATGAAATTGAAGAATGTTACCTAAAAATCACTGTTTATGTGCACCAATGAAACAAAGTTTTGGGAAAATATAATAAATTCACATGAAAATCAACATATTAATTATCATAAGGCGAGCGCTTTAATTATCAGCCGATTTTTAAAGATAAAACAAAAAAAAAAACAAACTAAATCGCATTGGGCTGTACAGCTGCAATAGCTTTGTCCCATTTAAGTTTTATATCGGGATGCTTGAATGTCACACATAATTCATAAGGTTTTTCATTTTTCTTTTGCGAACGTCAATATTTCGCGAACAAGTGAAAATTTGCTTCGTTTATATTTTCGATTCATACATCATAAAGTAATGGAAACCACGTTACCGTATTCGTAAGTTTTTGTATTGTTTTTTTAAGGTTTTAGCATCATCTAAAACCTTAATAACGACGGTACAGATGTATGTAACATGTATGTCACACGCCATAACTTTTGAAAGGATTGATCTAGAAATTTGAAATTTTCTACACACGTAGGCCCTATACAGAGAACGGAGCGAAAAATATAGCGAATCCTCTAGGGTAGACCATACCAAGTATTTTTGTGGTTTCCCCAACTAACTTCCCTACATGTTTATGGAGTTTTGATTGCGTTTAAGCAATTTGTGACGTCAGAGTTTGACTGTTGACGTCAGAATTTAAAGAACTCTATTTGAAGTATAGCGAATCCTCCCGCTACCATAGTATATAGAATCCTCCTTCTCATACTATGCGGCTACTATTCGCAAAATTTTGATGCCATAACCAAAGAATAACACATGATGTTATTCTATGCCATAACTTGTGAAAGGATTGACCTAGAGGCTTGAAATTTTCTACACACGTAGGCCCGATACAGAGGACGGTGAGAAAATATAGCGAATCCTCTTGGGTGGCCCGGGGCTCCTCAGGGGTCACTTGTATGAATTTCATGGTTCCTTTTTTATCTTTTGAACAATGAGGGCAAAAATCCTGAAATTTCGTAAATTTTTAGCGCGGTTCTAAAAAAATAAAACCAATATACATGAAAAGTGATATAAGCCTCTAGGGCCCCGCCGGAGATCCCGAGGTCCCAAATACAATTGAAGCGATAACATTTGAACGGAACGACCTAGAAACCTGAAATTTTGTGTATTTATACTAAAAAATATAGCAAATATAAAGAAATGTGATGTAGGCCTATGAGGCCCGCCAGAAGATCCCGAGGCCTCAAATACAAATCAAGTTATAACTTTTGAACGGAAAGGTCTAGAAACCTGAAATTTTGTATATTTTTAGTTTGGTACTAAAAAATACAGCCAATATAGAAGGAAGGTGATATAAGCCTCTTTAACCCCACCAGGGGCCTCGAGGCACCAAATACAATTGAAGCTATAACGTTTGAACAAAAAGGCCTAGGAACCTGAAATTTTGTATATTCATAGTGTGGTACTAAAAAATATTGTACATATACAAAAAAAATAATATTAGGCCCCAGCAGAGCCCCACAGGCCCCAATTACAAGCAACAACTTTTAAAAGAAAAGGTCTAGAAATCTGAAATTTTGTTTACTTACAGAAAATTACTTAAAAAATTAGCTAATATACACTGAAAACTGGTATAAGGCTCTTGGGTCTCGACATGGGCCCTGAACCCCCAGTCACAAATCAAGCTATAACTTTTGAATCGGAAGTCCAGAAATCTGAATTCTTGCATATTTATGGTGTGTTACTTAAAACACAAACAGCGCTCTAATGTTTGAACGAATAGGCTTAGAAATCTGAAAATTTGGATACTTATAGCAGTTTACTAAAAAATTTAGCTAATATACACGAAAAGCTGGTATAAGGCTCTTAGGTCTCCACAGGGGCTCTGAAGCCCAAATCACCAATAACCTCTAACATTTGAATAATAAAAAGGCCTAAGAACTTGAATTTTATATTTTTACTTAAAAATTATGACAATATAAAAGGAGACTGGTATAGGCCTCGGGGCCGCTGGCGGCCTCAAATACGCTAAAATTTGAACGGAAAGGCCTACAGTCCTGAAATTTTGTTTAATCATAGTGTGGTATATAAAAATTTAGCTGATCTATATTAAAAATTCTATAACTCTCATGGCAGGGGAATTGCGGCCTGAATCTCAAATCAAGCTATAAATTTAAAACCAGAAGTCCAGAATCCGTTCGATGGTCTATTGAGATGCCAGGCCAAACCATAATGGAACAACATCCCATTCGGTGAGTCTCACCACGTCGTCTCCAGACACGTAGACGGCCATCACAGCGGGTCAGGCAGAATCTTGACTCGTCTGTGAAGAGAACAGAACGACAGTGGCGAAGCTGCCAGGTGACATGTTGATGTGCAAATTCTAGTCGCGCCTATATGTGCTGGCGGGTTAGCCTAGGCACTCGATTTGGTCGTCTGGCTGTCAAGCCAACTTCACGTAATCTGTTCCGGATTGTTTGATCTGAAACAGCTACCCCAGTTGTCATTTGCAGGTCATTTCTCAGGTCTCTGGCCATTGATGTTCTTCGGCGCAGGGCACAAGTCCGCACATAATGATCTTGACTGGCGGTTGTTGAGCGTCAGCGACGTTGCCCAGCTCTTCGTGTGTACTGGCCAATCGCCTGAAATCGTGTTCACAGTCGGAAAATGACGGAAGAGGACACATTGAGGGCTTTTGCCACAGTCCGAAATGATTGACCCGTTTGGAGCAATGTGAACTTCTACTGCTTCAAGATGCCTTCGTGACATGTCAGAGCACTAACAACAACGTTCCAGGAATGCCTGCACCTTCTAATGTTCGACCGTTATCTCCAAGCAAAGAGTGTACTGGCATGTAACCACTTTGTTTTCTGGGGGGTTATCTTGCTATGCAAATTTCTCAGAACATCTGGCAGCAAAATGTGTTGGCTTCAACCATTTCCTATGAGGGAGATAGTAGGTTTCAAGTTGCAGAAGATGAAATTGCTAAAAAGTATTATTTACGCCCTCTGTAGGGGATTCTACAAGTGTTCCTTTAATTGTTTTGAGCAGTGTATATAGCATTACCAGACAACGGGAGAAGAAATGGGAGAGAGAGAGAGAGATAAACGTTTAAAGGGATAGAAAGTTCATTATTTGAATTAATGTAATTTAGATATACCAGTGTTTAGTTACCATTAACTCGTAGTGCTACACTGATTCTGCAATAATGCTCATCTAAAGGGTAGTCTTGAAAATCAAGAGAACAACGAAAAGTGACAGTGTCCCTGAAAAATAACGAAAAAGTAATAATTTTTTTTAATAATAAATTTTTTAGGAATTGCAGTAATTATCTGTTTAGTTTTGGTATTTTTCTTTAGATTGCTTTTGAATATTATTTCATTCCAGGGTTAGAAAATAACTAGAGATTTTTACGCATGTATCAAATAGGAAATTGAAGGAATATATTTTTTCCCGACTTCTACAATTGAAGAGCTCGGTGCAATAAGGACCTAACCCACAGGAAGAAGTTTTTGAGAAAAGTGATGTTATATAATTAAAAAACTTAGTAAATCTATATGGTTGATGTTTTACTTTACTGTGATTGCAGTTTACTTGTGCAACTGTTATTGAAACATATTGTAAATGGATTTCACAAGCAGTAAATATTACATTTAGTAAGAATTTCTTCCTGTGGGTTTGGTGCTTATTGCCCCGAGCCCTTCAATTGGCTTCTAAAATTACGAGAGCTGTTCAATGTGATTATCGTAAGTGTTGAGATATTTTTGAATACGGGCAGTTGTGGTCTCCTTTTATCGGGTTCGTCTTCATTCAATGCATGTAAAAATATTGGGATGTAAGCTTTCGATTTTGCTGTTACGGAAAAAATTATAGATGAGATACCGTAAAGTGTGTATACATTTTTTGACGCACCCTATATTCCTTCAACTAACTGGATACACAATGTTCCAACGTAAACAAATAAGAAATTGTTAATTCAAACAAAAACATATAAATTGCATAAGTTGGGAAGTTTTCAAGAAAATATTTTTGGAATCACAATGTATTAAATAAAGAGAGTGTAATTCATGAATTTTCAACAGAAGCTATTAATACGGGCTTAAATACCAAAAGAATCGTAAGTTATTTATAGACTTTTATAATACGCTAATTATACAATATTATCTTATGAAGGCAGGAGTCTAAGACGGGACATTGCAAACTACAGTATCTTTTCTGCATGCAAAACAAGTAAAATGGAAAAAAGTATGTAGGATTGATCTCCCCATTTTTTGTACTGGATACACAATAGGAAATTAAAACTGTCACAACTTAGGAAAATGGTAACTTTCAACATCATCTAGCACTACAGAAAATCTAACTGTGGCAGGAAGCACGTATTGCTATGAAAACAACCCGTCGATATACAAATAGAATATTCACAATTAAGACAGAGAAAGAAACACTTTTCCACGTAAGGTTTAATATTATATTATCACGAATGCACATTTCGATGATTATGTCATCTTCTTCAGCGTGATATTGAAAATAAAAAATAAAATAATAATTACAATTTATTATACACTGGCTGACAAAAACTGAAGCACCCAGGAGTGGTCCAATATTATCGAATACATTGTACAACACTATCTAATCAACCACTCCACAGGTACCGTATCCAGGATATTCACAAGTGATCTGCAATAATTCTATCTTCCGACGGTTAACAAGAGACATTGCCCTTAGCCTGGAAGGACAGGGAAATCTCCCCAAATTAACGAAACTTTGGTGACAAATTTTACTTAGAAATGAATAAAACCTACCGAATATTTTGTAGAAAATTGGTTGCAGCTTCGGACTCGACGATAACATAACGGCTGCCTCCTTCAACGAAGTGCTGAAAACTAACAACAAGTGGCACCAAGAATTGTTTAAATTTTTTTAAAATCTGTTTATCGCAATTTATGATGCGTCCGACTTATACAACTCTCCCCTATTGGCCTGTTTCATAATTATTGGGCGATTCCGTCAAGATACAGTCATTGCCCTCCAAACACATGAGTGCTTTATAACAACAGAAAGCGAACAAAGCAGTGGCTCATCTAAAGAGAAATCACCGAAGCATATGTCTGACTCGGATTGTACCCATGGACGATATACAGTGAAAATATAAGGACTGTTCAATATAAACATGTTTAGACTGCGTAGTTATGAATGTATCGCCTAGACAACAGAAAGCAGTTGTTTATATGCATTTTTAAGTACTAGTGAGGTGTCTGTCACAAATGTTAGATGTTTCCTTTTTTCTGAGTTCTGATGAAGTTGGAAGATGGCGTTCATAGTAGATAATCCGTCCAAAGATAATCTGCCTGCTGTTATTCAATTCTTGGCCGCTGAAGGACGTCAGGCAATGGAAATTTTTACGAAAATAAAAGCGGTATACGCCGGCCAAAATTATTCTTTTACGGCAGTGGTTGAATGGTGCAAGAAATTTCGACAAGGAAAAGAATCCACGACAGATTTCGCCCGTCCAGGACATGCTCATGTTGCAGCATCAGATGAAAATGTGAGACAGTTGGAATCACTTTAAGTTAGGGAACTGACATCCAACTTACAGTCCCAATTTGTTCCCGTACGATTTCCATGTCTTTGGCGCTCTACGATTGATGAAAAATGATGGCGGTTTAATTCCGACGCTGACGTAAAGTTTGCTGTTACGCAATGATTCCACCAACAACCGCAGGAATTTTAACAAAATCTTTATATGAGTGCATCAATGGGATTCATACCTTAAAGATAACCTCCACGAAATAATACGACATTATTTTTTTGCATTATAATATTAATCCAGGTTAATGAAGTATATATCATTCAAAATTTTTCGATCAGGTATTAAAAGAATTTTGAAAATCGGATACTAAATAAAAAAGTTAGAGCCATGGAGGCATTACTTTTCAAAACGTCCTCGTAAGATATATAAGAGTCACACTGGAAGTCTTGAGCAACAATTTTATACAAATCAGAATTCATTAATATAGAGAAAACAATTTTATCCTAATAATTTATTAAGCAAAATACCTCGTAAGATTGGCAATTGGCCGTCTGGTCCTCCCAGAAGGATCAGCGGAACATGAGGCCATATAATGCCGCGAGAACCTGAGGGAATTTCGTCGCCTAGTCGCTTTCGATTCTACATATCGCAAGAGTTTTCTAGCCTGTTTTTTATCAGAGTATCTTTAAATTGTCTTGTTGTTTGGGTGTATGAAACTTCACGTCTCATAGATTTCTACAATCAGAATCGATTAAGAAGCAGCGGATTACCTTTTGCCAGCGAGGGAACTGGTATCCAAATGTGAACAGCGTCGTGCGATCTTCAAGAACAACGACCGCGACAGATATGTGCTTAGCGCCGAAGGAATGAGGTAGGCCTATCCACTGCCATAAGGTACAGTCTAGTGCATAAAGGTATAGACTTCTGTCACAGCTCAGCGCGTGAATAGCACATCCTAAGCGTATTCCTGCTACCCTATTTTCATTCAGAAGGGACAGGTCAAGTCTAATCTGCCTTGACTCTCAGTAAAAGCATAGATTAAGAAATACAGAGATGCGACAGGAGCGGGTGAAAACGGGAAACCTAGGGAAACTAGATGAAAGGGGGTGTGCTCATCCATTGGCTTTATTGTTGACCCTGAATCCGCCATTTTCGCTCCCAATCACATGCGTTTGCAATTGAAATCCTTGTTTAGAAGTTTATTTTTTTTAGTTAACAATAAAAAGTGTTTAAGAATAAATACCTAATATCTGTTTCATTACTTAAAAATGATATCAAGAACAGATGAAAGTACGCATCATCTGTTCTTGATAATATAAATCGCATAAATTTGCATGAACTGATAATTTTTATATAGAGGGGTTGGACTAACATTAACGCATTTGATTTTTGATGTTTTGTCCAATATCTAGAAAAATACTTGCCGAATTATCCTGAGACTTCAGAGGTGTAAAGATATTCTATGTTACACTTCATATATTTCAGCGAAGGTTTTGTCCGGAAGGCAAATAGGGGACTAGCAAAAAAATGAAAAAAGAAAATAATGTTTCGGACCACCCTGGAAAAATAATGCTTGGAATCACCCTGATTATGAGACTTCTTTTACGTAATTGTGTTCGTTTGTATGAGGATAGTAGATATATTCATGGAGAAATAAAGGATTTTTTTTCAAAAAAATAATCGAAATTTTTTCATAAGTGTTTTGTTTATAACATGCAGGGTTTCAACCCAATACAATGCCATTTTCAGGAAACTTGGCAAATTAAAGTAGAGACAACACCCTGCAATCAGAATATTAAAATATTAAAAATTTGAAGAAATCTGAGCATTTTTACTAAATAATGTTTAAATGTGCATGCGCAAGCGTTACCAAAAGTCTTTTGCATAATTTATTAGCCAAATGTATAGAGCTACTCTTATATAAAGTTCAAGCAGATATCGTGAAAATTCAGGAAGATAACGTCGATAGAATGAGTTGAATTTCAGTTGCTCTCAAAAATAAACAAAACGATAAGGGGTTTTCTCCAAATTTTTATTTTTGGACGGGACACGAGTATCAACATCTTCTCCTTACGCTGATAGACTTCATATTGACTTCTTATCAACGTAAGGAGAAGTTGAAACTGGTGTCCGATCCAAAAATAAAATTTTGGAGAAACCCCTCTTATCGTTTTGTTTATTTTTGAGAGCAACTGAAATTGAATCAGAACGTCTAAAATCAAATGTGTTCATATTATTTGTCCAACCCGTGTTTGTGTCGAATTGTTTTTAGTTGGTATCACTCAGTTTCTTTTCTTTTGTTTATGATGTTTTTTATATTTTAGATGTTAATTTCATTACCTCTTGAAAGTGCTAATTTCAATAAATAAAAAAAGTAAATGAAAAACAATCAAATTTAATGTTATAATTCTGAAATTTAAAAATGTACTTTAACCATAATTATAATTGTAACATGTAAACCAAAAAATCACATCAAATAATTGTTAATCTTGCACTTCTGGAAACATATTGATTGGGTGTAGGCTACATATATTTCTTGTATTCATCAGATTTTTCAGTGCTAAATGCTCTGACATTCAAATAATGCTGAATAACTATTTTGGACACATTGCAGCCATCTGGAACATCAACTAACGCCGATGTTTCAATCACCTTTTTTATAAGTTTCTACTTGTCTCTTCGTGAGTTAATAAGTCATTTTTTACGTCTTTCGGGATCTTTTTGATATAAAAACAATCTATGGCCTTGTCTGCTACTGTTTGAGCAAATTGAGCTGCATATCCAACCGTTTTTGTGGCAAACGAAAGCATTTTCACCGTCAGTTGTATGCAGCATGAAAGCACGAGATCGCGTTGTTGGGAGCGAAAATGGCGGATGAGCACACCCCCTTTCATCTAGTTTCCCTAGGGAAACCGCTGACGTCATGATCGTGACGTTGGCCACGCTGGCAATCCTGGTGAATTAGTTGGGCCCAAGTATCGTTCCCTTAGCAAGTCTGTAAACAACTCTCCGCACATTCCGTTTTACCTCAGTAGCTCAGGCGCTTTCAGCCGAGCTCAGCAAAGTCATTCCCTTTTGCTACGCTAAGCTTTAGCTGAGCAAGTTGTGACGCCACATTTGCCTCAGCCAAATCACAGCAATCTAAGCATATCAAAGAGGTGCTTACAAATGCTGAGGAAGGCTGAAAAAAGATGGCGGCGCCCATGGATGATGTCCGTTGTAAGCAACGATATGAAATGAGTAGATCGCTTATGTGGCCGCCATCTTTGGGGCAATTTGAAGACAGCGAAAAGTGGAACTAATCTCTATTGTTAGTGTAGGCGCCATTACTGTGGTTGGCAGAACAACATCGCCAGCCAAAGCGCCATTACTATATATCCGCTTTGTCGCCAGCTGAGAAAGCACCCCCCCCCTACCAACATCGTGCTTGTAGTCTGAAATTTCTTAAGCGACCTCTCCCAAATGTAGAAGCTTTTTAATAAATGCGGTATATAATTTCATAAATACCTCTAAACAATCATTCTGGTATCACTGAAACGACGGTAACATGGTTGAATATCGACATCTTTTATGTATCAACGATATAAAAGATGACCTGTGAGAGGTTTTAAGACGCAGAAAGATCGACCTGTGTTTTACATGAGAAAAACATTTTAAGACGCAGAAAGATAAAAACCCACCTGTGAAAGGTCAATGGTGAACCTTTACTATTATCTATTACTACAATTTAAAGCTAGACAAGAAATCGGCATTGAGTTTTACTGTGTTTGTCTACGCAAACTTCAAACGTAAACATACGACGGAGGCCATTTTTTGCCAACCAAAGCAATGGCCGCCAGGCTTTCAAATGGGGACGCGGTGGTGGCGCTGAAAGCAACTCATGAGCGATCTACTGATTTTATATCGCTGGTTGTAAGGAAAAGGCTAAGAGCAAAGCCAGTAAGATTTAAATTACGTTACCTTATGCCTTTTTATGAAAGCTAGCGACTTAAATTAATTGCGGAAATCGTTAATTTAACGAATAAATTATTTTTTTAAAAAAGTTAAGAATTTCTAGTAGATTTTTTAATTTACTGATGGCATTTTATTCAGCAAATTATCAAAAAATCGTTCCTTTTTGGCAATCAAAAACATCTAAATGCGCTAGGCTGAAGAGGCTGAGCTGCTGAGGTATAAAGGAATGTGGGATCTATAATATTTTATTAAATTATTCACCAATGTCCTTTTTACAATACAATAATTTTATTCGTATAGAATAGAGCCGACTTTCAGCCTTTCGGATATCTTCCGTATTCATATTACAACTGATTTTTTTAATTTTATTTTTAAATTTCTTACAATGCAATTTTTAAAATTTTTAAACAATACTCAGTAGCACATCTTTTGTCCTCTCTGAATTCCACCCCCGTAATTCCGACCCAGTGCACCAATCAAAACCAAACGAAATAGTGAAGGTGGACATGCCCATAGTAAGCTATATTCCGAATTTTAACCTTCTACCTCAAAAAATATAGAAATTATGAAGGGGACGGACGGACATTATGTGCTATTTAGGTACGTAAAGGAGTGAAATTCAGTATCCAGAGTCATCTAGGCAAGATCTACATTACAATGAAGTTTAGGCCAAAGTGTTCCAGTGGGTCGGAGTTGCAAGGGTGGCAGTCACTTGGTCTTTAGAACTATGGCAGTATATGGCATGTCATTCCATCGGAAATGATGAGAAAGGAAAGAAGATACGAGCTTTGTACAATATATACATACTAAGTGTTCGAGAAAATCAATTTTTCTATTTTAAAAAACTTGGGGCGAGGTAAAAAAAAAAAAAATGGAGATAAAATGGCAAAAATAGATGACCACAGGTTCTGCTATTTGCCTACCCTACTGGGGGGGAGGGGGGATTTCTTGTCAATAAATGTATAAATGTATTTCTGCTTCATTGCTAAAGCTCCTCTTTGGAATGTTTACAAGATTTTATTTATTTATTCTGGATATGCGATCTCATGCTTCTCTTCAACTCCTCATTTAATATAGAGTTCATTATTCAACTCACGTTGTATTGTACAATATATAATTAAATTATTCACCAATGTCCATTTTACAATACAATAAACTTATTCGTATAAAAATAGAGCTGACTTTCATCCTTTCGGATATCTTCAGTATTCATTTACAACTGATTTTTTTATTTTATTTTATTTTTAAATTTCTTACAATGCAATTTTTTAAATTTTTAAACAATATTTCTATAACCATTGTTGATGATTTTTCCGGTTACATTGTTTTATTTTTTGAGATTAATGTTTTTGCTAATTATTTTATTATATTTTATTTTACATTGTTATTTTATTAATATGTATGGTATTATCTTTTATTAAGTTTTAATTATATAGTTCTCGTAATCTTTTATTTTTGCTTAGTAATTCTTTTATTTTCTCTTCTTTTAGTATTTGGTTGAATAATAAATTGCTATCTACTAATTCCATCTTATTTAATCCACAAGAAATTTTAAATACCATGGAGTTAGTAGATAGCAATTTATTAGTAATATATTGTTTAAAAATTTAAAAAATTGCATTGTAAGAAATTAAAAAAAAAAATCTGTTGTAAATGAATACTGAAGATATCCTAAAGGCTGAAAGTTGGCTCTATTCTATACGAATAAAATTATTGTATTGTAAAAAGGACATAGGTGAATCTATATATTAAAACTTTTGCGTGTATTTATTTATTTATCTGTAATTCTATCTCCTCCTAGACGCTTTGAGCTAGCGACTTGAAATTTTCTGGGCAGGCTTATCAATAAAGGACCTGCTCTATCGCCAAAAATCAGCCCCCTACGACCCCCCCCCCTTCCCCACTTTCTGGGGTTTTCATTTAAAATTATCTGCTTTTGCTTTGTAATTCCCCTTAACAGATGGCGCGAGCGGGCGAAACCTCGGGTAACAACTAGTAATTTAATAAAATATTACAGATTTGTTTACAGATTTGCTATGGGAACGATACTTGGGCCCAACTAATTCACCAGGATCGCTAGCGTCGCCGACGTCACGATCATGACGTCAGCGGTTTCCTGTTTTCACCTGCTGCTGTCGCATCTCTGTATTTATTAATCTATTTTAACCGATCAACATCCGATAAGCTCAGTTCCTACGGAGCAGGTAAAAACCTTTTTGCACCCGATTGTATGTGCACACGTCGCGGCAAGCCGGAGGGAATCTCTACAAATTCCAGGTATTTCGCAGAAATTGCAGTAGCATTTAATTCTGGTAACAGCGCTTGTATATCGTTGTCACTATTATCAAAATCGCTACAGTTACTATGCGCTCTGGTTTTAGTATTTGTATATGAAATGCGATGCCCTGTTACTTCCCTGACAACCCGATAACTAGCGATAACACTTGTTTAATTGTGTACATCACGATTCCTATAGTGGCCGGCACAAAAGAAAAATGAAATTGCGCATGCGTAAAAGGAATAAAACTCGTTCGACCAATTAGAAACAGATAGGAAACGGAGAATTACTTATTCCTAGCATTCCCTATGATTTCAATAGCTGAAAGAAACTGAAACATATCTGAAAACTCGATTAATCGATAGATTGAATAATATACTCAGGTTGTCTTGTTGTCTTGCTCTTCTCTTATCATTGTATCACTACTCCATCCTTTAAATAGTTAAAAGCAAATAGATTTATAGGCGAAGAGAAGACATCCATGTTTCAGAAACTCTGAAGAAAGCAGATATCTACAATCGATAAGCACTTATACTAAGATGCGCCTGTTTCCTTTTGCTTTCTGCCGGAGTTATAAACTTCTTCGTACTCCATTGGATACAATGACGTCATTGTATCCAAAAAATGGTATCTGTCTCGATCGCTGGGGAAGGGGAAAAATGAAAGTTCTTCGTAGGCTATAAAATATTTTATTTATTTTGAGTTCAAATTGAAAAATTTTATATACCGTATGCTAAGTGGTTATTGAGACTTCATCTTTCGTTTTGTTTTGAACGTGAAATCTACCTTTAATGTTCATGGAGAATTTCTTTTAAATTTTTGGAATAAAAATTGCTTTCCCAGCCTCTAAACGTGTTTTTATTTTATCAGGACTCTATATCCGAAATTATATAAAAAGGAAACTATATTCGAAATTAAATTCATACATCGTCATAAATGCAGAAACCATGTAAACGAAATAAATATTGACTTTAATTATTTTTGTATTATACTAATTTTTAAAGCATTTAAAGAAAAATTCTAAAACTATTGAGATATGCCTTGTTTTATGAAAATCCCACAAAAGGTGAATCTAAAAAGTCCGACCGATGCCGACCACAACTGTACAAAACACGTGATATGCTCACAATTGATCATGTTTGGCGTTGTCGATTTTGTTTATTATAAAGAAGTATTGTTTTAAACAACAAACTTGAATAATCAAGGCCACGCCAAAGGAAAAAGTGCAATTACCACTTGACATGAGCAGTTGCGGTCGACTTCGGTCGGACTTTTTAGGCACAGTATAAGATTAAATGTACTTAAAATCCTAAACGATGACAAAAATACGTTATGACAAACTCTCTAACATAAACGTGTTCACGCACTCTAAGGGAGTGCTGTTTTCAGGTAATACATTATTTAGTTACAATCACATTTTGTGACATTGAAATACGTGACCAGGGATATCTCAGCAGAAAGGTTCTGCGTAACAGACACACGTTACTACATCAATTAACAGACACATTCAATGAGGGGCATACTAAAAACGTGTCTATGAGCAGCGAAATTTGGCACTGATGGGATATGGCAGCAGAAGACCGACAAGGGTGTCTTTACTCACAGTACGCCATCGGAGGCTGCGCCTCGCCTTGGCTCGTGAACATATTCATTGGACCTTGGAAGCACATAGCTTGGTCCGATGCGTCAGGAATCAAGTTAGTGTAAGCTGATAGTAGAGACTGAGTGCGGCGCAGATCCAATGAGACCATGGACCCAAGTTGTCAGGAAAACATTATGTAAGCTGATAGTGGCTCCATCATGGTATGGAGCGTGTTTACATGGCAGGGTTTGGGTTCTCCGATCAAATTGGACCTACTATTGACTGGGAGTCGTCATGTTCAGCTGCTTGGTGATCATTTTATTAACCTTCATGTACCCTAATAACGATGGGATGTTCCAGGAAGCAACATTACTCGTGGTTGGTTTGAGAAGCATTATGAACAATTCCAACGAATGAATTGGCCACCTAGATCGCCGTACATGAATTCCATCGAACACGTCTTCAGAGGACTTCCGCCGACTGGTAAAGATTCAAAAAGCATATCTGAACAGATATCAAGACAGCCATTCAGCACTATCCTGGACAATAAAAAATTCTGTCTTAGTCCTTGCTTGATCTCTCTCTTTAAAACATTGACTCAAGTTGAATAGGAAAGTTCTTTTATACTGAAATGATGCCCTATAATATCATCCCTGGAATGTGGACACTTCTTCAACACTGATCTAATTTTTACATTTTTCGGATTTATACTAGTATTTTCTTTGATCCATACAAAAGAAAAGAAGTGATATCAGCAACAACCCGTAACATAAACAAGACATAAACGATTAATTGAAGATAGTATCGGAATATACTTTTTAAAAAGAAGGTTTCTAAAGTTCTCGGCGAGACCCTTTCTTCTACATTAGTAGCCTCAAAGAGCTGTGGCTAAACTCCTTTGAGATTAAAGGAGTATGGATAATATCATTGCTGCGATGCATTGTGGGTAAAGCAACTGGTGGCTATACAAACAGACAAACGGACAATATTTTTACTAGGATTAAAAAAAATTCATTAGAACTGAGACAAATAATATTTTGCCATTGTCTCAGTGGTACTCTTGAAGTACTCTTGTCTGCTGAAGATGAAAGCAAAGCTTTCGAAAGACGTTTACAGGTTATATTGTTTTTTTCATTCTTTTTGTTTTATTTCTTGTTTTACGCCTATTTTAGTTGTGGTTAAAGAGTGTTGTGCTTTTAATCTGTTCATTAGTACGATCCACATAAATACTTATTTTGTTTTAATTATAATGCACTTAATATTATACAGGGTGAATACAAAAGTCTGAACCCCCCCTTTTATTTTTTGAACCGAAGCAGATATGTCAATTTTGATGAATCCAATGAACAGGAAGTTGTGGGTGGCATATCCCATGGTGCACTTTTCATCATCCCAAATATGCAAATTAGGACATATTCAAAATTTATCTCAAAAACCGTAAGGAATAGAGAAAAAAACCCAATTGCAAACTTGTTCAGCATAAAAAAACAAACAAAACAAAAAAAAATCATCCAAATCGGACCAACCAATCACCAACAATCACGTGGTGAACTGTTTGTAGCTTACAAACAGTCACACTGCACAAACAAGTTACTTCAAACAGTTTAAAAAAAAAGTTAATCAACAAAATGCTCGATATGACGACCGTGGGCACCATAACACAATTGGGCACGGAACCTAACTGACGCCAAAACATCGGCAAGCATGGCTGGTGTCACTCCACGGCACGCTTCCTGGATTCGTTGAACCAGATCCTCCAGTGAGGCGGGCTGCGTAGCATAAACCTTGTTCTTCAGGTATCCCCACAAGAAAAAGTCAAGTGGTGTAAAATCAGGGGAGCGGGGTGGCCTACGAACTGGTCCTCCTCGGTCCGGTCAATCCATTGTTGTCCAAACATCTCACTTAGACGCTCGCGAACGACCAACCCGTAATGTGGAGGAGCTCCATCATGCTGAAACCACGTGCGCTGATACGAGGCCAATGGCAAATTGTCAGTGAAGTCTGTGACTACCACGTTGAGAATTTCAGCCCGATAGTGTTCTGCAGTCAGTGTTCCATAGTAAAAATACGGTCCAACCACAGTGTCATTGTACAATCCACATCACACATTGATTCTCCAGTTCACTTGATGAGTTGCTTCTCGCAGACATCGTGGGTTTTCGTCTGCCCAATGATGATGGTTGTGCCTGTTGATAACTCCACCCCTGGTGAACTGGGCTTCATCTGTCCACAACACCTCATGAATGAAGTTTGGATTGTCATCCAGGCAGGTAAGTAACCAGTTGCAGAAGGCGGCCCTAGCAACATAATCCAATGGCAGTAATTCCTGGTGACAATGAATATGGTATGGGTAAAAATGATGTGCGTGTAGAATGTTGAGAACAGTTCTCTGATGGCACCCAACATCTGCAGCAATTGCTCTGCTGCTTGTGTGGGGATTTGCAGCAACTGCAGCCAGAACTAGTGTTGTTGTATCCTCGTCGCCTTGTGCCCTTGGTCGTCCTCGTTCTGCATTAACATTCCCTGTAGCCTCGAATTGTTGAATAATGTGACGCATTGTTTGACGAGATGGATGGCGTTCGTTAGGGTATCTGTCTCGATACAACCTAACTGCAGCATGTAGGTTTCTCCTTGCCTCTCCGAAGCAGAAGATCATGTTGACCATTTCCGGAACAGTGTAGCTTGCCATCCTGGGAATTGTTCTGTCTGCTGTGTGCTGAAACATGTCTTTTATTTGCTTTTCCGCATGAAAGTGAATGTGAGTATGGTAATTTATGTTAATTTTTTGATTTGCATGCTTTACATGGTGGAAATATCAACATTCAGTTTTCCTTGTGCAGTGTGACTGTTTGTAAGCTACAAATAGTTCACCACGTGATTGTGGGTGATTGGTTGGTCCGATTTGGATGATTTTTGTTTTGTTTTTTGTTTTTTTATGTTGAACAAGTTGGCAATTGGGTTTTTTTCTCTATTCCTTACGGTTTTTGAGATAAATTTTGAATGTGTCCTAATTTGCATATTTGGGATGATGAAAAGTGCACCATGGGATAGGCCATCCACAACTTCCTTTTCATTGGATTCATCAAAATTGACATATCTGTTTCGGTTCAAAAAATAAAAGGGGGGTTCAGACTTTTGTATTCACCCTGTATAATCTTTATTATATAAGATTATAATAAAGTAGTTTCAAAGTTACACACTATAGCATGCACAGTTGATGTATCAAAACCTATTTACCTATAAAACATTTGGAAATCTTTGGTGTCGTAAGCGACAGATATTTCGAAGTCTTTTCTCTTAAGGGATCCCAGGTATTCTTTGTTGTCGCAGCGTCTGCAGTTGGAGAAATAGAGTGGGGGTCGCCAAAGTCGTTCTGCATCCTGCTTTGGCAACCGAAACGTGTTGTCTGATTCACGTTTCTGTATGTCAAACGAGACCCTTTTATCCGTCCAGTTCATATTAACGTACAACTCCATTTTAATCTCCTATAACATTGTATAAACAAGTAATAAAAGCAAATTACAAATACTTTATTTATGAAAAATATAAAAATTTTGGTTTTGTTCATAGATCTCAGTTAGATTTAAAAGTTCTTAGATCCCCATTTCTGACCGGATGACACATCACATGCCATTTTTTCGCCATTTCAAAAATTTTACCTATTTCAAAGAAATTTTGACCGCTAAACAGAATTTGAAAAAATTAAACTGTTCTCGAGAAATCGTGAACACAGATAGATACAGACTAAAATGAATATACAGGGTGTAAAAAATGTTCGGCGAAACTTTTAGAAAACATTCCTCACATGTTGAGGAAGAAAATGTGTTATATGGACATGGGTCCGGAAAATCTTTATTTCTAGGTTAGAAGTCGTTTTCTAAACATATAAATATTATGTAATAAAATCTTGCAAGAAGAAGCTTTAGCTGCGACGCAAAAGTACAATTATTAATAACATGAACATAGGCGGTTTGCACAGTGGCTTCATACGTCATCTGTGAATAACCCGCGCGCTAAGATTTCTGGGAAAAGTTGTACTTCGAAGATGCCGAAAATAACGCAATGAAGCATAAAGACAAAGTCTCTTTTCACTTTATTATTATTATTTTTATTTAAAATACCTCAATAAAGTGGCTTCAAACTCTTCAGCTTTCTCCTGGTTACAGTTCTAACTTTTTCATTCATATAACTAGTAAAATGTTTAATTAAATGTTACAAGAACTATTTACTAGGGAACATCACAGAGTGATAATAAAATTCCGATTCGAAACCGTTATTGGTAACACCTATATCCAATAATATATCGATTTTAAAAAAATTACGTGCTAAGGTTTCTATTCAAAAGTTTTATAGGCACATTAAATACCCATATACGGAACGTAGAGAATATTCCCGAAACAGTCGAATAGCTTTAGAACAAAAGGTGCTAGAGCCATAAAAGTCTGTCTATAGGAAAGTGCCAATGCACATTTGAATAAAAGTACTCCTAAGAAAACTAACTGACAGATAAAGAAAATGTTCCATTTATAAAGATGTTGAGTGTCACTGTAACGTGTAAATGCAGAGCAATAATGGCTAGCGCAGTGGAATTAATTATACACGTAAACAGCGGTAAGGTAAGAAAAATAAATGTTTAATAAAGTTACGAAAAATGGCACAAAACATGAATAATTGTCAAAGTTCAGTAAATAATGTAAATAACAAATCCTTACATAACTAGGCATAAAGAAATAGGCATAATTTGCAAACCTTGCATAAACATATAACCAAAAATAAAGCAATGATATCACAAACACAACCACCGGCTTGACCGGAAAGATAAATTGAATCACAATATATGCTTCGTAACACAACAGTAAACCAAAAACTCCTTCCCTTACTAACAATTATCGGGAGGATAATAGGTAAATAAATATAGCTACTGTTTTCTACAAAAATCTTACAATATAGATAAAGATAAGTAAAGCACCAGATACTCGTAAATACGAGGCTCACTAATTAATAAATGGTTCACACAAAGCCTTTGAATAATCCACAACTAGCATTTATGGTGGCCTCTCTCAAATAAACACATAACAAAATGGATTGCCATAATAGGATTCAAGACATAAGGCTGGTTGATTCTGACAAAGGAATCAACTAACATACATAGTCTTATAAATCCAGTAGGACACAATAAAAAGTCTAATAGTCTTGATAGGGAAAATATCAGTCTGTAACACAGGTTTACTAAAAAAAAAATCACAAACGTAAATGTCCACGCTCGGAAAAACAGGATACACAGTCAACACCGAGCTTTAAACCAGAAAAAGTCTTAACGGGGTAACAGACGTAATTTCATTACACTCATAAAACCGCCTTGGCGGGGAATTATCTGTAATCACAAAAAGGGAAAATAGGTTACCACTTAAACAAAAAGAAACGGGCTAATGGCGCCCTCCCTTGAAATAAGCACCTCTACTGTAGAGCACATATAACCCACGGCAATGCGTAAAATTCCGTGACACATTTCACGCCTTCCTTTCCACATACGCAAAACCATACTGTGAGGTTAAATATGCATTGAGACCTCCAGGGAATTGCCCTCGCACCGTCGCACGCCCGTCGAACTCTCGACGGAAGAAATCACTCATGACCGGCGAAATATCTCGGGGGTCACAATTAATTAATGAAAGTGTACTCACAAAATGCACACCGGACACTGTGAGCGTTCTTCCCGGTGACTTCCACTCGAAACTCTCGCTCCGCCTCGTGCGAGCTGAATTACTGCTCACGCAGGAACTCCTGTGCGTGGAAAACGCCGCCTTCGAAGCTTCACCGCCGAACTCGACTCTCGTCGGCTTCTCAGTGCTTCGCTCTGGCGTTCCGTTGCCTCCGCTCGGCCGTTGCTCCTCACGTCCCTGCTTGGTGGAAGCGACGACGAAGAGCTCTCTTGCATTGGCGACGAGATCGCTCTTTCGACCTGCTGTCCGTTTCGTCGTCCGGGTCCCTCCCCTCTCTTCACTTGTTTTCTCCCGCCAAGAAAACTTCGAGCCTCTGTCTCGCGACCTCCTTGTATCCTCATTCGCTCTGGCGTGTTGGCTGGTATGACGACACTGTCTGCCCCGCTCCTCCCCCGCCTTTGAACGGGCGAACATCCGAGAGCGGTAGAAGCAAACAGTGTCGCCGAGAATCGAACCTGGTTTCGATTTCCGTGACAGTCACCAATTTAGCAGAAATCCACTCTTTTTGCTTAAGGAAAATCATGAACCTCACTATGAAACCAGAAGCAAAGGAATGGAAACAATTTCCAGCTAATGCAAAAATCCGTGATGAATTCACTGTAGTTAACGGCATCTTGTTAAGAGGTTATAGGGTAGTAATCCCAAACTCTCTTCGACTCCCAATTTTAAACGAGTTACACGAAAGTCACTTGGGAATTGTAAAAATGAAATCGTTAGCCCGTGGACGATTGTGGTGGCCTAAAAGATGGACGACGAAATAGAAGACATCGCCAAGGAGTGTGTTCACTGTGCTCGAACTCAAAAAGATCCTGTTCCTCGGTATCACTATTGGGACAACGAGATACAATCCTGGCAAAGAAATCATTTACATTTCGCCGGCCCTGTAGAAGGACGAATGTTATTAATAGTAGTTGATGCGGCCAACCGCTGGCCGGAAGTGTTTCCAATGAGAACAACTAGAGCGGGAGAGCTAATCACAATACTAGAGAAATTGTTTGTTATGTTTGGACTCCCTAAGACCATTGTGAGTGATAATGGACCACAGTTTGCATCGAAACCATTTAAGACGTACTTAACAGCACATGGGATCGAGCAACGCCTGATCGCCCCGTACCACCCTGCATCTAATGGACTGGCTGAACGTTTCGTGCAGACACTGAAGCGAGCGGTGTCAACTAGTAAAGGAAAGCCGCTGCAAAGTCGGATAGACAAATTTCTGATGCAGTACCGCAATAGTGTCCATGGGACAACCGGCAAACCACCATCTCACTTGATGTTTGGACGAGCGTTGAAGATACCGTTAGATCGATTTTACCCTAGATCTGAGAAGGCACGAGTACATAAACAGTAAATGGAAAGAAGGTGATATAGTGCTTGCCCGAAATTATAGAGCTGGACCAAAATGGATGAATGCAAAAGTAAAGCGAGGCCTGGGTAAAATGTTATACTTGGTGCACGTACCAGAGTTAAATGTGATCTGGAAAAGACACGTAAATCAACTTCGTTCAACTCGACAGTTAGTGAAGCCACCAAACATTGATATCGAAGTCGACAGCCCACCTCCTGCTGCACCCCAAAGGGAGGAGACAGAGACAACAACCACCTTGGATTCCGAAACAGCAGGACAACAGGCACTGCGACGAAGCGCAAGAATTAGAAGACCAGTAAAATATTGGTTTTAAATAATGAACTTGGGTAAAATTACTAATCTTTAAGGTATATTAATGAAAAATTATTAATCAAAGTTTATGTAAAGCATTTAATCTTTTGTGAGGCCCCTCGGGTTGTTAGATATGTAGAAATAGAAACTGAAACTAAATATGATCGCACAATGCATTGGAATGCACAATGCGTTTTGCGCACTTCCATTGGAATGCATAATGTAAACAGAGCTTTAATGGCGACAATAAAGGACGGACGCAAAATTATTCTTCAAAAATTGAATTAGAACGCCATCAAAAGGCCCGAGATTGCAGAGAGGCGAACCAACAGCAGAAAACTGTATGAATGTTCCTCGGCTGGCGACAAATCCAAGATATTCACCTTTAATGAGTCTGGCTGGTCTATTTATCGAGAGATGGCAAGACACGGGCAATTTCTTATTCAGTGACTCCATCTTACTGGGTGCGTCAATGCAAAGAGTTTTTCGAAAGGATTCACGGTGGTTGCTGGGTGCAGCTACAATGGACGTCTGACTATCAAAAAGGTGAGATCTAAACAAAGATAAATTTTGCTTACTGTCATGAAAATGTCTTGGAACATATCTCCTAACGATATCCCACGGTTTTATGGTCCTAAGGAGAAGGACGTATACAACCTCATGACAAAAATCCTGCAACATTCGATTTTGTGTGCGCGCTTCTACATTTAGGCGAAGGTTTTAAAATATATGTCAGGGTTACGACTTTGAAACTATATTGAATGGATTTTACGACTGTTGTTACATAGGAAAAAAATACACAGGAAAAATAAACATTTTATTTCTTACAAACAGAAATGAAAAATCAGGTGCATGACAAAAGTTCTGCAATACGTCAATCTTGTGACAAAAATCCTGCAACACTGCAATTAATAATGAGTAGAACGACTCTGTGCTTTAAGTATCGCTTCGATTCGCTTAGGCATTGAGTCCAGAAGTGCCTGGCATTCATGTTGAGAAATTTCTGACCAAGTATGAAACGTTTTGGACTTCATTTCTTCGATGGTCTTTGGGAAGGTTGGTTTAATTTTTTTCTTTATTATATCCCACATCCTTTCGATGTGATTTAGGCAATACCGCCTAAAGAGAAAGCCTGCTCACAGAAAAATCATACATTGTTACATCACCTACGGTAGGGATAATTTCGGACTTATTATTGGTAGAAGTATGATTAACAATACCCTACCATAGGTGATGTAACAATGCATGACGTTTTCGCGCGCTCAGGCTTTGAGTAGAGATGGTGTTGATTTAGGTCTGGAGAGTTTCCAGGCCAGTCCAAAACTTCAATTCCCATGTCTTCAAAGTACTGTTTGGTTGTGTGTGCAGGTGCACTATATTGCTGATAAACGCATTGTCCATCAGGGAAGTAATAATCAGCAGTAGGCAAGAGATGTCCATCTATAATGTTGATATAAACTGATGAAGTTGCATTTTTGTCAATAATAGTCAAGCTTCCTAGTCCTGCAGCTGTCAACGTTCCGTATAACATGAGCCCAGGGGCAAATTTCATTGTCTTAGAAATGCAGTTTGGTCGCAATTCTTCCTCCTTTTTATGGAGAACTTTTCTTCTTCCATCCTGAAACAAACTAACTCTGGTTTCATCACGGAAAATTACTCGTCGCCATTGTTCCAACAGTCCAGCTGCGATATTTGTAACACAAATCCATTCTTTTTTTCTTCATTTTAGCCGTAAGGAGTGGTTTCTTCTTAGCAACTCGGAAGCCATACGTCATTTCTGCGTGACGTCGTCTTGTCAATCTTTCGGTAACATTTACTTTAATGATGCTGGACCGTTCTTGAGTTATCATGGCAGCAGTCTTCGTTCTAGCAGTTTTTCACAATACTCTTTAATACAGTACATTGTTTTGGGCTTTTGTTGTCTTTCTGGGACGATCCGGCCGCACTCTCACGTGACTTTTCCTAGTTTCTTCGTAAGCCTTAATAATTCTTCTAACAATTGAACAATGAATACCAACATATTTTGCTATATCGCAATTCGAGATGTCTTGGTGACGTTTTTCAATAATTAATTTTCTAACTCGCTCGACACTGGCAGGCATGTCTTAGCCATGGTGAAAATCAATGTCCTTATGAGTTAATTGGTGATAAAAAAAACTTTCTATGCAAACGAGGTGATCCCATTATCATTTGTGGGGTAAGTAATATTTTAAAGATGTTAAGTATATTTAACGTTGAAGAATATGATTATATAAAGATTTTTAAAATATTATTTTTTAACTTCAACAAATTTACAATAAACAAAAATAAGAATAGATTATAAAACATATCCATCGAACACCTTTGTGTTATGTTGGAGCGCTGATTACGCGCAGGAGCGGAGCGCCCGAAATCTATGACTGAACTGTCAAAGGCACTTTAGCGTAATTGCGGAAACATAATAAAAACTTGTGGACAATATGCCCGACAGTATAGAGGCTGTGATAGCAGCCAAAGGTGGACCAACTAGATACTAATACATGCATTTTTATAAATTGGGGGTGTCTCATGATTTTTGGCAAGGTTGTGTAGTCTAATCTACATAGGAGTATAGTAAAAAATTTTGTTTAGAAATCTTCATTGGCTACTTTTAATTATCAAACTGATACGATTTTTGAAACGATCCTCGTACTGTATTTAAAATTTAAACAATTTTAGCTTTCCACTTTGGCGCTGTTCTTTTTAGCACATTTTCTATATATAGAAATGTGCTTATGTGATCGGTTTGTCCAGCTGTCCGTCCGTCCGTCCGTCTGTAGACAATCCCACAATTCATTGCGTTGCATGTATTGAATTGCATGTATTGCAATCTCACAATTCATTCAATCATGTCTTGAATTGCTGGAAGAAACGAATTATCCTCGCATTTGGTAAAACGCGTGTTGAGAACATGGGTTCGGTTCTGTGCGTGCTTTAAACATTAATGAGATGGTGTGCGTGCAGGATGCACGTGTTTGACGATTATTAAAAGGGCAGTTCGGTCCCTAAATCAAGAGAATTTTTTTATTCCTAGGGAGCTTAGCATTTATTACGATAACTTGAAAACGAATTAACTTTTTCACAGTCTGTTTTCACCAATCCATTAAAATGGGACAGAGTACGCAGAAGTACGAACGTGAGATAGCAGGAATAAGTACGTGCTCTAATAGCACGTGCTTTAATGGTACCATTATGATACCCTCTTAAACATTTCCTATAACAAGATATGGCAAGTAATATATCAAACAAATTGTCACAACATATCATGAACGAATATAAAAGAGTAACTAGTGATAGCAAGTATCGGTCTAATGGCACGTGTACGTGCAAGGATGTCTCATGAATGAATATAACGGTATATAGTGATGTCTGAATTGTTTAGTAGTACGTGTTTTAATGGTACCAAGTGGTACCATTGGAACTTTCAATGCTAGGATATTGCATGTAATATATCAAACCACTCGTAATAACGTGCCATGAGTGAATATCACGAGAAAATAATGATCATAGTTATTGGTTTTATAGCACGTGCCCTAATGGTGCCCTATGATACCATATGGTAACCTTGGAACTTTCAATGCTAAGATATGGCATGCAATATATCAAACGACTCGTAACAACATGTAATGAGTGAATATCATGAGAAAATAATGATAATTGTTATTGGTTTAGTTGCACGTGCCCTAATGGTGCCCTATGAAACCATTGGAACTTTCAATGCTAAGATATGGCATGTAATATATCAAACGACTCGTAACAACGTGCCATGAGTGACTATCACAAGAAAATAATGATAATGGTTAACAGTTTAGTAGCACGTGCCCTAATGGTACCCTATGAAACCATTGCAACTTTCAATGCTAAGATATGGCATGTAATATATCAAACGACTCATAACAAAATGTAATGAGTGAATATCATGAGAAAATAATGATAATTGTTATTGTTTTAGTAGCACGTGCCCTAATGGTGCCCTATGAAACCATTGGAACTTTCAATGCTAAGATATGGCATGTAATATATCAAACGACTCGTAACAAGGTGCCATGACTGAATATCACGAGAAAATAATGATAATGGTTATTGGTTTAGTAGCACGTGCCCTAATGGTGCCCTATGATACCATATGGTAACCTTGGAACTTTCAATGCTAAGATATGGCATGTATAATATCAAACGACTCGCAACAACGTGAAAATAATGATAATGGTTAACAGTTTAGTAGCACGTGCCCTAATGGTGCCCCATGGCATGATATGGTACCATTGGAAGTTTCAATTCTAACACATGGCATGTAATATATCAAACGACTCGTAACAACATGTAATGAGTGAATATCATGAGAAAATAATGATAATTGTTTTTGGTTTAGTAGATAGTGCCCTAATGGTGCCCTTTGAAACCATATGGTACCATTGGTAATTTCAATACTAAGATATGACATGTAATATATCAAACGACTCATAACAAGGTGCCATGAGTGAATATCACGAGAAAATAATGATAATGGTTATTGGTTTAGTAGCACGTGCCCTAATGGTGCCCTATGGCATGATTTAGTACCATTGGAAGTTTCAATTCTAACACATGGCATGTAATATATCAAACGACTCGTAACAACATGTAATGAGTGAATATCACGAGAAAATAATGATAATGGTTATTGGTTTAGTAGCACGTGCCCTAATGGTACAATACAGAATTTATAGAACTTTTAATGCTAAGATATGGCATGTAATATATCAAACGACTCGTAACAACATGTAATGTGTGAATATCATGAGAAAATAATGATAATTGTTTTTGGTTTAGTAGCAAGTGCCCTAATGGTGTCCTATGAAACCATATGGTACCATTGGAACTTTCAATGCTAAGATATGACATGTAATATATCAAAAGACTCATAACAAGGTGCCATGAGTGAATATTACGAGAAAATAATGATAATGTTATTAGTTTAGTAGCAGGTGCCCTAATGGTGCCCTATGGCATGATATGGTACCATTGGAAGTTTCAATTCCTACACATGGCATGTAATATATCAAACGACTCGTAACAACATGTAATGAGTGAATATCACGAGAACATA
>JAHWFO010044028.1:19248-78404 GCA_023313115.1 Rhysida immarginata | reverse complement strand
AATGAGAAATGTCTCATGACCAACAAGGCAAGGGAAAGTTTTTGCAACAATACTTTTTAAAAATGGTGTCAACACGCAACACGCAACTCTGCACGGACCATAAATATATATCTCATGACCAACAATGCAAGGAAAAGTTTGGCAATGTAGATAAGATTTAATTTGTATCAATGCATGGAATTCCTCTTCTTCATCTTTTCTTAGAAAAGAGAGTTCTTAGTACTTAACAATTCCTAGAAAATTTTCAGAAATGATCAATAACTGCAGATAATGTAGAGTTAGCATTCTATTGAGAAAGAGTAGAAAGACGACAAACGAAGCACTCCTTTAGCTCCGTGCTGTATTGAGCAAATGATAAGCAAGTAAATAGAAGAATCAGCGACAGCTAGACTACACAAATTGATGAATGGCCAAGTTTTGCTTCAAGACATCAAGAGAAGAATGGGAATTGCAAGTGTCCAAAGTAAGATTACGTGAGTAAGAAATTATTTAGACTAACAGTGGCATCAGTGGAAAGGTCCATCCATTTTGAGCTTTTAAAATTTTTTTTTTCGAAATTTCATTAGGAATTTTTACTGTAATAATTTTAAGCCTTTTCTAGTGTTTCTTTTTAAGATATTGCAAAATTTAATCCAAAAAAAAAATCCGAGCCACCCAGGGGTTATCACCTAGCTTATTTGCTAGCACATCAGATCCAAACATTTCATAATAATACATTTTGACTATATTCTGTAGGAATGTGTATATTTTTGGAAACTGAGATGCTGATAATGCGATGATTGAACGTTCGTTTCCAAGAATTATTAATAATGAGCATTAAATGATGATGCAGCTACAGAACATTAATAAGGTAGCGTCATTGATGAGAGCAACACCTTCTACGTCAAGAGCTAGGAAATTTTGCGTCTAAAGTATTTGTTCGCGGTATATTACCTAGAGTTCCTGTTTTTAGTATTTTTCGTAAAATGGTTAGTCCCTTTGTTCTGAGTTGTATTGATTGAGTTATTATTTAATTTTCTGAGATTGTTCTGTTAATCTACACCTGTAATTATCCCGGGCAACGCCGGGTACCTCTGCTAGTCTTCTGTATATATAAAAAGGGATATTTTTGTGTTTGTTTGTGGGTTTGTTTCCTATACAAGTCTACAGTTTTATTCCGATCTTGATGAAATTTTGCATATTTCACCTTCAAAGCATGAGGAAAAAATAATCGAAAAAATAATAATTATTGATATAAAATCGATATTCATAATTATGGCAATGCATATTAATGAGAAATATCTCATGACTAACAATGCAAGGCAAACTTTGTGCAACAACATGTATCAATAACGGTATCAACACGCAATCCTCCCACACTATACAGGGATCAACAATATATATCTCATGACCAACAATGAAACGCAAAGTTTGTTCAATATAGATGAGGTTGAATTTGTAACAATGCAAAAATTCCTGTTATTCAACCTTTACTTAGAAAAAACAGTTCTTGGTACTTAATAATTTTTTTAAAATCTTTAAAAATGATCAGTAACTGGAGATAATGAAGAGTTAGCAGACTATTGATAAAGAGTGAAAAGACGACAGAGGAATCAGTCCTTTTGCTGTAATGAGCACATGGTAAGCATGTCAATAGAAGAATCGGCGACTACTAGACTACACAAAGACATGAATGAACAAGCTTTACTTCAAGACATCGAGAGTGAGAATTGCAACAACATCAAGGGGAACATCTAAAGTAAGATTACGTGACTAAGAAATCATTTAGGCTAGCAGCGGCATACATACTTTGAGAGCATTTAAAAACTTTTTTTACGAATTTTCATTATGAATTTTTAGTGTATTAATTCTAAGCGTTTTCATGTGTTTATTTTTAAGATAATTCAAAATTTAAGAACAGCCCGGGGTTTTCACCTAACTTATTTGGTAGCTCATTAGATCCAAACAATTTGGAATGTGTATATTTTGGAATTATTAATAATGAGCATAAAATGATGATGCAGTGACAACATTTGTTAAGAAGCTTCTACTGACGAGGCAAAGGAGTCACGCGTGTCTCCCTTGAGTTCCCTATCAAACATCCAGACGACTGGCAAACATTTATGTGTCTGGAAAGGAAAGAGAAAGAATGAATATTGGTCAGAGAAACTCTGCAACTAAAACAGAAAAAGCTATACGGGCATTTGAAACATCTGAACAACGGGAGTTTCGAATAAAGCAAGAGGGTATAAGAGCTTCTACGTCAAGGGCAAGGAAGACTTGAGTCTAATGCATCTGGTGATATAAAGTCCCGGTATATCACCTAGAATACATTTTTTTCGTATTTTTCGTACAATGGATAGTCCCTTTGCTCTGTGTTGTATTGATTGAGTTATTATTTAACGAATTGAGAGTTATAATTTAATTTTTTGAGTATGTCTTGTTTACCTACAGGTGTAATTATCCCGGGCAACGCCGGGAAACTCTGCTAGTCTTCTATATAGAGAAGGATGATTGTTTGTGAGTTTGTTTCTTATACAAATCTAAATTTTATTCCCATCTTGATGAAATTATGCATACGTGAAATTATGAAATGCATGAGGAAGGTCACTGTCTACCTCAGATTTCGAAAAAAATATAATTATTGATAAAAAAAATCGATATTCATGGTTATGGCAAGACATATTAATGAGAAACATCTCATGACCAACAAGGCAAGGCAAAGTTTGTGCAACAATAGGTATCAACAATATAACTGCGCGATCAACAATGCAAGGCAGAGTTTGTGCAATATAGATAAGATTCAATTTGTAACAATGCATAGAATTCCTGTTATTCCGTCTTTTCCTAGAAAAGACATTTCTTAATACTTAACAATTCCTTGAAAATCTTCAAAAATGATCAGTAAATGGAGATAATGCAGAGTTAACAGTCTATTGAAAACGAGTGGAAAGACGACAGAGGAAGCAGTCCTTTAGCTCCGTGCTGTATTGAGCAAATGATAAGCAAGTAAATAGTAGAATCGGCGACCGCTAGACTACACAAAGTGATGAATGGCCAAGTTTTGCTTCAAGACATCAAGAGAAAAATGTTAATTGCAACAACATCAAATGTCCATCTAAAGTAAGATTACGTGAGTAAGAAGTTATTTAGACTAGCAGTTGCCTCATCAGTGGTCCATCCATTGTGAGCCTTTAAAATATTTTTTTTCTCAATTTCTTTAAAAATTTTTACTGTATTAATTATAAACATTTTAAAATGTTTATTTTTAATATATTGCAATATTTAATCCAAAAAAAATCCGAGCCACCCAGGGGTTATCACCTAGCTTATTTGGTAGCACATCAGATCCAAACTGAGATGTTGATAATGCGATGATTGAACGTTCGTTTCCAAGAATTATTAATAATGAGCATAAAATGATGATGCAGTGACTGAACAGTAAAAAGGCAGCGTCTATTGACGAAAGCAAGAGCTTCTACGTCAAGCAATGTAACAATGCATAGACTTCCTGTTATTCAGTCTTTACTTAGAAATGAGACTTCTTAGTACTTTCTTGAAAATCTTTAGAAATGTTCAGTAACTGGAGATAATGGAGAGTTAGCAGACAATTAAGAAAGATTGGAAAGACGACAGAGGACGGCGACCGCTAGATTGCACAAAGTAATGAATGGCCCAGTTTTGCTTCAAGACATCGAGAGAAGAGTGAGAAATGCAACAAAATCAAGTGTACATCTAAAGTAAGATTACGTGAGTAACAAATTATTTATATTAGCAATGGCATCCTTGGAGTGGTCTATCCATTGTGAGCCTTTAAAAAATTTTTTTCGAATTTTCATTAAGAATTTTTACTGCATTAATTGTAAGACTTTTCATGTGTTTATTAGGAGCTTTAGCATAAAAGCTACTTATAAGAATGCGCTTTTGGTCTGTACGTTTATCCGGCCGTCCGCCGTTTGCACGATAACTTGAAAACGAATAAACTTTTTCAAACTCTGTTTTCAGATATGACCATCAAAGTCTTAGCTCGGCCGTATCAACTTTTCAGAATTTTTCATGGAACCCTTCAAGTCGAATTCACGTGCTAAAACAGTGAGTGTAAAGAATACAAAGATAATGGCATGTCATATAACAATCGATTTGTCAACAAGGAATAAATTGTTACTTACTGTTCATTTTTTAAGCATTACTGACATCGGCGCGCGCACGTGAAATTGATTTGTTGACGCACGATTGCTCAAGGGCTCATAATCTATAGTATTATGTAGCCAAAGAATGGACCTACGTATTGGTTTTATAATGTCTTAACCTTCATAAATTCTACATTTTTTGAGGTAGAAAGTTGAAATTCCGAATGTATCTTCCTATGGTCATGCCCATCTGTACTGCCTAATTTGGTTTTGATTGGTACTCTGGGGTAGGAGTTACGGCGGTGGGATTCAGGGATGGCAACATATCTGTATGCTATTTAGGTACGTAAAGGCGTGAAATTCTGTATCCAAATTCCTCTAGGCAAGATCTACAGTACTATGAAGTTTACGCCCAATTGTTCGAGGGCGGTCGGATTTGCGGGAGTGGCAGTCACTGGGTCCTTAGAACTATGGCAACATATAGCATGTTATATATCATACGTTCAGAAATGATGAAAAAGGAAAGAAGTTACCAGGTTTTTACATGTTATACATATTACGTTCGAGAAAACCAATTTTCTTGATTAAAAAACTTGGAAAGAGGTAAAAAGTGCAGATAAAGGGGTAAAAATAGATGACCACTGGATCTGCCACTTGCCTTCCCCTGCTCGGGGGGGGGGGGGGGGGGGAAGGGTTTAATTTCTTTTTAATAAATGTATTTCTTCTTCACTGCTAACGCTCCTCCTTGGAATGTTTACAAGAATTTATTTTTTAAGTTATTGCCAAATTTAATCCTAAAAAAAAGTCCGAGCCACGCCGGGATTTCGACCTAGCGTATTTGATAGCACATTAGGTCCAAACACTTCATAAAAATACATTTTGACTATATTCAGTTGAAATGTCTATATTTTGGAAACTGAGATGCTAATAATGCGATGATTGAACGTTCGTTTCCAAGAATTATTAATAATGAGCATAAAATGATAATGCATTGACAGAACATTAATAAGGCAGCGTATATTGTTGAGGCAAAAGAGTCACGTGTCTCCCTTGAGCTCCCTATCAAACGTCCAGACGACTGGCAAAAATTTATGTGTCTGGAAAGGAAAGAGAAAGAACGAGTATTGGTCAGAGAAAGTCTACGGCTAAAACAGAAAAATCTATACAGGCATTGGAAACATCTGAACAACGGGAGTTTCGAATGGAGCAAAGGGGTATAAGAGCTTCTACGTTAAGTTGGGTGATGCTCCGCAGTCGTCAGGTCAGTCAAGAAGAGTTTAGATAAAGTCCCGTTATATCACCAAGAATTCCTGTTTTTCAAATTTTTCGTAGAATGGATATTCTCTTTGCTCTGTGTTGTATTGATTGAGTTATTATTTAACTAAATGGGAGTTATAATTTGATTTTTTGAGATTGTTATGTTAACCTACATATATAATATTCCGCGGCAACGCCGCGCACCTCTGCTTGTCTTCTATATATGGTGCGTTCCATAATGATAGAACGACCCCTGATTAGTGCTGTTAACGATAGTACAGTTAAAAAATTAAAGGGAACAAATTTTTGTGAGAATGTCCGTTGATTATAATGAGCAATAGTCGAAAAATAAATAATAAAAAACATCGCATTGTTGCACACAGGGGAAAATAACGTTTTTGCACTGTCCCAAAAGGATAGAACCACTTGTCAAAAATGAAAAAAAAAAAGAACAAAAAACTAAAGTGTAATTATTTTATTTCATGGTCTAATATCCAATAAAGCCACCGTGCTTGGAAATCACCTTAAATACGCTGTTTTTCATTGATTCAATCAAATTATGCAACTGATCATCTTGGATTTCTTGCAATGATTGTACAATCTGACATTTCAAAGCTTCAACACTGCTGAATTGACGACCATCGTGGTACACTTTCTTTCCAAACATTCTTCATTAGATTGAAGTCCAGGGACCAAGCTGGCCAATCCATAACACTGATGCCGTTTGATAAAGACCACTCCCACGTTGATATAGCATTGTGGAGAGGGGCATTTTCTTGTTGGACCTCCCAGTTTCTCAGCAAATGTCAGATGGTAAGTATCCAGCTTCACTTGGTAATCTGCTGCTTTCAGTCTGGCAGACACAATTGCCAAGTTGGTTTTTCCATCCCAGCCAAAACTTCCCCACATCATCACACTGCCACCACCTTGTTGTCTCTTACATATGAAACGTTCTTCCTTTCTTAAATCATGCCATTAAGATGTCCATCCATCTACCCTATCCAGATTAAACTTTTTCTCACCACTCCACACAATATTTCTCCTTTGCTTGACCCAGCTCATGTGATATTTTGCCCAATTAATTCGCTATTCTTTGTGACGCTTGTTCAGTTGTGGTGCGGTTTCATGTTATTTTAAGTGTCCGGAGGCTTTTACAACCCTATGAATAGTTGATTGGATACTGATATGTCTGGAAAAGAAGCGACTGGTTGTAGAATTGCTCATTGTTGTGATAACCTGTCTTTTCTGCTGTTGAGACAAAACTTGCGATCTACCAGTATTAGGCTTTTTCTCACCGTATTTTTCACCAAACTTGACGAAATTCACAATGACGTGATGAGAACGCTTTAGTTGACGGCCTCCTGCTCTGAACGATTGTTTGGCAAGGTACAATTCTGTAATTTGCCCTTTCTCGAATTCAGTCAAATCTTTACCACCTCCCATTTTAAAAGTGACAAAGCAAACTGATCTGCAGCAATAACAAGTGTTCAAATGATTCAGAGGAACTTTATTGTGATTTGCATATAAGAAAGTTTGACTCTTTAGCAGTTTAGACGAGTTTATCACTTGAGATCAGGGATGTTCTATCCTTTTGGGACAGTGCAAAAATGATTATTCCCGTGTGCCCAACAATGCGACGTTTTTTATTATTTATTTTTTGACTATTGTCCATTATAATCAACGGACATTCCCACAAAAATTTGTTCCTTTTAGTTTTTTAATTGTACTAACGTTAACAGCACTAATCAAAGGTGGTTCTATCATTATTATGGCACGCACCTTATATAAAGAAAGATTTTGTGGGTGGGTGGGTTTGTTGTTTCTTATCCAAATCTCCAGTTTTATTCCAAACTTGATGAAGATTTGCATACTTGACCTTCAAAGCATGGGAAAGCTCAGTGTTTACCTCAGATTTAGAGAAACATTATAATTATTGCTAAAAAATCATTGTTCATGGTTATGGCAAAGCATATTAATAAGAAATATTTCATGATCAACAATGCAAGGCAAAGTTTGTGCAACAATGCTTATCAACAATGGTATCAACACGCAATTCACAAACACTCTGAACGGAACAACAATATATATCTTAACACCTACAATGCAAGGAAAAGTTTGTGCAACAATCGGTATCAACAATGGTGTCAACACGCAATGCACCAACACTATGCAAGGATCAACAATATACAGGGTCGGGACACATTAATATGACCACCTGCTAGTAATCGGAATTTTCACCTTTAGCGGCAAACACAGCAGCTAGTTGACGTGGCTGAGAATCAGTAAGTCCTCGGAAGGTGGTTGCAGGTATCTGCGACCATTCGGCGATCAGTGCATCCCATAATTCCATCAACGTGCTTGGTGGAGGGTCCAGCTTGCGGACATGGCGATCGAGATGGTGCCACAAATGTTCAATGGGGTTGAGGTCCAGCGAGTTTGGTGACAATGGGAGTAGCTTGAATTCGTCCTCATGCTCCTCGAACCAGCCGTGAACAATTTGGGTAGTATGGCAGGGAGCATTGTCCTGTTGAAAGGTGCAATCACCATGTTGCGACGAGCGTCAGGTAACGAACAGCATTCAATGCCCTCTCCAGCGGTATCAGTTGACTTAGACTATACCAAGAAAACATCCGCCAAACAGTAACTCATCCCCCACCAGCCTGTCTTCTGCCAACGATGGTGTCGAGATGCCTGGTCTCAGATGCTTCCCGGCGAATTCTCCATCGTCCGTCCACTCTGTTCACCAGAAACGTCGACTCGTCAGAGAAAGAAACCCTTTGCCACTCGGCCGAGGTCCGATGGCAATAGTCCATAGAGAATTGGAGGCGTTCTCGGCGACGCACAGGTGTCAACATGGGTGGTGTTACTATATGCCTGCTCCGGAGCCCCAACCTCAAGAGGGATCGTTGCACTGTCTTGGTGCTGAAACGCCTAGTGGCCCCACGGTTCATTTGCTATGTCAGGTGCTCAACGGTAGCACGCCGATTGGTCATGGCCAAGCGTCGTAATCGACGCTCGCCTCTAGGATCGATGATCTGTGGGGCCCCACATTTACCTCTTCGGTTGCTGGAAATAGTCTGGTTCGTCCCGTCGCGGTACACCTTCACAACGGCAGCCCTAAAGCAGTTCACAAATGTGGCCGTTTCCGAAATGCTGCCCCCCTTGGCCCGATAGCCAATGATCATCCCGTTTTGGTGGTCCGACAGGTCACTTGTTCTGCCCATGACGGTGAGAATTACTGTGTTATCGGATGCTGCTACACATCTACTGTTGTCAGCTTTTAATTATATGCAATGATTTTTCATATGCATATCGTAACAATGCATAGAATTCCTGTTATTCGGGCTTTTCTTAGAAAAGAGAGTTCTTAGTACTTAACAATTTCTTGAAAAATCGTTAAAAATGATCAATATCCATCCATAGTAAGCATTTAAAATATTTTTTGTCGAATTTTCATTAAGAATTTTTACTGTATTATTTCTCAGCGTTTATATGTGTTTATTTATTATATGTTGCAAAATTTAATCAAATAAACAAAGAGTCAGAGCCATACCGGTGATAACCCAGCTAATTTGGTAGCATAGATGATCCAAACATTTCATAAAAATACATTTTGACTATATTTTATGGGAATTTATATATTTTGGAAACTGAGATGCTGATAATGCGATGCTTGAACGTTCGTTTTCAAGAATTATTAATAATGAGCATAAAATGATGATGCAGTGAACACATTTGTTAAGAAGCTTCTACTGATGAGGCAAAGGAGTCACGCGTGTCTCCCTTGAGCTCCCTATCAAACGTCCAGGCGACTGACAAAAATTTATGTGTCTGGAAAGGGAAGAGATAGAACGAGTATTGGTCAGAGAAATTCTCTGAACAGAAATTAAAACAGAAAAAGCTATACGGGCATTTGAAACATCTGAACAATGGGAGTTTCGAATAGAGCACGAGATACTTGTGTCTATGGTATCTAGTGATGCTCCGCATTGGTGAGGCAAATCAAGAAGAGTATAGGTAAAGTCCCGGTATATCACCTAGAATTCCGGTTTTTCGTATTTTTCGTAGAATGGAGTGGAGTTAAAATTTAATTTGAGTTTTTTCTGTTTACCTACAAGTATAATTATCCTGGGCAACGCCAGGTACCTCTGCTAGTATCTTAAAAATACACACATGAAAACTCTTAGAATTAATACAGTAAAAATCCTCAATGAAAATTCGAAATATTTTTTTTAAAGTCTCACAATGGATACTAATGCTAATGTAAATAATTTCTTACTCACGTGATCTTACTTTAGATGTATACTTGATGTTGTTGCAATTCCCACTCTTCTCTCGATGTCTTGAAGCAAAACTTGGCCATTCATTACTTTAAGTAGTTTAGTGGTCGCCGATTCTTCTATTTACTTGGTTACCATTTGCTCAATACAGCACGGAGCTAAATGAGTGCTTCCTCTGTCGTCTTTCCAATCTTTCTCAAAAGTCTGCTAACTCTCCATTATCTCCAGTTACTGATCATTTTAAAAGATTTTCAAGAAAATGTTATTTACTAAGAACCCTCTTTTCTAAGAATAGCCTGAATAACAGGAATTCTGTACATTGTTACAATTGAAACTTATCTATATTGCACGAACTTTGCCGTGCATTGTGGGTCTTGAGATATATATCGTTGATCCTTGCATGGTGTTGGTGCAGTGGGTGTTGATACCATTGTTGATAAGCATAGTTGCACAAACTTTGCCTTGCATTGTTGGTCATGATATATTTCTCATTAATATGCATTGCCATAACCATGAATGTCGATTTTTTATCAATAATTATTTTTTTTTGAAATCTGAGGTAGACAGTGACCTTCCTCATGCTTTGAAGGCCAATTATGCAAAATTTCATCAAGATCGGAATAAAACTGTAGATTTGTATAAAAAAGAAAGAAACAAACAAATCCACAAATCCACAAACAAACATCCTTCTTTATGAGAAGCGGGAAATGACTGTGGATAGCGACTTAATAAAACGACTTAATAGGTCTTGTCATCTTCTTTATTATCCTTCTTTATATATATACTTATTATTTACAGACCTAAAATATGGAAAATTGGAACTTGAAGAAGCATTTGATGTCGAAGACGATCAGGAAACATGTCTTAAAGCAGAAGAAAAAAAATAAAATGATCCATTGTATGATCCAGACGAAGATTACATATCTCATGAAAGAAAAGGAATTGCCGGAACTTATTCTGATAAAAAAAATCATCAAATTTATAATTATTATTGTGATTTGAAGATGAAAGATGCTGGCAAAGAAATATCGAAAGCAAAATAATATTTTCGTTTAGAAACAGAAGCTAAAATGTATGCAGTGATGGTTTATGTTAAACGTGATGGAAGTGAACATGACAAGTATAAGAAGATTCACGAATACGTAAAGGAGCAATTTCTGGTTAGTCGTTCGAAATATGTTATTGTTAAATTCCCACTGATACAAAAATGGATCCAAGATACTGTTGTTCTTTACAAGGTGTCTAGACAATGTGCCAGTGCATCGTTTTTTGTTAGAATGAAGAAGCTACATATTGCTATTCGTAAAATAACCAGGTTTGTGACGAAGTCACAAATTATTGACAATCCACAGATAATTCAAAATGTAGAACAGTTTATCACAAATGTAAATTCAAAAAGAATAGAAAAAATATACCAGATAATATGGTTTTTGACCCTGATCAAAGTGGATTCAATTATGAACTGGTATCACCTGCAACTTATGTCATTACTGGCCCAAAAACTGTCCAAGGACAAGTTGTATCCAAACATGCATTGACCGATTCCTATTCTATTCAGGTTCATTAATCAAAATCTGGTTACTTAGGACTAAGTTTTACATTTGTTTCCAAGAAACAACCGGTAATAAGTTTGGACCAGAAGTTGAAAACTATGGTAATGTGGAGTTCAGATGTTCAAAGTCTGGAAAGTTAACCAAAAATCACGTAGTATCATGGTTCCAAAAATGTTTTGATCCAGATTTTGATTCTAATTTTGTATTGATCGTGGACAGTTTAGGAGGACATTCGGATGCACAAAAACTAGTCACTGATGATAAAAATTTGGATGTTTTGGTAATGCCTAAGTCAATATCATTAATACAACCGCTTGACGTACTTTTCTTTAGGCAATACAAAATTTTGGTTAGAAGAATAAATGAAATTGTGCAAATTTTGTATTTAAATTCATCACACACAACAAGACCACATGATTGTCTATTCATTATCAAAATGCATTCACTTGTGTGTAATCAGCTTCAAGCTCCAGGATATCGTCCAATGCTTTTATTCGCTTGGACAGCTAGCGGTTATGATGATAACTGCGATGACGTGCCTGCAGCATTCAAATCGATTAATGAAATTAACTCTTACAAATTTTTATCCGAAAAATGCAATCTTTGTTTTGGAATCGCATTCATCCGCTGTGCTTTTTGTAATGAAGTGTTTTGTTTTGAACATTTTATGGGTGATAATTATTATCATTATCACACATTATTCAATAACTAGCAGAGGTACCTGGCGTTGCCCCGGTTAATTACACATGTAGGTAAAGAGATAGATCTCAAAAATTTAAATTATAACTCCCAACTGGTTAAATAATAATTCAATCAATACAACACAAAGCAAAGGGACTATCCATTCTACGAAAAATACGAAAAACAGGAAGTTCAGGTGATATTCCAACACAAAAACCTCATTTTATTGAATGACAGATTCAGCTCATGCAGATGCCGGGTAATGGTTGAAAAGTGAACTCATCTAAACTCTTCTTGACTTGCCTCATTACTGCGGAGCATCACCAGATACTTTAGACTCAAGTTTTTCTTGACCTTGACGTAGAAGCTCTTATGTTGCTCTATTCGAAACTTCAGTTGTTCAGATGTTTCAAACGCCCGTATAGCTTTTTCTGTTTTAGTTGCAGAGTTTCTCTGACCAATACTCGTTCTTTCTCTTTCTTTTCCAGACACATAACTTTTTTGCCAGTCGTCTGGGCGTTTGATAGGGAGCTCAACGGAGACACGCGTGACTCCTATGCCTAATCAATAGACGCTGCCTTATTAACCTTCTGTCAATGCGTCATCACTTTATGCTCATTATCAAATTTCTTGGAAACGAGCGTTCAGTCATCGCATTAGCTACATTTCAGTTTCCAAAATATACACTTCCCCACAGAATATAGTCAAAATATATTTTTAGGAAATGTTTAGATCTGCTGTGCTACCAAATAAGCTAGGTGATAACCCCGGCGTGGCTCGGACTTTGTTTTTTGGAATAAATTTTGAAATATCCTAAAAAAAAAACACATGAAAATGCTTAAAATTATTACAGTAAAAATTCTTTATAAAAATTTGAAAATTTTTTTTTAAAGGCTCACAATGTATAGACCTTTGGAAAGAGGCCACTGGTAGTCTAAATAATTTCTTACTCACGTAAACTTACTTTAGATGTGCACTTGATGTCGTTGCAATTCCCTTTCTTCTCTCGATGTCTTGAATCAAAACTTGGCCATTCATCTCTTTTTGTAGTCTAGCGATCGCCAATTCTTCTATTGACCTGCTTACCATTTGCTCAATATAGCGCGGAGCAAAAGTTCTGCTTCCTCTGCGTCTTTGCACTCTTTTTCAATAGTCTGCTAACTTTCCGTTATCTCCAGTTACTGATCATTTCTAAAGATTTTCAAAAAATTGTTAAGTACTAAGAACTCTCTTTTCTAAGAAAAGCCTGAATAACAGGAATTCTATGCATTGCTACAAATAGAAATTTATCTATTGCACAAACTTTTCCTTGCATTGTTGGTCATGAGATATACGTTTTTGGATCGTGCAGAGTGTTTGTGAATTGCGTGTTGATACCATTGTTGATACCAATTGTTGCACAATGTTTGCCTTGCATTGTTGGTCATGATATATTTCTCATTAATATGCCCTGCCATAACCATGAATATCGATTTTTTTTAATCAATAATTATTATTTTTCCAAAATCTGAGGTAGACAGTGACCTTCCTCCTAGTTTGCAGGTCAAGTATGCAAAATTTCAACAAGATCGGAAAAAAACTGTATATTTGTATTTAATACACACAAACAAACCCACAAACCCACAAACATCCTTCTTTATATATATAGAAGTAGAAGATTAATTTTTGGGTTTGTGCATTTTTTTCATATTTAATTACAATTACATAACATTTGATTTTTTTGCTATTTAAATATTTTGGTTTTTAAATCTTATGTTTAAAAATATATGTCATAAATATTATTTTATTTATATATTTTGGCAATTTAAATTAAAAATAATTTTAAATTTCAATTTAATCAGTTTAATACAATATAAAAAAATGTCAGAACAAGGAGGGATTCGAACCAGAAAAAAAAGTGGGAGCATTTCAGCAAGCACGCTAACCACTAAGCTGCTGCGCCGCTACTGACAAAATCTGTTTTTATTCTCTGTGTGTTTACAGTAAATTTCAAAAATTACAGTGATTTTCTAGGCCTATGGGAATTTCCTCATTTTAGAATTTTCACAGAGGCTTTTGCAAATGGTCCTCTACCTACATACCATGTTTCATCAAAATCGGACTCTAGGTTGATTGATGGTCTCCTTGTAAGTAAGCCAAAACAGCGGGAATTCTATGCATAGTTATAAATTGAAACACAAACTTTGCCTTGCACTGTTGGTCAAGAAATATACAGGGTCTTTATAATTAAAGTTCCATTTTGACATGGCCATAAAAAAAACTACTGGACCAAAAGCTATAATACTTGGTAATATTGTACAAGAGGGCATAGGAAGTTCATTCCCACCAAAAAAAATTAATTCAAAAGGTCAACACCAGCATGGAATGGCGCTCTATGCAGTATTCGTAAATGAAATTAGACACGAAGACACAGGTTAACAGGTCGTTAATCGTTATTAAAATTAGTTACATGTTGAATGTAGTCTCCACCATTTACTGAAAGCAGGTTACACCTGTGTCTTCGTGTCTAATATCGTATACGAATATTGCATAGAGCGCCATTCCATGCTGGTGGTGACCTTTTGAACTAATATTTTTTATGGGTATGAACTTCCCATGCCCTCTTGTATGATATTACCAAGTAATATAGCTTTTGTTCCAGTAATTTTTTTATGGGCATGTCAAAATAGAACTTTAATTATAAAGACCCTGTATATTGTTGGTTCGTGCACAGTGTTGGTGAATTGCGTGTTGATATCATTCTTGATAACTATTGTTGCACAAATTTTTCTTTGCATTATTAGTCATGCGATACCTCTTATTAATATGCACTGCCATCATCATGAATATCGATATATTATCGATATTATTATTTTTTCGAAATCTGAGGAAGAGAGTGGCCTTCATCAAGTGTGCAAACTTTCATCAAGATCGGAATAAAATTGTAGCTTTGTATAAGAAACAAACTCACAAACCCAGAAACAAACATTCTTCTTTATATACACTCACTCACCAAAAGTCAAGGCACACCACTCCTATCAGGGTCACTGTCCCTACTGAGACAGATTCCGCTGCTTTCATTCTCGGAATGCAGGTACACAGGCTCCTTGATATCACACAAGCATTGTAAGCAAAACTAGCTGCAGAAATGGCAGCACGCGGAGAAATGGATGAATGTTGGTGCCAGACGGATGGGTACCTCAATATCCGATGTAGCCAACACCCTGCAATTTTCCCGCACAACCGTTGCAAGGGTCTATCGAGAGTACAACCCATGTCGGACAGCGGACGGGCCGGCCACGCCTCATTGACGCCAGAGGTGTTCGCGGGGTCACGCGGCTTGTAACTGCTGACCAATGGACGACAGTGGGCCAAATCATCATGCGGTAAAACCAGAGACGTCCCACAACTGTGTTCGTGACAATTCAGTGAACCTTGGCAACTGCAGGCTTTGGGAGCAGGAGGCCACGATAGGCGCCACACTTGACTGCTGCACATCGTCAGCAACGCCTAGCCGGGGCCAACCGACATCGACATTGGACTGCTGAGGACTGGCGAAGGGCTGCCTGGTCTGACGAGTCACGGTTTCAGCTATAGCGGGCCAATGGTCGTGTCTGGGCATTTAATCACTTGGAATTTAAAATGGGATATAGATGAAATTATTAAAATGCAAATAAGAACTCACTTAAGTTTTGATATTGTCATCAGTATTTTTAACTCTATAAAATTATGTATGGATAATTGCCAGTTTGTTTTCAATAATAAGATCTACAAACAACAAAATGGCTTACTAATGGGCAATCCTTTGTCACCCATCTTAGCAGATATTTATTTACACCATTGGGAAACAAAATTAATCAATGATTCCTGTGTGTCATCTAATATTATCCTTTGGACACGCTATGTAGATTATATATTTATAATCACCAATTTGAATGATATTGAGTTGTTTTGCTCTCAAATTTCATTTACATCCCATTTTGAATTCCCAGTGAATAAAATGCAAAATGAAACACTAATTTTCCCAGATTTGTTAATCATCAGAAATCACATTCAACTGATGTTCAATATTTATGAGAACAGAGACAAGTCAATAATTTACCGCTCTATAAATCCAAAATTCCTTGGATTTATAAAGCTAATACGATTCTTAATTTTATACAAAGAGCTAGATCTTTGTGCTCACCGGAATTACTGCCTTTGTATATACAAAAATTAATGGTCAAAATGTCTCAGAATGAATACCAACCCTTATTTATTAATTGGATGAAAATTAGAGGTTTTCAAAATGGTAAAAGAAATATCTAAAAATATATTAATCAAAAAAGAGAGTTTGTTATTTATGATTATATGTTTGAAGCTATCAAAGATGTGTTAATGATGAAAACATTCAAATTATCCCGAAGACCAATAACACCATTAAAAAGCAACTAGTTAATATGCATTTTAAAAGCAAATCTGAAAATATCATCAACAATAATTTTGATCCTTACAACTTGAAAGAATTATATAAATATGAACAGGTGTTTCGCAACTTAGCTTCAAAATATAATGTCATTTATGAAACTCCCTGTGCAAACTCTGATGTTAATTACACTGGCCAATCTGGACGCTCTCTCTTCTCTCGTTTGGAAGAGCATGAGAGAGCGATCAGACTCCATTACTATTAAAACGCTTTAGCCAGACACTGTCATTGTACTGGCCATCAAAAAAATTGGAGGGAAGTTAAAATTTCAGGGAGGGAAGAAAATTGGAAAAAAAGAATTTGTAAAGAGGCCATTTAGAAAAATAAAGCAAATAACACTCTTGCTAAAGCGTCACATGACATCCATAGAAATTGGGATGTTATGCGATTGTTTATTGCATGTGACTTCTTTCATTTTTTATTTTTTGTTTTCTTTTGTATGTATCACCCTCTATTGTATGTGCTCATGAAGATGAACGGCTGGTTTCGTTCGAAAACGTTCAGCGTTACAAACTAAACCATGAACTATTACATCTGTTTTCTTTTTCTTTTTTGGTCTATTCATTAGCATAATATTTAAAATTTGGACTTCATAATGTTTTTCAAAATTATGCTTCAAAATTTGTGCTCTCAAAATTCAACTCCAAAATTTGCTTTCATTCATCATTTTATCACGTTATTTTTATTGTAAAAAATTCTTCAGAGCAACTACACATCTCCTTCATTCTTATTCATCCTGTTTATACTCCAAGATTGTTTCCTACAATAATGGTTATTAGAAGTTAGTGGTTGATCAACTCCTTTGTTCTCGACGCTAAAAACGTAATTGGGGAAAACTGCTCCCACTAGGTGACTTCGATGTGTCAGTAGTCAATAGACCACCATACATTAAGCTTAATTTCAATGAAGACCTTCGCCAGTGCTCATTTCTTTTGCTTATTTTTTAATTTTTAAGCACGGTTATTTTTTTAATTTTGGTATTATTTAATGTTGGGCATTTGTTCTATTTTTTTTTCTGTTTTATGAAAAGTTTTTGTATTGCATGGTGTTTGAATACCTTTTAATTTGGTTATTTTGTGTATCTTTTTTCAGTCGTTTTCTTAATATTTCTATGAATGAGTCGTCTATTAATTTTATTACGTATTTTGTTACTGAGAACTTCTATTTCTATTATTATATAATTAATAAAAATAACAACTTCTATTAATATTATACAAGTATTTTTATTATATAAATAACTAATTATTTTGGGTATATATTATGGTGAGGTTGGTTTTTTTTATTCATTGAAATTATTCACCGATGCTGCCGCCTCCACCACCTTGAAAACGAAGTTACGAGACTCCGATGCCCTCGTCGTCAAGGCTGATAAAGGTAACGTGTCGGTCATCATTGACCGTTCTACTTATATAGATAAAGTCAATGATTTCATCTCCGCCAACAATTATGCCACCCTTCCTTCCGACCCCACCTCAAAGTATCACAAATCCATTATTTCCGTCGTCAACAAATCCCCACGCTTCAGATACCTCCGACGCCTCATCCCACCTAACCCTCGCCCACCCAACCTTAACGCCCTAGTCAAGATCCATAAACCTAACATGCCCATACGCCCCGTTGTTAACTATTCCCCTGCTCCTGCCCACCTCGTTGCCAAATCCCTTTCTACGTTCCTTTTTAACCTGAAAATCCTCCCTAATACTTACAATGTACGTAATTCCCTAACCCTCACTGAGTCCCTTTCTTCCATCCGCACTGATGAGCACCTCTCCCTTATGTCCCTTGACATCACCAACTTATACACTAACATCCCTGTCACCCCCACCCTTTCTATACTACAGCGTCTGTTACTTGCTGCGTCTTTCCCTAAACCCGATACTATTGACCTACTAGCTATCCTCTCTGTAATTTCTTCGCAGAACTACTTCTCCTTTAACAACTCCTACTATTCCCAACCCACAGGGCTAGGAATGGGATTCCCACTCAGCAGTTTTCTGTCTGAGGTATTCCTACAGCACCTGGAATTAACATATGTTACCCCCCTCCTTAATAATCCCTCTGTCATCGCGTATTTCCGATATGTCGATGACATCCTCATCCTCTTCGATTCCCGATCCACTACCCCCACTAATATTGCTAACATTTTTAACTCCTTTTCCCCACATATCCAATTTACTTTTGAACTAGAAACTAACCGATCCATCCCTTTCCTTGATATCCTCATTACCAACAACCCCCACACTAACCGCCTCTCCTTTTCCGTCTTCCGTAAACCGACCACTTCCTCCAACTTAATACACCATTCCTCCTCACATCCCCCCACCCACAAACAAGCCTCATTAAGATTCCTAATTGACCGTGCCCTGAAGCTCCCCCTCAGCCCCCAATCCAGATCATCCGAACTCCGAATAATCCGGAACCTCGCCCATGCCAATGGATATTCGACCTCCATGTTCTCCCGTATTCTTCACCGCCGCAGACGGGCACTCTTCTCCCCCTCCCCTCTTGTTTCGCCCCTTCCCAAGAAATGGACGTCCTTATTGTATCTGGACCCTAGTTTCTCCCAGCTCTCTAACTTCCTGTCGTCCCTTGGCCTCGAATATCTTTTCGTACTCCTTCACCATCAGCCCGCATCCTGAACCCACCCGCCGCCGTCACCACAGACAAATATTCCCAATCCGGAGTTTATCGCCTGAATTGTGCGTTTTGCGACAGATTTTATGTAGGATTATCGACCCGCAATTTTGCAGTACGATTCAAAGAACACTTTGATTCATACAGAAAACGAGATCGTACTTCCCACTACGCAAACCACCTCGAAGATTCCGGACACGCTTTAAAGACGCAAGAAGATGTTATGTCTGTCCTACATATCTGCAATAAGCCAGAAAAAACTGCTACCCTCGAAGCGATCGAGATATTCAAGGCCAAGAAGTCCTCCCCCCACCTGCTTCTCAATTATCAAACAGACTTTAATGTATATGCAATACTTAACTCTTTATCCGATCTATTATGATCCCCTTTTTTCTCGCTTTCTTTATTATGGTTTTTGTTTTCCTTTGCATTTTGTTATTTCTTGCCTGTTTATTTTTCTGTAAATCCTCTTGTCCCCAGACAACCGGATAAGTTCTCTTTTCGGTCCGCGTAAACGCGCACCATCCCTTTGTATATTATATTTTTGTATAATTTTTAAAAAATTAGCGTTTACACCCCTTTTTTCTATTGGCCTTTATATTTCAAATCTGTGTTTTTTCTATTTATCCTGTTGGCCATTATTTCCTCTTTATTTCTTTTGTATCCTATTGGTTCATGTATATGCATAATTTGTACCACTGTTCTGTATATAAAGGCTTGCATGCCTCTTGCTGTGTATATCCTTGACAAAGCCGGGAATAAATGGCGAAACTAGTTGGAACTCCTGATGTCCCTCTGTTATACTGTAAGGCCACCACCTGTTTAAACGTACAATTATTGCTTCCAGGTGTATTCGATCCGTTTTTGTTTTTTCTGGTTCCATTCCTTGATTCAACAATTACAATTTTTTATAATTTTAAAAAATATATTTATTATTAATTAAATATAAGATCTTTTATCTAATTTGTAATGACAAGAAAAATATTTTTTGGACATTAAAAAATACTTTTAGAAATTATTCTGAATTCCAAGATTGTCTTTTGTATTTTATATTCTTTAAATTTAATTTTTTGATTATGAGAAAGTGTACGCTAAGTGTCTGGGCAAGTGTACGCTAAGTGTCTGGAGAAGAGAAGTCGGGAAATAGTCGACTCCAAACTCCCGGGGGAGCAGTGTGGTTTCCGACCTGGCCGAAGCACGACGGATCACATCTTTGCTCTAAGGCAAATCTTTGAGAAATCCTGGGAGTATGCAAAAGAGGTCTACGCTTGCTTTGTGGACCTCGAAAAAGCATATGACAGGGTTCCTCGGGAGAAGCTCTGGCAAGTGTTGCAAGAGTATGGAGTGGATGGGCAATTACTGGTTGCTATCATGTCTCTGTACGAAAGCTCTGAGATGTGTGTCCGGATAAATGGCATTAAGTCAAGACCGTTCACCGTGGGTGTTGGACTCCGCCAAGGGTGCGTACTGTCGCCCATCTTGTTCATTATCTTTATGGACTGGATAGACAGGGGCAGACGAGGCGATGAGCGTGTTTGTGTGGGCGACTGCCTGGTGGAGAGGTTGCTCTTTGCGGACAACCTTGTCCTGCTTGGGTCTTCTCGCGCGAACCTTCAGCATGCACTAGACCGGTTTGCAGCCAAATGTGAAGAAGCTGGGATGAAGATCAGTGTGGCTAAAACCGAAGTTCTGGTTCTTTCAAGACAGCCTGCTCAGTGCGCTCTCCATGTTAGGGGAGCCTCATTGAGACAGGTGGAGAAGTTCATGTATCTCGGGATTGCATTCACGAGTGATGGACGGCAGGAGAAAGAATTGGATGCTCGGATTGGTGCAGCAGGCTGTGTCAGACGTGAACTGTGGTGATCCGTGGTAACGAAACGAGAGCAGGGTAACAAAGCCAAGCTCTCCGTCTTCAAATCTATCTTTGTCCCCATTCTCACCTATGGTCATGAAGCTTGGGTAATGACCGAAAGAGTGCGATCGCGGGTACAAGCGGCCGAAATGAGATTCCTGAGAGGTGTGGCAGGTGTTACCCTACTAGATAGAGTGTACAGCAGCACAATAAGGGAATCTTTAGGTGTTGAGCCGCTACTTCTCCGCATTGAGAGATCTCAGTTGCGCTGGTATGGCCACGTGATACGGTTGCCGCAAACTAGTCTTCCTAGGCAGTTGTTATTTTCCAAGCCGGTGGGTAAGAGACCAAGGGGTCGGCCTAGAACCAGGTGGCTAGACTACATGGAGAATCTGGGTTCGAGTCGCTTGGATATTACCAGGGAGGACATGCGCCTGATGGCGGAAGATCGCGATCGCTGGAGATCCTCCATAGGGCTGCTGCCCCCGCGACCCTAACGGATAAGCGGGTTTGAAAAGTAAGTAAGTAAGTATGATAAATGAAATAAAATTTTAAAAAATTATAAAAAATATTGCTTTAATTCACTGAATTAGTAGCTGAATCAGCTACAACGTACAGTATGGCTACTGGTCTCATTCAATGCCATCTGGTGGTCTCCTTTGGCGCTAATAGCCTTTTGAGGAGGAGTTGAACAACCACTAACTTCTAATAACCATGCTACAATTAATAATCGTTTATTAATTATTTGGATTCAGTAAATGTAAGACTACTTCAATCTTTGTAATAATTAAATTTTTATTTTATTGTACATAGATTGTTGTACATTATGTAAATTAATCTTTATTGGAGTTTCACTTTTTATCTGATTAATCTTTACATTTTATATGAGGGGAGGGGAGTCTTTTTTAGAATTTTTTTAAAAATAAATTTCATTATTATTTTTTAAGTTGATTTGTTTCATTGGGGTTTTCTGTATTATTTTTCGGAACAAGAGAATAAATTATAACTTTCCTAAACATCCTTCTTTATACAGGGTGATTCAGAAAGGTAGGTTAAGAATGAAATAATATGTACAGTTTGTAGCGGGGAACAAAATTTTTTCCTATAAACATGGGTCCGGAAATGCATCTTTACAGAGATAATGCAACTTGTACGAGGTAGGTATGACATTACACTAGGTGTTCAAAATGCCGACCCTGAGCCTCGATGCAGGTGTTTAGCCTGCGGACGAGATTGTAGCGTTTGAAACGCCCGGCGATGTGGATGATTACGGTCTGGAAAACGCTGTTCTTAAATCCTTTCCGCTTCAGTAGCATTACCCTGTGCCTCGCCGTAGACGAGATGCATGTCCGCCAGCTCCGCATTAGTCAAGCGATCCATTGTACGAAAACGGAGTTACATGTTTCCTTTCATCTCTTTTACAGGAGAGAACACGAACAACTTACATGTTTAGATCCTAATTTACATGGACCCTACCATTGCCGTCCGGGTAATGCACATCCATTCTCAGCGCTTACAAGTTGCATTAACTCTGTAAGATTGCATTTCCGGAGCCATGTTTATAGGAAAATATTGTTCGCCGTTACAAACTGTACATAGTATTTCATTCTTGACCTACCTTTCTGAATCACCCTGTATATATAGCACAGTATCCGACAACCCGGCGAAGCCCGGGGCTTTATTAAGTACCGAAAGGTGCTTTATGTTATCCGTGTGGGGAAACGTGTTGGTCTGTCTGTCTGTCTCTCTGTAACCCTAACTCCTCCGTAGCTATGTAAGATTTTCAAAATCTGTCTTCGTCATTCGATGAATATGGTTCATGGCACGAACCAGACACAAATATTATCTAAATCGGGTCATTGGCACGTGCACAAATGGTACCACTATTTTCACGCCAAGCAATTTTCAATAGAAAGATATATTAAGTAATATATCAAACACAACGTAATGACAACATAGAAGCGGTTATGCATAACTATTTTCGTCAGTCGATGTACACGATACATGGCACCGATAAATCACAAATATTATCTAAATCGGTTCAACAGCACGTACACAAATGGTACCTTCACAACCCACCTAGCAATTTCATAGCAGAGATATATTAAGTAATACATGAAACAAATCGTAATGTCGAGACAGAAACGGATATAAATTACTATATTCGCCAATTGATAAATATGGTTCAAGAACTGAACCATTTTGAAAATGGTTGTCATCGAAACAATGGTACGTGCTCTAATGATACCCTTATGACACCTTCAAAAGTTTTCAGTGATAAGATATGCATGTAATATATCAAAAAAATTGTGATGATGTACAATGAATGAATATAACATAAAATTAATGATAGTCGAAATTGGTTCAAAGGCACATGGTTTAGTGTAACCCTTATAGTTCATTGGAACTATCAATGCTAAAATATGGCAGGTAATATATAAAAAAACTTGGAACGATATGTCATGTATGAATATAAAGTTAAATTATTGATAGACGAAATTGATTTCAAGGAACCTAGTTTAGTGGAACCATAATGGATCATTGGATCTTTAAATGCTAAAAAGTGGCATGTAATATATCAAACAAATTGTGATGATGTATCATGAATGAATATAACGTAAAATTAATGATAGTCGAAATTGGTTCAAAGGCACATGGTTTAGTGTAACCCTTATGTTTCATTGGAACTTTCAATGCTAAAATATGGGATGTAATATATAAAACAACTTGGAACGATATGTCATGAATGAATATAAAGTTAAATTATTGATAAACGAAATTGATTTCAAGGAACCTAGTTTAGTGTAACCGTTATGGTTCAGTGGAACTTTCAATGCTAAAAAATGACATGTAATATATCAAACGACTTGAAATGATGTGTCATGAAAGAATATAACGTAAAATTAAGGGTAGTCGAAATTGGTTCAAGGGCACATGGTTTAGTGTAACCCTTATGGTTCATAGGAACTTTCAATGCTAAAATATGGCATGTAATATATCAAACAACTTGGAATTGTGTGTCATGAATGAATATAATATAAAATTAATGATATTCGAAATTGTTTCCAAGGAAACTGGTTTAGTAGATCCGTTGTGGTTCACTGGAACTTTCAATGCTAAAATATGGCATGTGTTATATCAAACAACTTGGAATGATGTGTCATGTATGAATATGATGTAAAATTAGTTATAGTCAAATGCACGTGTATAATGGTATCTTTATGGTCCATTAGAAACTTACAATGATAACATATAAATACGGTTTAAAAATATGGTTTCGTGTATAGATTGGTTTAACCTTTTGTTACTTGGTTATGTCATTTCTCTAATGGTTTATTTATCTTCTTTTTAGGTTGACGTGCCACAGTTTAAAATGATTTCCATTTTCACCATCGGGGAACATCACTAGAATATTTTAGACCCATCTTCCTTCGAAATTTCTCTTGCCTTTGACTTAAAAGCTGCTATACACTCCTGCTCTAGAGGAAGCTTCCGTTGTTCAGATATTTCCGACGCCAGGATAGCTTACAGTCTGTTAGCAGTAGTGTTTCACTGAGTTTTTTTTGTCTCGTTTTTTTCTTTCATTTCCTAACACAAACTTTCGCCAGTCTCTGGAAGTTTGTTTGGCGGCTGAAGAGAGTAATGTGTATCTTCTTTGTTTGTTTGATAGACAAAACACTATCTATATCGTCTGCTGTACTCATTGTGTGCTCATTGCTAATAATTCTTGGAAACGAATATTCAGTCATTCCATCAGCAATTTCTCCTCTTTTTGAAAACTCTTGGCACTGAATGTTCTATTGTGACTGGAGTCAGTGTATGTTTGATTAAGGTGCTGCTCAGTTATATACGCCCGCATTATTCCCCATTATAATCGCTCCCGTAGCTGGAATTAAGTGTCCAGTTAGTGGTAATCGGAGTGTCCCCCCCCCCCCCCACGGGGGGGGGGGCGCCCCTATCGGCCCATATATTTTTATAACAGGCGTTTGTTTATTGCATGATGGGTTGCCTTTTATGTTTAAATAGGGCTTTACACTGAACCCAAAACGTATTTAGTTAAGCAAATCTTATGTAGCATGTAATATTTTGAGTTTTCAGTTTAAATTATCATTTGTTAATGGGGGAATTGTTAACTTACTTGAGCGAACTGTCGGAGTCGGCAACAATTGTACTGTACGCAATAGATCCTGTTTGTTGTTATAAGTCGTTTCCGAGAATGTTGACAATCTTACTACGTGTTCGTTGTATTAGAGAATTGGCGATTTTAAAAATTGAAAAAACGACGAGAGGCTTCACGCTTGTTCTTTCGATAAATAAAATAAAAATGTCAGCGATAGGAGAGGCCGCCATAACGATGAAATCGTTGATTTTATCGGGTGAATGCTTCGAACTAGCTTACTAATATGCAATAAACATTAACTTTGAGCTAATAGAAGTTAAGCCAGTTTGGTTATTTATTTATTTTTTTTTATCGCCGGGAGAATCCTTTTTCCCCCGGAGCCATACAGTTAAAAGTCAGTATCGAAGTTTGCGATGGGACAGCGTTCTAAGCAGCAAGAGTATGGACAGGTCGTATCTGCTATGTCAAGAATTCAACGTTGCTGGAAGTCTTCTAGTTTTGGTGAGATGATTCCATTATTGTGTTTTTATAAGTGCCATGAGAGTGTTGTTGCGTTCGAACTGCGTCAGTGTTGGTGTTTAACGCTGCATTAAAGCGTTTCAGCGGACAGTTATTTATCTTCTCATTTCTTTTTTGATAATTACCTGTCTTGTTAATGTCTAGTGTAACGGAAAACGACGCTTAAATTGTATTATCATTACGATATAAGCTTATGTTTTTAAGTGATAGTTTTCTGAGTGCATGTTCTCTGTGGCTTCTGGCTTGTTAGTTGCACTTCGTTGTAATAAGTGCGTAGTAAGAGCGCAGTAGGAGCTTGGCTTGCAGTATTTCACGGGTGGAGCATTGCGTTGGTAGTTGAGTTCAAGTCAATATAAAAAGGGTTACTGCCTCTCTCCCTGTGTTATGGTCCTCCTGACCATGATGCAGTCCCAATGCAATGGTCATTTGGTCAGGGGATAATTTAAAAGGGAGGCGCGACGCTCTCTTTGCTCACTCGTGTCTGGGGTCATGTGACCTACTGCAAGGTGTTAGCTGATTAGTTATCAACAGAGAGCATGGCCTCTGATACATTTTCTGATGCTTTATAATTAGATAATTATTGTGTAATGCAGAGTAGGCATTATAGTTAAATGATATATTTATGTGCTAATGCATAGTTAGTGGAAGATAAGGGGTATTGTTGAGTTTAAGGTTACAGCACTGTCCCGGGATCCTAAAGCTAGGTTAAAGGGGAATAGAGGGAATGATTACGAGTTGTACTCATAATGGTAATTCTTAAAGTTAATTGGGAACTAATGATTATATCTTTTGGGAATATTTTATTGTTTTGGGATTTTCAAGCCGCATAATTGCGCTGTTACATTGTTTTATTTAATAGGTGTAAAAGAGGTTTCCGCATAATAAAAATAGTATTCTAGCCCTTGATTGGTATTTCCTTGTTTGGTATTTCTAGCCCTACACAAGTCTCAAACCCTCGGCCCCACCCGCGTCGGAGTTGGCTTTGCCTTGGGTCTTCGAGTAGGCCCCTCCCACGCGGGGGTGTTCACACTATCAGTGCATCATCATTTTATGCTCAATGTTAATAATTCTTGGATACGAACTTTTATTCAATGCCATCAATGAATATATAAGAATAGTTATAGAATTCGCAGATTATCGAATTTGAATCACTGGAACTTTATTTAGAGCTTTCCAAAAGCAATTATAAAATTTTCGAAATATGTTTTAAAGAAGTTTGTGGGACGACGATAAGTTTAGCCTTTTTGGTATTTGGTTTTGTTATTCCCTAACTGTTTATGAAGTACCAAAAAGTTTTTTTAGGCTGTTTAATATGGGGGAGCGTGTCTGTCTGTCTATCTGTCTGTCCGTCCGTCCGTAACACTATCTTCTCGAAGAATATAAAATATGTTCAAAATCTGATTTAGCCAATCGATTACTTTGTATCATTGAAGATGATACCGTGCACACATAATACCGATACCATGCACAAATAGTATCGTTATGACACCTCGTAGAAATTCCCAGTGATTAGATATAGTAAGTGATACATCAAATAACTAAGATGTTACGGGATGGTATTTCTTATCTTTAATTCAATTTCAACCTTTAAAATTTTCTGGACCAGTCCCAACTTTATTTAACGTAGTATAACTGTGATTTTTTCATCCATCTCATCCAATTCAACAACGACAAGCTACAAAGGATTTCAACGTTATTAATTACTGTTTCCGCCAGTTGATAAATATTGTTCCCCGCATGAACCACTATGAAGATGGTCATAATCGCATAATCGATGCGATGGCACATGCTCTAATTGTACATGGTGATAATACCCTCTAAAATATTCAATAATAAAATATAGCGAGTAGTACATAAATCAACTTGAAAAGATAAATGCGAAAAAATGTTATTTTGTATGTTTTCTCCCATGCATTCTCAATCGAGTTCACTTCCGGAGATCTTACTGGCCACTTGATATGTTGAAGATCTTCACTTTTCAGAAAGCCCTCCACCATTAGAACTCTGTGTGGACGTGCATATTAATTATTGTGTTTGCCAATTGAAAATTATGGTTCCGGGCATGAACCATTTTGAAAATGGCCGTAATCTATACAATGGCACGTGCTCTAATGGTATACTTATACTACCCTGTCAAATTTACAGTGATAAGATATAGGATGTAGGATTTTAAACAACTCGAAATGACAAGATAAGAGCGAATATAACGTTTTTATGAACGTTATGCATGCTCAAGAGAGTTCATATCCGGAGGTCTTGCTGGTCACTCGATGTACTGTATATCCTCGCTTTGCAGAAAGTCCTCCAGCATCAGAATTTTGTGCGGACGTGCATTATCGTTCATAAGAATAAAATCTGGAACCATGACATCTCTGAATCTTCTAACATGTTTCAGGTTAGTTCTTTCCACTGACGGCTACTTTGTAATCTTAAATTAACATGGAACAAGATTCAATTAATGTGATACAAGATATTTGTAGTCAGTCTTATCCTACGTTCATGCGTCTGCAGTTCTATGGAGTCCGCTACCGATAACCGTCACCGAACTTTCTTCCTTCTGCTTTGTTGTTGATCTTCATTAGTTCACGCCTAAACTGTCGATATACGTATCTTAGAGCAATGCCTCCTTAGGAATTAAGTAGCTGAAAGAAGAAAAGAATCAAACAAGAATAAAACGATTCATTCCACTGCATTACTAAAAGACACAATATGCAAAGTCTTTTTTGCGTTTCAACCTCAGTACAATATTGTGCTTTAGATGGAATCCTGTCTTGAGATTTTTACTTCGTTTTGTTTTCCTTTTACTTTAGCTCATGTTTTTTTCTTTAACCCATTTTACCTTTTTCTTTTTCTTTTTAGAATCTCGCCACGTATCGGTGATCGTTGTGCGTCTGTGTCTTTCAAATCCCGCAGTTATGTCTAGTGTGCCCCTGTGATGTGCGTCCTTGATCATATCCTTACTCCTTGAAAGTATGAATCTCATTTTTGTTATATTTGTTTGTATTTCTGAGTGTATTTTCTTTTAGGTTCACCTTTCACTTAAAGTTACTGTTGCCTTTGTTTTTCTTTTATTTTTTTTATTCGTTTTTATTCTATTTAATTCTTTTATTTTTTTTTCTTTTTGCATATCATTTTATTTTGTGTTAGTTCTATTTTTCTTTACTGTTCCTTAATTTTTCAGTCTCTCTTGCATTTTTTCCCCTCCCGCTCGTCTTTTTCGCAGGCAAGTTCCATCCTTATCACCTCTGACAGTTTCTAAGGCCAGGAATCATCCATTCTTGCTCTATTGAAATTATCTGGATCTTAGTTTTTTGTGAATTAAATATAAAAAGAAATTGACCTCCGATCGTAAACCAGAACTCTGAATTTCTTCTGTTGCTCTTTTGAATTTTTATTATCCACCTGTTCTTATATAATAATACATATATATTTTTTCGTTTCCAATCCAGTGGTACATTACTTCTGAAGATTTCGGCCCAGCGCAAGATTTACTGTTCGACCCTTGAACTCTTGAAAGATTTTTTCGTCATCTAGTTTTGAACTCTTTCTCGTCGCGCCCTTTGTGTACTTAAATCCTTCAAGCCATTGGTGCAGCTTCCTCTGGATGTAGTGACAGAATCCATTTTATGTATCTCTTGCCATGAAATATTTATTTCCTTTTTCTTTTTGTTACCACATCGAATGTTGAAATAAAAGAAATATTTGTTTGGAACGCGTTAGGTTTCACATCTTATTATACTGCTTATGTTAAAAAGGAATTTAGGGGTTTTCGACATAATGTACGTAATCTTACGCATTTGACTGAAAACCGAATTTGGCTCTTTTCTTAAAAAAATCAATTTTATTTACCAACTTTAGATTAAATAATTAATTATTAGCATTCTCGGTTTTGAGGGATTGGGTTGTTTTTTTTTTTACTTTTGGGGATTAGGATTACTACTTAAGGTTTTTCTCCTAACTAAACAAGTGGTGGCTTTACAGTATAACAAAGGGACATGAGGAGTTCCAACCAGTTTAACCATTTATTCCCGGCTTTGTCAAAGGTATAGAGCGAGACAATCGAACAGTGAAGTGTACATTTGTTAGGATGGGACGAAAGCAGCGCTTTTAAAAAGCTCATCCAACCAGAATAAACTCAAAATGAAATACACTGAGGTAGTCAAGAAGCCTGACCAACCCAAGCGATCTTCCATATTATACAAAAAAGAAAATAAGATTGACGATTGTCAGAAACAAAAAAACAAACGAAATAAAAAATACACTGAAGAAATAAGATTATCACATCTTCCAGTAGTCTGGGAAAGAGACGTTGCTAATATCTTCAAAATTGATGTCAAGAACGTGCCTCGGTTTACGATACTTCGTATGCCAGTTCATATTCATTGAGTTCTCCAGTATCCCTTTCACAAGCATATTGTCGTGAGTCTTCATCTTCTGTATCATAATCAAAAGGAGATCCTGTATAAACTTTCCGATATGGGCCATGTTTAAATCCAAGTGGATGGATTGGTTTTTCACCGTCCTTCTGTCCAGCTGGGCAATGGTACTCAGGGTAACATTCTGGAATGACTGTAGTTACTCCATCTGGTTTTACAGATAGTCGCCCACGCAGGCATGCCATAGAGGAGTATGGTCCGGATAATCGATTTGTACAGAAGTAGCTTGTCAATGCTGAGGGCACTGTTGCGACCCATGAGAGCTATGATACTGTACTTAGCCCTCTTCGCTTTGTTCAGAGCATAGGACATATGCTGGTTCCATGAGAGCCTTGAGTCAATGATAACTCCCAGGTACTTGCAGTTGTCCACCCAGTCCAGTTTCTTATTGAACAGAACAAGAGAATCTGGGGGATGCTTGAGCTTCCTATTGAGGTTCAAAGCCTTGCACTTTCTGATGTTAAGGTTCAACTTCCAGCAGTTAAACCAGTCTTCGAACTGCTTCAAGGCGCACTGCAGCCGAGTGATAACGTGAGCCGGCTGGTGTGCCCACGTCATAATGGCAATGTCATCCGCATAAAAATACAGATTACAATTATCGGGTTTTGGGAAATCATGTACAAAGTAATTAAATAGCATAGGCCCGAGGACAGCACCCTGAGTGACACCGGCCTTTACAACACGGGGTGTGGAAAGATTTTCTCCAACTTTGGCTTGATAGGATCTGCCGTCAAGAAACGATTTCACCATCAAAATCAAATCGGCAGGGAACCCGTCTCTGATCATTTTGTAAACAAGGCCCTCATGCCACACTTGGTCAAAAGCTTTACTGACATCGAGAAATACCACCCCACAATACCTGGAGAGGTTCAGGGGGGTGCTCAGGTCTTCAACGAGCCTCCATATCTGCATCGGACAAGAGTGGGCATCACGAAAGCCAAACTGCTCTTCCCGTAAGAGGTCATTTTCTAGACAGTGACCTTGGAATCTGACGAGGATCGTTCTCTCCAGCACCTTGGACATCGAGGGCAGCAAGCTAATAGGTCGGTAGCTCGCGGGAATTGCAGGATTTTGCCCCTGCTTTGGGATACTCAACACAATAGATTTCTTCCAAGCCACAGGGAAGTAAGAAAATTTCCAGCAGTCGCTAATGATATTGGTGAGAAAGTTAATAAAGTTTTTTGGGAGATTCATAAGGGCATTATTACTCACCTTGTCTTTTCCTGGAGCCTTCTTCTTTTTCAGTTTACTTATGATGTTGGCGTTCTCTCCAGCCTTGATGTTGTACTTCGTAAAATGCTGCGGGATTTCATCAAAGTTGATAATACCTTCTTCCACACGCTGAGACATGATTTGGCTCTCGGGCTTATCGTTGGTAGGAGACACAAACTGCATTTCCAGCGAATCTGCAATGACTTGGGCCTTGTCCTGATCATTTTGCACATAGTTTCCTTGTGGTGTACGGAGTGGAGGAAGCATAACATTCTTCTTCTTCTGTAAAGCTCTAACCATACTCCAAATGGAATTGTCGCGAGCCAACAAGCTTTTGAGTTTTTCATTCCATCTAGTCTCGCGAAGCTCTTTTATCTCCTCTTGAACTCTTCGCACTAACTTGTTGTACTTGGTTTTGAGCCAAGGCTCACGATGGCGGTACCATAGTCTGCGGGTCCTGTTTCTTTCAGCAATTAGGCGTTGGATTCCAGGAGAGAGTTGGATTCGATGAGAAGGTTTATTCTCTGATGGATACTTACTAATTTCTATGGCACTGTTAATATATCTGGTGATGTCATCAACAAGTTGATCGATGTCCTCTGTACAGTAAGCAACGTCGGGATGGTAGCCATAGTCCTTTAGAATATCTTTGTAGAGCTTCCAGTCTTGATGATGTACGAGTTCCTCTCGGAAATTTATGTCAACATTGTCAAATTTCAACGCCACAGGCTTGTGGTCAGAAGAAAGGTCATCAATCGTGAAGACATTGTACGGTTTGAAGAAACCCTTCAAGAGCGAAATGTCCAAAACGTCACTACTAGGGAAGTAGTCGCAGTAGTAGGTGTGCTCCACAGGTCCAGCAGCGATGATATCATCTCTACCTTGTATGTACCTATAGAGAATCATGCCATTGTAATTCTGCGTTCTGGAGTTCCAGCTTGGATGCTTGGCATTTAGGTCACAGGCCAGGACGACTGGAGTGTCACCACTGAAGAGTTCATCAAGTTCGCAAATGTCAAGATAATGTTTAGGTGAATTGTAGAGCGCCACGAACTTCACTTCAACACAGGAGACGTCATTGATAATGATGGAGGCCGATTCCATACCTGCATAAAACTTGGATACTAATTCTTGGTGTTGAATTCCCCTCTTAATGATGATCACAGCGCCCCCAGACGCACATCTTGCAGCATTTGAAGCCATTCGATTCTTACGGTACACACAATAGCCAGGTAGCTTGAAGTCTTGGCTTGGTTTGAGGTGAGTTTCACAGAGAAAAGCCACGTCGATTTCTTGATTTATCAAAAAGTTGTGAAACTCGATACGCTTTCGGGGAATGCTCCTAGCGTTCCATATCACGCACCGAAGTTCACCTTTGTTGATTATAGTATAACGTTGTTCAGCCATACTAAAATTAGTTGGTCGAAAGGAGCCCACTCAACTGTGGGTAACTTTTGCCTAGATTAGAAAACAGATTAAAGATACGTCCTAATTGTTTATACATACCTGGTAGGTCGTTGATGTTGAGGCCTTTATCTTCCGGCGTAGACACAACGGCAGCATATGATTTGCCTGCTGTCATTTTAGAAGTAGACATCCTTTGAATCTGGGGGTATTTTGGACATTTCGTGTAGCTTGATGTGTGCTGTCCACCACATCTGATGCACTTTGGGGGGGGTCTTGTCCTTTGATCTTGGGGCAATCTGTTGACTGGTGCCCCTCAGCACATTTATTACAACGTGGATGCTCCGTGCAGCCCATGGATACGTGTCCGAAGCGCAGGCAGTTGTAACACAGTAGTGGCTTCTTGTTCCCTCGAAAGGCCTCCAATGAAACTGTCAGCGGCCTAATACGTGTGATGTTTTTCAATGACTGGTTGCGTTTGGTGTTCGGGAGTAGAACCAAAACCATTGGCATATCAATGGATCCTTTGGCTTTCCTCAATCGAATAACTTTTTCCGGGAAGTAGTTGGCTCTTTTTAGGTCTTCTTGGAAGTCATCGAGGTCATACGTAACATCCACATTACGAATTACGTATTTCAAGATCTTCTCCGACTTCAGTTGATGATGCTGAATTTTTAAAATATTATCAGATTTAATTCCAGAGACTAACATGTTGTGTGTTTCTGCATCTTCACATTTAACCTTGACGGTTTCAGCTCTGCCCGTATGAACGGCGATATTTTCGACTGGAACATGCTTCTCGAGCTCAGTTAAAATCGTCTTAAACGGGACGCCATGAGTCCGCACGATAATTGGCGGTACATACCTCTTCGTGATCCTATGGTCTTTATTAGCCGAGCGACCTTGTACATTCTGCGGATTCCTCATTCTAGTCGCGCTGACGACTTCTTCGTTTACTCTGCATAAGACAATCGACAATTGATCAGTGTAGTGTAAAAGTAGTACGAGTGGTCCAGGAGCCTTTAACTCACTTTACACGCTCGCCCAAAAAGTAAACCAAACGAGGTACACTGAAGTAGGAAAGAAGCCTGATGATTCTCTTTAAGTCGTCCAGAAAGAGTCCCTTCATGGTAGGGACGAGAATCATATTGTGGATTGACGAATAGCGATTCCGAAAAACTAGGATCTAGCAGATCCAGTAGTTGGGGAACTTGGCTTTGTTAATTTTCTCGAAATTGACATCCAAGATATGACGGGGTCTTCGAAACCTGAGGGAACCCCTGATAGGGAGTGAGTGGTCCAGGATACCAGCAACCAGGGTATTTTCATGATGTTCCATCTTGGGCAGCTTGTTCCTGAGAAGTGTTTGAACATAGGAACCAATGTGGGTCATCCCCAGATCTTCATAGATAAAAAGATTGTTGGCAACTCTTCTGTCTAGTTGTGCAATGGACCAGAGGGTAACATTTTGGAATGCCTGTAGATCTTTCCATCTCGATTTGCAAATGGAAGCCCAAGCAGGCGTACCGTGAAGTAAAATGGCACGAATCACTACCTCGTATAACAAGAGTTTGTTGTCCACTCTCAGAGCGCTGTTTCGCCCCAGTAGCGAGATGAGACTAAACTTCGCTTTCTTAGCCTTGTTAAGGGAATATTGGACATGGTCGTTCCATTTGTGCTTGGAGTCAATCACAACTCCAAGGTTCTTATAATTTTTAACCCACTGAAGCTTCCTACCATGTAGGATGAAGGGCCTTGGAGGGTTTTTGCGTTTGCTGTGATGAACATGGCTTTACACTTGTTACCATTTAGCTGTAAGCGCCACTTAGAGAACCAGCTCTCACACTGGTGTAGAGCTCTTTGCAGACAGCTTATGACGTAGACTGGATTACGTGCCCACTCCACGATGGACCCGTCGTCAGCCGTAGTAAAGATTGCGCTTTGTAACTTAGGAAAGTCGTGGATAAAGAAATTGAACAAGGCAGGCCCCAAGACAGAGCCTTCGGGAACACCAGCATTAACATCAGAAGGGTCAGACAAGGAGTCAACCTTTACACGGAAGGTCTTGTTTGTCAGAAAGGAGCGAACCAAGGTAATCAGGCCATCAAGGAAGCCACAAGTAATCATTTTATATATGAGTCCATCATGACAGACTTGATCAAAGGCGTTTTAAACGTCAAGAAAGATGATACTACCAAACATAGAAAGAATGAGAGGACCGTTCAAATCAGCAACAAGCCTCCATACCTGGAGCTGACATGAGTGAGCTGTGCGGAAGCCGAATTGCTCTTCACAAATAAGGTTGTTTGCCTCGCAGAAGTCGTTGAACCTCTTGAGAATAGTTCGCTCAAAGACCTTGGAGAGCACTGGCAGTAAGCTAATGGGCCTGTAGCTGATGGGAAGAGCAGGATCAAGTCCCGGCTTGGGAATAGTGAGGATGATTGAGTCCTTCCGGGCCCTAGGGAAGTGACCGTTTAGCCAGCAGTTATTCATGATCCTGGTGATAATGCAAACAACATTAAGAGGCAAATTCTTCAGAGCACTGTTGGTGATGGTGTCGATGCCGGCTGCTTTTTTATTTTTCAGGTGCTTAATGGTGTCCAAAATCTCAGAGGTGCCATTGATATTAAGGTGAGTAAGAGCGCGTTGAGAGAAGCCAAACTTGTCACATACTTCTTTGACTTCACCAGTAATATTAACCGTACAGTCCTCATTGAGCGTATTGAATTGACTTTTCAATGAGTCAGCGATGAGTTGAGCCTTGTGCTGGTCACTGCTAACAAAATCGCCGCTTTCTGTAAGCAGAGGAGGTAGTTCAATGGCCCTGTTGCTTTTACGGGCCCTGACATTATTCCAAAGAGAATTACCTTGGACGGACAGACTCTTCATCTTGTCATTCCACCTTTAATTCTGTAAGTCCTGGATCTGCTCGCTGATCTTCCGCGATAGCCTGTTGTATTTCGTCTTGAAATGCGGGAGCCTGGTACGTTGCCACAGTCTTCTGTAAGTATTTTTTTCCTGAATAGTCTGCCTGATGCGAGGAGGAAGCTCAAGATGGTCTGGCCGCTTGTAATCAACTGGAGAAGCACTAACATCGGAAGCCATGAGAATGGTGCGAGTGACATTTTTGACATTTTCGTCGATTTCATTTAGAAGTTCCGTAAACAATTTCCAGTCTGCTTGTAGCGAAGATTTACCCTCAGATCGATATTTATATCCTCGAAATTTAAAGCAACAGGGAGGTGGTCAGATGACAATACATTCACTGTGTATATGTTGTATGGTTTGAAACACCCATTGATGACAGCTATGTCAAGCACATCACTGACATAGCTGACATAGCGTGAATGATCACAGTAGTTTGTATCTTCAAGGGGACCGACGATGGAAGTGTCAATCTGGTCTAACATGTATCTATAAAGTACTGAGTCGCTCTGATTTGTGCATCTAGAATTCCAGTGAGGGTGCTTCGCATTTAAATCACCTGCCATAACAACTGGAATGGGTCCGGACAAAAGCTCATCGAGGTCACAAGGATCGAGTTTGTGCCCTTGAGGGTTATATACGGAAGTAAACTTGACCTCACCAACGTCAACATCTTTAAGGATAATGGATACTACTTCCATTTTCACTAAGTCTGATGTGACGATTTTAGTATGATCAATGCCTTTTCTGATAACAATAGCTGCCCCTCCAGAGCCTGGATCAGTAGCTTTTTTAGGGGTCCTATCTTTTCTGTATATATAATAACCTGGCAGGGTGAAAGATCTGCTTTGCTTGAGGTGAGTCTCGCACAAAAAGGCTACGTCGATATTCCAACTTGTGAGGAAATCATAGAATTCATGACACTTGCGAGGGATCTCCCTTGCATTCCAGATAGTGCATCGTAGTTTTCCTTGCTTTACTACTATATACGGATGTCTAACCATGATTATTTACTGCTCTCAACTGGAGTAGTCTGTAGCAAATCGTTGCCACTTTCTTTCAGCATATTCATTAAGTTACCCAGAAATCTTTGAATTTTAGCCAGTTTATTGTGGTCCTCTGCATAAGAGACAATCGACAATCAAACAGTGAAGTGTACATTCGTTAGGATGGGACGAAAGCAGCGCTTTCACAAAGCTCATCTAACCAGAATAAACTCCAAAGGAAATAAACTAAGGTAGTCAAGAAGCCTAACCAACCCAAGCGGTCTTTCATATTATACAAAAAAGAAAGTAAGATTGACGATTGTCAGAAACAAAAAACAAACGAAATAAAAAAAAAATACAAGGAGAAATAAGATTATCACATCTTCCAGTAGTCTGGGAAAGAGACGTTGCTAATATCTTCAAAATTGATGTCAAGAACGTGCCTCGGTTTACGATACTTCGTATGCCAGTTCATATTCATTGAGTTCTCCAGTATCCCTTTCACAAGCGACAATCGACAATCGACAATCGAACAGTGCAGGGAAAACGAGACGAGTGGTCCGAAAGCAACGCTTTCACTGCCATACTCATCCAGGAAGTAACCAGGGGAAGTACACTGAATTAGGCAAGAAGCCAAATGAAACCTAGTTAAGTCATCCAGAGGATAAGATGGGGTCCTTTGCTATAAGGACGATAGAGTTGATTATTGATTGACGAGGAGCACGAGGAGCTATGAGATCCAGTATTCGGGAAAGATGGCCTTTTGGATGTCGTCAAAATTGATGTCCAGAACGTGTCGAGGCCTGCGATGCCTGAGGAAACTTCTAAACGTGAGCGGGTGTTCCAGAATATCTGCAACCAGAGGATTTGGATGGTCCTTGATCTTCAGAAGCAACTTTTTCAGCGACTCCTGTACATAGCTACCAATTGGAGATATATGGAAATCTTCAGCAATAGAAATATTTGTAGCGACTCTCCTGTCAAGTTGGGCGATAGTCCTCAGAGTAACGTTTTGGAAGGTTTGGAGATCCTTCCATCTGGATCTGCATATTGTAGCCCAGGCAGGCATACCATAAAGAAGAATGGTTCGTATAACCATCTTGTAAAGCAGAAGTTTGGTATCCACTCCAAGAGCGCTGTTTCGTCCCAGAAGGGCAACCAGACTGAACTTCGCCTTCTTGGCTTTACTTATCGCATAGGAGACGTGGTCTCCCCAATTTAGCCTGGCATCTACCACCACACCGAGGTATTTATAATTTTTTACCCACTCGAGCTGTTTACCAGAAAGGAAGAGGGAGTTCGGGGGTTTTCGAAGTTTCTTCGTAATGAACATCGCCTTGCACTTGTCAACGTTTAAGTCGAGTCTCCACTTTGCAAACCATTTCTCGCACAGATGTAAGGCCTTTTGTAACCGTGATATGACGTGAGCGGGATTTCGGTCAGTAGTCATGATGGCCGCGTCGTCAGCGAATAGATATAACTTGCAATTAGTAAAAGTTGGGAAGTCATGGATGAAAAAGTTGAACAGTGCAGGGCCCAAGACAGAACCCTGCGGAACACCAGCATTGACGTCACAAGGATTAGACATGGAGCATCCAACCTTGACACGAAATGTCCTGTTTGACAGAAAGGAACTAATCAATGTAATGAGTTCGTCCGAAAAATCGCAAGTAATCATCTTGTATATGAGGCCATTGTGCCAAACCTGATCAAAAGCTTTACGGACATCCAAAAAGACAAGACCACCGTACTTGGCACAGTTAAGCGGAGTATTTAGATCTGCAACAAGACGCCAGATCTGAAGTTGACAGGAGTGACCTGGGCGAAAGCCAAATTGCTCATCCCGAACGAGATTGTTTGCTACACAGAATTCGTCAAACCTCTTCAGAATGGTGCGTTCGAAAACTTTTGACAGCACAGGTAGCAAGCTTATGGGTCTGTAGCTGACAGCAAGAGCAGGGTTTAGGCCAGGCTTTTGTATGGTAACTATGACGGATTCTTTCCATTGGTCGGGGAAGTAACCATGTCTCCAGCAGTCGTTCATGGCTTTGGTAATGAACGAGACAATATTAGAAGGCAAGTTCTTGAGCGCACTGTTTGTAATGGAATCAATACCTGAAGCTTTCTTGGTTTTAAGTCGCTTGATGACGTCGGAGATTTCTTGGGCACTAATGAATTCCGTAGGGGTGGGGACACGATGAAGGTACTGGTAAGCGATACACCCATCGTTAAATATCTGAGTGTTTTGGAGGCTGTCCAAGTTTGTCTCACCAGGCGTGGTAAATTGACTTTTCAGGGAATCAGCGATCAATTGTGCCTTATCCCCGTCGCTGGTGACAACGTTGCCATTGCCTGCAAGCAGTGGTGGCAATTGAATTGGTCTGTTACCTTTTAAGGCTCTCACAGTTCCCCAGAGAGAGTTGTCCTGGACAGTCAAGGATTTCAGTTTATCGGTCCACCTTTGATTTCGTAGTGCTTTAACCTCCTCCTGCACCTTGCGAGAAAGCCGGTTGTACTTAGTCTTGAAGAAGGGAAGTCGCTTACGCTGCCATAATCTTCTGTAAGAGTTTCTTTCGAGAATAAGACGCCTGATATAAGGAGGCAGGTCGAGGTGTTCAGGACGCTTTCGATCAGTAGTGGAAGTGCTGGAAGCTGTAGCATCATTGATAACACGAGTAATAGAACTGATATTTGCATTAATGTCCTCGTTGTCAATAACCTCCTCATATGGAATGCTGTTTTCTCTAAGGATATCCCTGAAGAGTTTCCAGTCTTGTTTGGAGCGAAGCCCAATCTTAACATCGATGTTCAAGCCCTCAAAGATAAGCATCACTGGACGATGGTCAGAGGATAAGTCGTCGACTGTGAAAATATTATAGGGCTTAAAGAATCCTTTAAGAACTGCAACGTCCAGCACGTCGCTGACAGGAGAATGGTCGCAGTAATACGTGTCATCAAGGGGTCCAGCAACAAATGTGTCAATCTCGTTTAGAGTATATCCATAGAGGATATTGCCATTTTGGTTGGAGCATTTATAATTCCATGCAGGGTGCTTAGCGTTAAAGTCTCCCCCCTTCACAAGCGAGGGGTTACAATGCTTTATATACACAATCTCTGGTATACGATTGGCTCGTAATATACAACATAAAAGGGGGGGGGGGGGCAAATTATGTGATTGGTTGAACAATACAAAGGAACAAATTAAATGGCTAAATATTTGTGATTGGTCGAACTTTACAAGATATTCAAAGAGTCATAACATATTGAAGGGCATATTTTCAATATTTTATGACCTCAACGCTTTCGTGAAGATTCACAAACCTAACCATCCAATCCGCCCTGTGTTCAACTACACCCCTGCCCCAGCCCACAAGATTGCTAAAATTCTATCGAAATATTTATTCTCCCTCAATATTTTGCCCAATACCCACAACATTTGAAACAGTCTCGAGCTAACAAAACGCCTTCAGGGAATTGAAGTTCATGAACATGTCTACACCCTATCTCTATACATTGTTAATTTATATACAAACGTTCCCGTCCCAGTGACCCTCAAAATTCTTTAACGTTTATTGTATGCCTCACCCATGCCTAAAAAAGACGCTATAGACGTCCATGCGATCTTAGATGTTATACTCCAACAAAATTACTTTGCGTTCAACAAGTCTCTGTATTTACAAACCGCTGGCCTGGGCATGGGTTTTCCTCTAAGCTCTTTCCTCTCCGAAGTTTACCTGCAGGATTTCGAAGCAAAGCACGTCCAGCCTATCCTCGACAATAAAATCATCATCAGTTATCAACGGTATGTAGACGATATACAGATTGTTTATGATGACCGATACACGACGCCTGATGCCCTTCTAAGCAAGTTTAATAACGTCGACCCCTCTGTTCGTTTCACCCTAGCATCAGAATCCAATTGTTCCATCCCGTTCCTCGATCTCCGTATATCAAAGGATCCTCTACTAAATGGTTTGCCTTCAGCATTTATCGCAAGCCAACCACATCCTCCAATCTTATTCATGCTTCCTCTGCACATCCTAGGTCCCACAAATTAGCCGCATTCCGATACATGATTGACAGAGTTCTAACTATGCCCCTTAACAAGGCCGAAAAAGAAAATGAAATTAAGACTATCCGTTCCTTAGCCCTCTGTAACGGCTACCCTCCTAATCTTGTAACCGGTCTCCTCAAAGACAGGATTCGCCAACTGAAATTCAGCGGACAAAAGCCTCAAAACACCAGTAAGAAGTGGGTCTCTTTTTCGTTTACGGGTGAGTCAATTTACCCATTTGCCAAAATATTTTCAAAACTAGGACTAAATATATCGTTTCTCACCGTCTCAAGCACCCGTCAACTTATCAGAATGAACCTCTCCCCTCCTCCTCCATCCTTTAATTTCGACGCAAGCAGCGTATACCGCCTAAATTGTTTATCATGTGAAAAGTTTTACGCAGGAATGACGAACCGCTCCTTTAGAACAAGGTTTGAAGAACACATCCAATCATACGTAGAAGATGACAAGAAATCGAATTACGCTAAGCACCTGACGAAAGAGAAACACCCGACCAGGACAATCGATGAAGTCACTGAGATACTGAAATACTCCAATAACCAAAAAAATACCCCCATACAAGAAGAAGTAGAAATTTATAAATCATTAAACAAACCAGAAAATAATAAGGCACTTTTAAATTCCCAACAATATTTTGACAGCTACCATCTCTTACGCCAGCTGAAAGACTTTTTGTAATTTATCCAATCGCAACCTGTAATGTTCCACCAATCACGAAAATTTGCCCTTCAATATGTTATGATGGAGATTTTTCTTTGTATTGTTCAACCAATCACATAATTCCCCCCCCCCCCTTTTATGTTGTATATTACAAGCCAATCGTGTACCAGAGATTGTGTATATAAAGCATTGTAACCCCTCTCTTATTTTTATTGATAGGAATTCAATTCATCATAGGAATTCAATTCTGGACTTGGATTGATGCCTCTCGAGCAACACTGCTGCTACTGCACGACGATTCTACCACTCGACGGACGACGACGTACCTATGGCAGTCTGCACGACTTTCAGTGCATTGGCGGAATCTCCAAGAAGATAAGGTAGGACTTTTTTAAGTCTTTTAAACTGAATCGTTCTGAATAGGTGCGTCCTTCTAAGGACGGCAAAACCCAGCACCACACCTGCTTCATGATGACATCAGGCACTGTGTCAAAATCTTCATGTACTGTTAAATATGCTGATGGTAAAGTGTTACCTTGTGAACTGGCCTACAAAGATGCCTGTAAGGATCCGAGATTTCAGCATTTGATATTATCATTAACGAACAACTTGAGGCATTACGTGCTGAACTAAACAATAAGTATCTTCAGTTAGAATCAAGGGTGGAAGCACTGTCCAAGGAACTTGGTAGTAAAATTGACAATTTAAAAAAGGATGTTCAAAGTGCAAGTTTACAGACTGCCAATGGCCTAGCTAACCTTGGCAATATTATCAAGGACTTTATGGGCTCTCCTAGTAACTCTGATTCACCCATGATAGTGAGAAATCCTGAAAACGTTTCTACTTGCCTGGAAGTGGCCAACGAAGGAAACGCCTCATTACGAGCTAGCGTAAAAAGAAGGCAAGAAAATGATTCTATCGACAGTGATGGAGGTGACTGGCGTCTTGTGCAGAATAAAAGGAACAAAGGTGGTGTTAGGATAGACAACATCCAGGCCACTGTTAATATCGACGATAGTGTCTCTGTGGCCCTACGAAGTAACAAAACCAAGCTTAGTCATCCCCAAAACAATGTCGTCCATGGAAAGGAAGCTGTCTACATTCCTCCGATTATTATTCGCCATCATGGGAAGCCAATCAAGGAAATTCTAGACAAGATTAAAAATCACGTGGCTCTGGATAAAATTACTGCCCACAGGGGTCGTTCAGACACCATTAAATTCAAGTGTAATGACGAAGAAACGCACAAAACTCTAGTTTCTGGGATCAAAAGGAATGATGTTCTTAAAATCCAACACCGCCAACTAAAATCTGAAAAGCTACTAAAATACGTTGTTAGTAACGTTGACAAAACTTACGATCTTGAAGATTTCTGTGAAGACGTCAGAAGTGCCAACTACTTCCAATTAGGCTTAAAAAAGCGAATGGGGCTGTTGAGATGCCAATGATTCTTGTCCTCCTCCAAAACACTGAACATAATAAGTTCTTCCTAAATCTGAAACGTATTGGTCCACTTGCTGTAGTAGTTGAATTATTTGGGGGTAACAAAAGGCCATTGCAATGCTACAATTGTTTACGTTTTGGGTACGTGTCTCAGGGTTGCACCGAGTCACCACATTGCAACAGGTGCGCAGGCGACCATCAATCAAGGGACTGTACGAATATAAAAGGTAAAGACCCGCCTAAATGTATTCGCTGTGAAGGCCAACACACAAGCAGCTATACAAAATGCCCCAAATACCCACAAGTCAATAGGAATAGAAATTCTAAGGTAGTTGAAGGTAGATCTTTCGCTTCTGTTGCCTCTGCTTCAGTTGGTAAGAGAGCTGTTGACCACAAAGAACGGGCTAAAATACAAAGATTTCTTTGTAACTTAATGAATATGCTAAAAGAAAGTGGCAATGATTTGCCACAGACTACTCCAGTGGAGAGCAGGAAATAATCATGGATAGACATCCGTATAAAGTAGTAAAGCAAGGAAAACTACGATGCACTATCTAGAATGCAAGGGGGATCCCTCGCAAGTGTCATGAGTTCTGTGATTTCCTCATAAGTTGGAATATCGACGTAGCCTTTTTGTGCGAGACTCCCTCGAGCAAAGCGGATCTTTCACCCTGCCAGGTTATTATGTAAAGATAGATAGGACCCCTAAAAAAGCTACTGATCCAGGCTCTGGAGGGGCAGCTATTGTTATCAGAAAAGGCATTGATCATACTAAAATCGTCACTCCAGACTTAGTGAAAATGGAAGCAGTATCCATTATCCTTAAAGATGCTGACGTTGGTGAGGTCAAGTTTACTTCCGTATATAACCCTCCAGGGCACACAGTTGATCCTCGCGACCTCGATGAGCTTTTGTCCGGACCCATTCCAGTTGTTATGGCAGGTGATTTAAATGCGAAGCACCCTCACTGGAATTCTAGATGCACAAATCAGAGCGGGTCAGTACTTTATAGATACATATTAAACCAGATTGACACTTCCATCGTCGGTCCCCTTGAAGATACATACCACTGTGATCACTCACCTGTCATAGATGTGCTTGACATAGCTGTCCTCAAGGGGTTTTTCAAACCATACAACATATACACAGTGAATGCCTTATCTTCTGACCACCTCCCTGTTGCTTTAAATTTCGAGGATATAAATATCGATCTGAGGGTAAATCTTCGTTACAAGCAGGACTGGAAATTGTTTAGGGAACTTCTAAAAGATAGTAGCATTCCATATCAGGATCCAGACAGAGCAATGACATCGACGAAAATGTCAAAAATGTCACTCGCACCATTCTCATGGCTTCCGATGCTAGTGCTTCTCCAGTTGATTACAAGCGGCCAGACCATCTTGAGCTTCCTCCCCGCATCAGGCAGACTATTCAGGAAAAATATGCTTACAGAAGACTGTGGCAACGTACCAGGCTCCTGCATTTCAAGACGAAAAACAACAGGCTATCTCGGAATGTCAGCGAGCAGACCCAGGACTTACGGAATCAAAGGTGGAATGACAAGATAAAGAGTCTGTCCGTCCAAGACAATTCTCTTTGGAATACTGTCAGGGCCCTTAAAAGCAACAGGGCCATTGAACTACCTCCTCTGCTTACAGAAAGCGGCGATTTTCTTAGCAGTGACCAGGACAAGGCTCAACTCATCGCTGACTCATTGAAAAGTCAATTCAATACGCCCAAGGAGGACTGTCTGCACAATATTACTGGTGAAGTCAAAGAAGTATGTGACAAGTTTGGCTTCTCTCAACGCGCTCTTACTCACCCTAATATCATTGGCACCTCTGAGATTTTGGACACCATTAAGCACATGAAAAACAAAAAAGCAGCCGGCCTCGACACCATCACCAACAGTGCTCTGAAGAATTTGCCTGTTAATGTTGTTTACATTATCACCAGGATCATGAATGACTGCTGGCTTAACGGTCACTTCCCTAGCGCCTGGAAGGACTCAATCATCCTCACTATTCCCAAGCCGGGGCTTGATCCTGCTCTTCCCTTCAGCTACAGGCCCATTAGCTTACTGCCAGTGCTCTCCAAGGTTTTTGAGCGAACTATTCTCAAGAGGTTCAACGACTTCTGCGAGGCAAACAACCTTATTCGTGAAGAGCAATTAGGCTTCCGCCCAGCTCACTCATGTCAGCTCCAGGTATGGAGGCTTGTTGCTGATTTGAACGGTCCTCTCATTCTTTCTATTTTTGGTGGTATCATCTTTCTTGACGTTCAAAACGCCTTTGATCAAGTCTGGCATGATGGACTCATTTATAAAATGATTACTTGTGGCTACCCTGATGACCTGATTGCCTTGGTTCGCTCCTTTCTGAGAAACAGGACCTTCCGTGTAAAGGTTGGTGATTCCTTGTCTGACTCTTCTGATGTTAATGCTGGTGTTTCCGAAGGCTCTGTCTTGGGGCCTGCCTTGTTCAATTTCTTTATCCACGACTTTCCTAAGTGCAATCTTTAGTTGTTTGCTGACGACGGGTCTATCGTGACCTGGGCACGTAATCCAGTCCACGTCATCAGCCGTCTGCAAAAAGCACTACACCAGTGTGAGAGCTGGTTCTCTAAGTGGCGCTTACAGCTAAATGTTAACAAGTGTAAAGCCATGTTCATCACACGCAAACGCAAAAACCCTCCAAGGCCCCTCATTCTACATGGTAGGAAGCTTGAGTGGGTTAAAAATTATAAGTACCTTGGAGTTGTGATTGATTCCAAGCTCAAATGGAACGACCATATCCAATATTCCCTTAACAAGGCTAAGAAAGCGAAGTTTAGTCTCATCGCGCTACTGGGGCGAAACAGCGCTCTGAGAGTGGACAACAAACTCTTGTTATACGAGGTAGTGATTCGTGCCATTTTACTTCACGGTATGCCTGCTTGGGCTTCCATTTGCAAATCCAGATGGAAAGATCTTCAGACCTTCCAAAATGTTACCCTCCGGTCCATTGCTCAACTAGACATAAGAATTGCCAACAATCTTTCTATCTATGAAGATCTAAGGATGACCCACATTGGTTCCTATGTTCAAACACTTCTCAGGATCATGCTGCCCAAGATGGAACATCATGAAAATACCCTTGTTGCTGGTATCCTGGACCACTCACTCACTATCAGGGGTTCCTTCAGGTTTCGAAGACCCCGTCATATCTTGGATGTCAATTTCGAGAACATTAACAAGGCCGAGTTCCCCAACTACTGGATCTGCTAGATCCTAGTTTTTCGGGCTCGCTATTCGTCAATCCACAATCCGATTCTCGTCCCTACCATGAAGGGACTCTTTTCTGGATGACTTAAAGAGGTTCATCAGGCTTTATTCCTACTTCAGTGTACCTCGTTTGGTTTACTTTTTGGGCGAGCGTGTAAAGTGAGTTAAAGGCTCCTGGACCACTCGTACTACTTTTTCACTACACTGATCGATTGTCGATTGTCTCTTATGCAGACTTGAGAAAGGCAGGTAATAAAGCCGAAACTAGTCGTCGTTTTTATAATACAGTATTGTAAAGCCTCTATTTTTTTCGTTCAGTGTATTTCATTTGGATTTTATTCTGGTTAGATGAGCTTTGTGAATGCGCTGCTTTCGTCCCATCCTAACAAATGTACACTTCACCGTTCGATTGTCGATTGTCTTGCTGTATATTCATCGGATCATCGGGTATGATATATGGACTGATGATATAGATCATAAATATCAGGATATATGGAGGACAGGACACAGGACTAGCTCTTCAAGGTATCACCTCTACTCTCTTCTCAGGTTTAATTTCATTACTCTCATTTCACGGTGCGTCCTTTTCAGGGCGATATTCACCTTCTGTTACGTCTTATGTGCTGGTCCCTGGCTTTGGAATTAACATTCCCGTAAACCAGTACATCAAGACGCTCATTATCCTTCTGGGTCCCTGGCGTTGGGATTATTTAGCTCGCAAACCTAGCTAAGGACTTTTCATATCATCTATTATTATTCTAATCATTCACGAGTGGATCCATGGCGTAGAATTAACTTTCTCGCAAACCTGAATTTGTTTTCCAGTCCCTGTCAGTCCAGGACAACTCGCTCTGGGGTACTGTAAGGGATCTAAAAGGAAACAGACCCATCAACTTACCACCGCTGCTTACCGCAAATGGCAATGCTGTCACGGGTGATCAAGATAAAGCTCAACTGCTCGCCGAATCCCTGGTTAAACAATTTACCACTCCTTGTGAGGACAACTCGGATAATTTCCCAAATATTCGTCTTGTCAACGATGGATATATCGCATACGAGCTCACTCATCGTGTCACTCTACTTATGAGGACACTATTGGTGTTCACGAAATCTCCGATGTCATCAAGCATCTTAAAAGCAGGAAAGCAGCAGGTATCGATTCCATCACTAATAGCACTCTCAAGAACTTACCTCCTAATGTTGTTGCAAGTATTACCAGGACCATGAATGACTGTGGAGACATGGTTACTTTCCTGTCAAGCGAAAAGAGTCTGTAATCGTTACCATACCGAAGCCTGGTCTAAACCCTGCTCTCCCTGTCAGCTACAGGACTATAAGCTTGTTACCTATGCTATCAAAAGTGTTTGAACGCATCATTCTTAAGAGACTTAATAACTTCTGTGTGGCTAACAATCTTGTTCGTGAAGAGCAATTCGGCTTTCGACCAGGTCACTCCTGCCAACTCCAGAAATGAAGGCTTGTTGCAGATTTAAACATTCCTCTTAACTGCGCTAAATATGGTGGTCTTGTGTTTTTGGATGTCCGAAACGCTTTGATCAGGTTTGGCACGAAGGCCTAATATGCAAAATGATTACTTGTGGATTTCCGGACGATCTTATTCTCTTGATTAGATCCTTTCTGTCGAACAGGATATTTCGTGTAAAGGTTGGCTGCTCCATGTCAAACCCGTGTGACGTCAAAGCTGGTGTTCCCCAGGGTTCTGTTCTTGGCCCTGCACTCTTTAAGTTTTTCATCCATGACTTCCCAACATTTACAAAATGCAAGCTGTATCTGTTCGCTGACGACCCGTCCATCATGACCACTGCTCGCGTTCCCGCTCATGTCATATCTCGATTGCAGAATGCCTTACATAAGTGCGAGAAATGGTTTGCCAAGTTTTTTACAAAGAAACTTCGGAAGCCCCCGAGTCCTCTCTTCCTTTCTGGTAGAGAGCTCGAATGGGTAAAACATTACAAATACCTCGGAGTGGCGATAGATGCCAAGCTAAATTAGGGCGACCATGTCTCCTACGCCATCAACAAGGCAAAGAAGGCAAAGTTCAGTCTGGTAACTTTTCTGGGACGAAACAGCGCGCTTGGATTGGACTGCAAACTATTACTGTATAGGACGGTAATCCGAACCATCTTGCTTTATGGTATGCCCGCATGGGCTACAATATGTAAGTCCAGATGGAAGATCCTCCAAACTTTTCAAAACGTTACCTTGAGCACCATTGCTCAACTTGACAGGAGAGTTGCAACAAATACTTCTATTGCCGACGATTTTGAGATACCTCCCAATGGGAATCACGTCTAGGAATTGATGAAAAAGTGATCGAGTATTTGGCCAAAAACTCTCGAGTTCTGAGGGCTGAATGGACTGGAGCGTTGTCGTGATGAAACAACCAGTCACCACTCGTCCACATTTCTGGCCTTTTTCGCCTTTTCAGTGGCAGTTTTTCCGAGTTTAACACAAAATTTCACAGCAACTCTTTGCTTGTTCAACTCACTCATTCTAAAAATCCGCCAAACGAAAAAAACAAACTTCACAAACAACCGCGTAGCTAATAAACCAATACTGATATTTGCAATCAAAAATTTGCCTTGTAATCAGCGGATCTGTCAGAAGATGGCGACACCAAGCGAATTTGATTGGGACCAACAGGGCCCGCGCAATTCAAACAGTCTACGTATTTTTTGAACAGGCCTCGTATTTACACTTTCTTAACACACCTTGAATGCGCAAAAAACTTGCCTAGTTTGAGTTTTTTTTCGAAACTTTGCTCTCTAATTACTGCATATAATTTAAGGCAAATAAAATAATATAATATAGATTGAAGGTATTATAAATAAATATGAAAAATGTAACTTTTTGAACCAATGCTCTACTTTACTCTATGCTAGTCTAATACAGAGTATTCTTTATTTATCTTAAAAAGTCGATTTTCTTAGACACGTTTTCTAATGAACTTCAGTTTGAAACTACTTACTTTTCCAGAGTATTTTTCGCAAATTCCTACTTCATGTTTTTCTGCAATTTTTAGCGTAGTCACACCATCTGTCTTGTGAAGCCTCCGAGCTAAAAAAAAAATCAATATAAACTTTCAGATTAATAAATTTAAATATTTGGCTTTCAAAAAATTTGTCTTTATTTATATAATTATCTAGCTTTCGTAGGCGGTGAATTTATTTTTAATTGTGTAATTCTTGATAAAGGATTTGGGAAACTACCTTAAATTGCTCGTTCTAAAATACAAGGTGGCCCAAAAAATGTTTACACAATTCAGCAAAAAACTATATAAAAGTATACTAGATTGATTCCGTCAAAGTTTGACAGTAAACAACCCATCTTATTATTAATCTTCAATCTTATTAATTAAAATATCTATATTTTTAAGTTCCGAAGGTGATTCTTTCGACAATTTTTTGGAGAAAACTACTGCATCTCTAAATTTCATTTTGGTTTTAAATGAAAGATCTTAAAGTTATCAAAGAAACAAAGTCTTCATATTTCGCTCGTTCTTTAACAGAGTTGGTGACAATAAACTAAAATGGAAAGCTATCAACAATTTAGTTCTTGGAAAAGACCACCCCTTTCTCGGATCCCTCTACTCTTGAGTCTTCCCTAGAAACGTTACTACCTTCACTCCCCTATTCCTCCTCACGCTACGCCCTATCCATTGTCTCCACCCGCTACACCTCACGCCTTCTTTATTCCTCCTTTCTCCTCGACAAAGTATTATCTTTCATACGTCACTTAAAATCTTCCAGTTATCCCTATCCTCTGGGTATCCGATCGAGTATAATAATCGCGGCTTCCTCCGGTTTCGTGATCCCTCTTTACTTTACTTTTTAATATCTCACTCTCCCAAGGCACATTCCCATCATGTCTCCAATATATAAAAAATTTTCCTACTATCGCCCCATCTCAATTATTCCTTCATTTTCTAAAATTTTCATAAGCCTTTTGTACTCTCGTCTTTCCTTTTTTATTTTCTCGAATAATCTTCTTTCCTCTTCACAACATGGCTTTGTCCCTAAACGCAGTACAACTACAGCGTGCTATGAACTAACCGAGTTTATAATTTCTAACAAGACCAATAATAATTTTGTCGTATCCCTCTTCATTGACTACTCCAAGGCATTCGATTCAGTCCCCCATAAGATCCTATTATTTAAGCTTTCTCACTTTTTTAATATCCGTGGACCTCCACTGGACTGGCTCACTAGTTTTTTATCCAACCGAGAGTGTACGCTTGACTTATTTAACATTTCATCAGATACAATTACTCGGAATGTTGGCGTCCCCCAAGGTTCAATCTTTCCCCTCTTCTTTTTAACTTATTTATCAATGATCTGTCGCTTTTTCTATCTACTTTTTTTCTAATTCTTTACGCTGACGATGCCACTTTATCATTAGCAGACTCATTACTTCTGTCTATCAAACACAAGTTTAATACTGCGCTACATAAACTATACCTTAGGAACTGTACTAACCATCTGCAGCTGAACCTTGATAAAACCACCTATGTCATTTTTTTCAACGAAACAAAAAGTTCGATATACCTGATTTCACGCTTAACTATAACTCTCAAATTATCACTCCATCAAAATTTTTTAAATACCTGGTTATTCATCTTTTATATAATTTATCCTGGGACGCTCACATTAACGCTCCAGCCTCTACACTCAATTATCGCCTAGGTCTTTTTTGCCGTCTCCATTACCTCCCCCCGTACATCCTACTCTTACTTTATCATGCCTTAATACATTCTTCGCTCCTATACGGGATCCAGTTTTGGGGTTCTTCGTCCAAACTTAAATCTTTACGCCTTTACCGTCTCCAAAAGTGGTTCTTATGGATATTGTTAAAGCTTCGTAAACCCCATTCTGTATCACAATTTTTTAACTCCGTTGGAAAAACACCTATTAAAGAATTCTACACCTTAACTTGGCTATTTTTATATTCAAAGCTCTTAATAACCATCTGCTCACCTCCATCCCTCTCCTCTCCACAATACACGTCACCATAATTCCATTGCTCTACCCAGGATAACTCGCCAGTATCATTTCAGAAGTGTTACCACCTCGGGCCTTAAAAGTCTGGTCAAACTTAACTCCAGAAATACGTTCTTCTGCGTCCATAGAAATTTTTAAATCAAGATTATTGAACTTTTTAAGAAAGGTCCCATGACTCATCTCTGACTCCCAAGCTCTCTTCTTCTCCTTCATTCTTCTTTTCTTTTTCTTTTCCGCGTTTCAGTTTAACCCTTAAATTTTGTATTCCTTTATTGTGTATACCACCCATCCAGGGACCTACCTTGTCCGCTTCGGCCATACTGGCCTTGGGTGGATGCTCTGTATCATTTGTGAAATAATTAAATAAATAAATAAAATTTATTTTTGTGTACATAATTACTATTAATTAGCGGTAATTTACAAGTAAAAATTTCTTTAAGCGCATGCGTAGTCATATGATAAAAACTGTCTCTACATACATCGGCAAAAACTGGTTTCAGTTCAGCGTTCTCTGCTTTCAAGCTGCTCTGTATTGTATCTGCTGCTCTGGTGATTTTATTTATTTTTTTTTAATTACAGGGATGGGGATTAATTATAAGATGGGTTGTTTACAATCAAATTTTGACGGGATCCATCTAGTTTAATATGTAGTCCCTTCACTTACGAATTTTTTAAAGGTGGCAAAAAAATGTTCGCACTGCTTATAACTTTTATTGTATTAATAACATATATTTTTGCCAGAAGTGTTCAATATTTGGACATATGAAATTGTTAATGTCTTATATATAGGACGCTGGCGCAAATGGATTAAAACGGGCTTTTTCTGGGAAAGATTTCAGAGATCAAGGCAATAAGACAACATAAGATAAAGGTTATTACATGTCTCTTTTATCTCTGATTTATTTTTAAATTTATGTATGGACCAATGATTTGAAATGAGTAGATCGCTTATGTGGCCGCCATTTTTGGGGCAATTTGAAGGCGGCGAAAAGATTAGCGACTAATCCTCGAATTTCTCCAACCAATCAGAAACGTCAAAAGGAAAAAAAGTTTCCAGTTTCAGATTTCCACTCCAATTTCAGAGACACATCGAAGAGCCAACTTGGCGAACGAGCTTCACATCGTAAAGTAATGCTACATGTTAAGCACTTTTATCTTCGCATCGAGCAGCAGCTAATACGAGATAGGATGAATATTATGAATGACGCCGACAATTTTCAGTTCAAGAAATGACACATTTCGTTCCTTTAAATATACTACATTATATGCGTGATGCGTTTCCATGCCTCCTCCTACATTAGACAATTTAGGTAATGTTAGATATAATTATAATAATATAAATAAAACTGTTGACTAGAACATTTACCTAATCATTTAAAAACAATATCATTTCCTTATTTAGTTAAGTAAATGACTTTCATTTTATGTATTAATTTTAATGCAGTTTAATTTAAATTTGTTGAAAAATTTTTAAGCCATTTTAAATATGATATTTATTTGGCAGCAGTGAGCCAAATGTTTGAGTCGGTAACAATGTTTAAAAGAATATATAAGTAGCTGGAAACTTTCGATTGATTCAGTACGTTGTTTTAAAGTGGCTTTGTAGATTTAAAGAATATATTGATTAAGTCATTTATATATTCATTGAAGAAGTTCGTTCAATTCAGTCACTTATAATTTTCTCATAGACAGCTCACCATTTTTAACCATACTCTGAACCTCATCATTCATCACCTCTGTCATCATGTTTTGCTTTACCTGAGTTTAATTCTAAATTTATGTATTTCTTCTCCTAAATAACTTTGTATTACTATTGGACATCTGTATAATTTTAAATATCAAAATAAATAATTTTTATATCACTTTTTTTATATAGGGATATCAGAAAAAGATGATAAAAATTTTATGTACAATTGTAAGATATTAGATTCAATTTTTTTGTCACCTAAACGATAATGAATGAAATCTAAAGTATAATTAGGAATTGTCTTTGATGATTTTTATCTTGAAAAAAAAAATAAAACTGTTCTTTTCATTTACGTAATGCAAGAAAACAAGTGTTAACAAATCGAAAACAAATTTCCATCACACAAAAAAAATGACACAAAAGTGCAAAGTTGAACTAAACAAGATAACAATGAAATACTAAAAATTAGACAAATCAAACTGAAAGAGAAATTCATTTTAGTAAAATTATTTTATTAAATTACGTAATCTTGTAAATTAGTAATTGAATGATCGTTTTTTCTCTTTATTCTTGTTCTTGAAAGTTTCAATCAAAAAAATCAAGCTCGCCAGATTTTGCACTGGTTAAATATGGCAGTATACTAGTAATATTAAATGGCAAAACTCATTCTCTCAAGCATTAGCAGTGGTTTACACAAGAGATGCAAGAGATTAAATTTTTTAAACATCGATGTTATTGTTATGATGTTTCTATGTTTTCCTTCCGATGTTATCGAAGATTTTATTCCGATTTACTGAAATAAGTTCACTGAGTCCGCAATTGAAATTATCGTTCTTGCAATTAAAACTAATTTGTTTTGTGTTGCAATTGAAACTATATTCATTTAACGTTGTTTTTGCAATTAATTATTCTACTGAAAATATGACTACAGTAAAACATCGATGTTTTGATTCGATGTTGCATCCCTATATTCTTATAGTTTAAACATTTCACTCAGGTCATCAGAAAATACGCTTTGAATCGCTGCTCATCTTACATCATGCCCTTCGAGATATTAGGTAGGGTTGTGCGCGAATGACTCCTGGAACCGGGAGAATCTATTCTTTCAAATCGCGGCATTGGAGTCGAATCGCATGCGAGGACCGGTTCCACCAACGTCATACTCAGTCACGTGGCAACGTTATCTGTAACTATTCAGGGTGTAAATGTAAATGTTCTTAGAAAGTTTGGAATGTAAAAAACGATTCTACCGTTCGTTTAAAATAGAAAGATTAAATTTTCACAAACTTGCCAGACTCTCAATCATTAAAATGTAAATGTACCTATTTAAGAAGCTAAAAAGTACACTAGGCCTAAAAACTTTATTTGAAATGACCGAAAAAATTCTGAGAAACATTTTTAAATGTGGAAACTGGAAGAAATATCCATTTCAGAGTACATTTCAAGAATCCTGTTGTTTTTTATTAGATTCGTCATTCTTTTTATAGCTAAACTCGAACGTACTTCTTTCTATCTGTAACTCCGCGTAATCAATTATGCCATATAAAGTTTTGTTATTTCGATGTGCCGAAATAATTAACATCATTTATATAAAATCGGCGACGGTGGACGTTGTCACAACAAAGAAAAAATCTAACAATGCGTTATCTAACCATGAGTTATTTTCCGATTATACAATCGGATGGGTTCGCTTTTAGTTTTCCATAAAAACATGGACGCTTACCTATATATTTAATTGAATATCCATAAGAATTGCATAAAAATGATAATTTCTTGCATAGGAACAAATACTTCAATGAATTGATAATAGATGGTGCCACGGGTAAGAAAGGAACCGGTTCCAGAACCGGGTTACTCGATTCTCAGAGATCAGGAATCGATCTTACCCGATTCCTTCGCTAGCACATCCCTAATTAAAACTGATGAGCATTTCTTGAGATTTCCAAGACTTCTTGATTTTGTTCTTATCATATAAAGCCATGTTCTTTGTAAAAAAAAATAATAATAAAATAAACCATATAAAAAAGCTGGGCTATACAAAAAATTGTATAAAAAAGTAAAAAATATAATTAAAAATAAATCTGATAGTTGGAATGGTATATTCGCACAAGCCTCCCACCTGGCCATGAAAAGGTAAAAATATTTATTTAGAATTTATTTTCTCTTTTTATTTCCCTGGTGGAGGAGGGGAGGCTGTGGGTCCTTAAAATCTTAACTGCAAAATAGCTCATCACAGCTAAACAATATTTTTACAAAAAACGTTCGTCTCAATGAGTGGAGTTCGTATATGTCATGTTTATTGACTTCAACTGCTGGAATAGCCATTTCTTTATTTTTAAAAAAAGATTAATATCTTTGAAAAGGCTTAACCCAACTCCAAAAGAAATACGTCAAGACAATTATTGGGAACTTGATATCTGTACTATTAATATTTTTTCTGCTAGGGGAAGGGACCTCTGGAGGAGGAAGTGCATTAGCATCTCCAATAGCTGATCAGAGGCAAATAATTTATTTACAAAAAAAAAATTAATCTCTGTGAGAAATATCTATTAATTTGGTTGGCTTATATGAATGCTTTAGACGTTTATTCATCTGTAAGAAAAAACATTAATAACTCTAAAAAAGTTTAACCAATTGAAATAATTCATGATTTATAAAACGTATGTATTAACTCTATTTGGTTTTGTTATCTGCCGTTTCAGAGGAATTGGCTGCACAAAATTAGTCACACACGAACATATGTAGAGACGGAATTTTTTTTATCTTCTCGAATCATGCCATTTGAAGTCCAATTCCATGAAAAAAAAAACTGAGTCAGGGAAACGAACACAAGGCCTTCACTTTTAATGAGTAGTAGGCCAAAAAAAGGTAAAAGAGTGGCGGCGCGTTTATTATGGAATATTAAAACGAAAATAGTACATAATAAAATAAACGCGCCAACATACTTTTACCTCTTTAAATTATAATTTTTGCTTTTTAATGCACTTTCTAAGGTAAAAGCGCGTGCTTAAAAAGTTTTCTTTGTTTTATTTTATTGAGCTATCAAAGCATCGAAAGTTTTCATAATGTATTCTCATATATTCATATAATTGCTGAAACGAAATATTTGGTGGTTCTTTTATCATTTCATCAGTTAAGCGTAAAAATTTATTTCTGACAGATGTTGAATATTTGCGAAACATGGTCGTGGAGGGGAGGGCATTTGTCATCTCCTCTTTGGACAGGTTGGACAATAATTTCTTCAACAACACCATGTTAGTCGATCTGGAGCGCATCTTTCGTATGATTTAGTGTTTTTAAAATACTTAGAACTTCATTCTTTTTTTAATCTAGCTAAATTTTTGTATGCATGACGATTGCTTGCTTTGCTTACACCATAGATTACTTATTACCAGCGCATTCAATGATGGACCGGAAGTTCTCTTGCCACCCAGCGCGTGCAGTACGCATGCGCGAATTAGAGCGTGAAAATGGTCTATTAGCTGCTAGTGCGAAACAGGGTTGCCAAGTCGGTCACCAGGTTCTCCACCATTTCAGCCAATCAAAACCACCAATTTTCCACGATGCTAACAAAAAAACCACCAAAAATTCCACCATTTATGAATTTGGTTATACAGTATAATTAAGATGCTAATCATTAATGAATATGAATAATATAATGCAATAACCACACAAAAAATCTTTAAAAATCTGATACAAAATTTATTGATTAAAAACACATTTAAATGCAGAAAACTTTAAAGCTTGTGTACTTTATTAGGCGCATTTGGCGGCGCTCAGATCTGAGAGAGCGGTGTTCGGCGAGCACTTTGGTACTTCTGCCTGAGAAGAAAACGTGTTCGGCAAGCAACGAATCTGTCAGAATCTGAGCTCAGACGCTCAGCAAGCTTTTCTATTTCTCAATGCTCAGAATGAACATGGCGGCGCCCACTGCGATGCGAAGCTATCAAAGAAGCTACGAGAGCAACATCATGGCGATGTACTCTTTCCTCCCTGGCCTTATGGAAAACTCTTATCGCGATCGAATATTATGCATGTTCAGTTGCTCATTTGATGTTAATTTTTATTTCATGTACACTAAAATTAGTAGATCCTCTGTTTCTTCTCAGTATTTGTAAAGTCGGTAAAGCCAATTCTTTCTGAGATAAAAAAGCGTTCGGCAACAGTCACTCAGATGCTCATGAAAGCGGTCAGATACCACGTGACCGTTCTCTCAGATCTGAGCCAGATCTGAGTGCCGCCGAATGCGCCTACTGATTTTTTTTACAATCCAGAGAATTTTGTCAAGATTTTGTTAATATCATGATCACTATCATGAATTTGTTGTAGAAAAGTGTACATAGATACATTAAATTTTACAAACATCTCAAACATTACACGTGACATATTATAAGAATTCAGGTAACTTCTTACCATCATTATAGACTGCACAGTATCAAGTACTAACTTGTTTGTCAGTTTATTTTTTATGACATTATATACAGTGAACGCTCTCTCGACACTTGCATTTGAAATGGGCAAACTCAATGCACACATTCCAACAAGAGCTATTTTGTCAAAACGGTTGTTGTCAGCAGCTTCTAAATCTTCCCTTATTTCACTCCAAAAAGCAGTCGTTTTTTTGATGCAAGACCAGCTTTTGTGTGATAGATTTCTCCATTGAGCTTCAATTTCGTCAACATCGTTACTGAAACGACCAAACAGGTCACAAACCAAAGGACCAACTTCTGATTTTGATTGAGATGTAGCTGCTTTAGGGTGAAAGACAGATTTTCTGCAAAAACTTTTTCCACTATTTTTTCCACTAAAAATATTTTGCCCATTTTTTCCCATTGTCAAGGAAAAAATCCACCAAAAAAGTGGCAAGACCACCAACTTGGCAACCCTGGTGCGAAAAGTGGAACTAATTTCTATTGTTAGTGTAGGTGCCATTACTGTGGTTGGTTGAACAACATCGCTAGCCAAAGCGCCCTTACTATATATCCGCTTTGTCGCCAGCTGAGAAAGCACCCCCCCCCCACCAACATCGTGCTTGTAGTCTGAAATTTCTTAAGCGACCTCTCCCAAATTTAGAAGCTTTTTTATAAATGCGGTATTAAATTTCATAAATACCTATAAACAATCATTCTGGTATCACCATAGATTAAGAAATACAGAGATGTGACAGGAGCGAGTGAAAACGGGAAACCGCTGACGTCATGATCGTGACGTCGGCAATGCTAGTGAATTAGTTGGGCCTAAGTATCGTTCCCATAGCAAATCTGTAAACAACCCTGTAATATTTTATTAAATTATTCACCAATGTCCTTTTTACAGTACAATGATTTTATTCGTATAGAATAGAGCCGACTTTCAGCCATTCGGATATCTTCAGTATTCATTTACAAACTGATTTTTATTTTATTTTATTTTTTTTTTTTTCTTAGAATGCAATTTTTAAAATTTTTAAACAATATTCAATAGCACATAGATCTTTTGTTCTTCTGAATCCCACCCCCGTAATTCCGACACCAGTGCACTAATCGAAAACCAAACGAAATAGTGAAGGTGGACATGCCCATAGTAAGCTATATTCCGAATTTTAACCTTTTACCTCAAAAAATCTAGAAATTATGAAGGGGACGGACAGACATTATGTGCTATTTAGGTACGTAAAGGAGTGAAATTCGGTATCCAGAGTCATCTAAGTAAGATCTATATTACAATGAAGTTTAGGCCAAGTTGTTACAGTGGGTCGGAGTAGCGGGGGTGGCAGTCACTTGGTCTTTAGACTATGGCAATATATGGCATGTCATTCCATCGGAAATGATGAGAAAGGAAAGAAGATACGTGCTTTTTACAATATCTACATACTAAGTTCGAGAAAATCATTTTTTTTTACTTAAAAAAACTTGAGGGGAGGTAAAAAATGTAGATAAAAGGGTTAAAATAGATGTTCTGCTGTTTGCCTACCGTACTGGGGGAGAAGGGGGGGGGGTTTCTTGTCTATAAATGTATTTCTGCTTCATTGCTAAAGCTCCTCTTTGGAATGTTTACAAGATTTTACTTATTTATTCTGGATATGTGATCTCATGCTCCTCATTTAATACAGAGTTCATTATTCAACTCACGTTGCATTGTACAATATTTAATTAAATTATTCACCAATGTCCATTTTACAATACAATAAGTTTATTCATATAAAATAGAGCTGCCTTTCATCCTTTCAGATATCTTCAGCATTCATTTACAACTGATTTTTTTTATTTTATTTTATTTTTAAATTTCTTACAATGCAATTTTTTACATTTTTAAACAATATTTTAATAATCATTGTTAATTATTTTTCCAGTTACATTGTTTTATTTTTTGAGATTAATATGAGTTTTTTGCTAATTATTTTATTATATATTATTTTACATTGTAATTTTATTAATATGTATGGTATTATCTTTTATTAAGTTTTAATTATCGTTAATTAAGTTTAAGTTATCGTAATCTTTTGTGTTTGCTTAGTAATTCCCTTTTACTATTGTGGTAATTATTTTATTTTCTTTTTTAGTATTTGGTTGAATAATAAATTGCTATCTACTAATTCCATCTTATTTAATCCACAAGAA
>JAHWFO010044028.1:0-14248 GCA_023313115.1 Rhysida immarginata | reverse complement strand
TTTCAAAATGGTCTAAACATGATTCATTACAAAAATAAGCGTTATATTCTCTATGTTTGAACACGATGACTGAAAAATAAAATATGCTAAATAAATGGAATTTGGTGTCTGGTCTTCACACAAAAATTGATTATCTGTATCAACTCTTGGACAATCTATCAACCGGAAGTGGTACTTTACATAAAAAGATACAAGATTTTCCTTTTCGAATAGGACGTTAAATAAGGTAATCAAACAATATTTAGTTTTGGCGTGTTACTAGCAGTGAAATTACAGAAAAAATTGGTCTAATTAGATTCATCACATGTAGGATTTTCCTCTGCCCAGTAGTGTAGATTATGCCAATTGACAGACCGTTTCATGAAAACTGGGCCTCATCACTGTAAAGGTCCACAGTTTGGATGTGAGAATTTAATGAATATTGTATTTATTGGAGTTTTCTAAATTTGGATAAAAAGCATTTCTTGAAAAGTGTAAAAGTTTCTCTCTTTTAGAGAAGGGTTGGGATTTTTATGACCCAGTGGTGTATGGCTCATTTCCATTCTTGAGCCCGTCCCTGTCAGGGACAAAGCAGAGAAAAGGGGTCACCGCACGGGAAAGAGCAGAGAGCAGAGATGGGTGGGAGTCCGAAAATAGAAGGCTCCCTCCCTTCTTGACAAGTTAGGAACTTTCGAGAGCTCATTAATGTTCTCTTCATGTAACTCCCCCACACTGGACAGCCGTTGCAGGTGGCTGATAGACCCACTGGCACCTGAGACAAAGGGCCCAGATTTTGGGTAGGTGATCACTATCTTGACCCGGCCTCTGACCTCTCAATGTCCATCTATGACATCGACTTCTGTCCGCTGATCTCAGAGAGAGCTTCGATTCCATTTTAGCCGAAAAACTTATGTTTTTCGATGAGGGAGTCGGTTGCCAGATTTTGTTGAGATCCGATCGTCCTCCTCTGCCTCTTCTCTCTTCATGATGTAAGCGCACAAGCCTCCACCAGGATAATGGACCCCACGATGTTTCCCTTTGCCGAGCATAGCAACAAATGTTAGCCCTCCTTCCGAGAAGTTACGATCTGCCGATCGAGGAATTCAGCCGAGCCAACAAGGGACGATGGCAGAACCACGCCTAGCCCGTTAGATGCAAGACTGAGCTGTCCCGTCACAGGTGTGTAGGTTAAAAATTTCATTTCCCTTGGCCATCAAAGCGTTTTCCGTTGGGTACACTTTAGCAATGTCTTAGCTGATTTAAAATTCGAATTCCCAGTCCCCAGTGCATAATGATGTTATTAGATTTTGAGATCACTTCATTTATAGAACATTTAATCCTTGAATAAATTCTTGTTATTGTTTATAATAAATCGTTTGAGTCCCTCTATCTGACCTTGCCTTCCTTAGGCCAAACTTCATTACACCTATTTGGTTATTAATCTAAATTTCTGCTATTCAGCAGTGGCGCATCGACTGCATCTTACCTTTATCTGCATCGTATCGAATCGTAAACCTTACATAAAATGGCGCATAATCAACAGAATTAGTTTGGTGCCAGATGCGGACCTTACATCACACAACAGAATCTTGCCTACGAACTGTGGGTCGTCATCAATTTGACAGACCAGCCAGTCTCAAAACTGTGCATGGGAACCAGTCTCGTAATTCCAAAGCTTGAGAACGATGAATATAGTATAGGTGAAAGTTTTGTGTCGAGAGAATGTCCCACACGGATGATTTGCTAATACCCAGACCATGTGCAATTGCTCAAACACTTCTATGAGGATTAGCTGCGACTACTGCTAGGTCCATAAGCCTGGCATCATCATTTGTTGCAGTCCTTGGACGACCTAATCGAGATAGCTGCTGAAAAGTTCCTGTGGTTTAGAATCTGTTGATGATGTGCTGAAGTGTTATGTAGTGAGGATGGCATCGAGTCAGAAATCGCTCTGCATACAGTCTGTTTGCATTAGCAATACTCTCATTACTTGCACCATAGTAGAAGACCATGTCGACCATCTCATGCAGTGGACATTGCATCATCGTGTACAGGTAACTGTGTGTCAGTCTTACGTAATCAGAAACACGCAACAAATGTTGCCACTCTCTTTGGCTAACACGCTGAAGCACAGCTCGAACAGAAACGAACAAAAGATATGTAATGTTCTTAGTCGGATTTCCATAAAAAACAATAAATTAAAACATTATAAGTCTGTTCTGTTACAAGTACACTGCTCGTGATATCGATGCGATGCAGATAGGTAAAACAAATAAACACTGGAATTGGAGTTCAACGATTTTGACGAAACTGCAATGAAACTAATACAGAACATTAAGTGGGAGCAACACTCAGCTCGTATGAAGAACAACGAATAAGGTCTGATGTTTAAGTTTATTAACTTTAAAGTTTTTTACATCATTCATACAAAACATTGCAAATACAGCAGAGTGTAAAGCTTATTGATAAGTATAAACAATATAAAAAATCTAAGACATACAAATTAATAACAATAGAAATCCTAAAAAGCAAAAGCTTATACTAGGATTTCTTAAAGAAATCAAATAATAAATAACAAAGAGAGAAAAACATTTTCAATATAATTTATATCTAACAATATAATTTAGTTAGATAGGAAAAGGAAGCATGATATCAATATCAATATGTGTGCTTAACCAGTTTTTAATAGCCAATTTACAATTTCCGTTTATAGAATTCTTTTTTATTTCCATCGGGTTATTGTTGAACATTTTTTGGATAAAAATAAATATCGATCTGCTGCGAAAGTATGAATTATTTTTGGTACTATAGTTGGACATGTTAAAGAAACCTAGTGGTATGAACAAATTCAGTATCCAACGCTAGTTTTTCTTCATTTAAAACCTATACAGCAACTTTGTAAACATAGAGTCTCCTTAACTCTAAATAAAGAAGGAATTCCTTCTGCCCAAATACAACCTTTAAGATGTAATTATGGGAATTATTTAATTTATATAAATGAGTCTTATATGTGCCATCCCATAGCTTTATTCCATATTAAAGAATGGAATAAAAGAAAGTATAATATGATAATTTCATTAGGGACCCTGGAAGATTCATTTTTAAATGTATTAATGTCCAGCCAATATGTTTAAGTCTCTTATACAGGGTGTTTCAAAATTATGTACAATAAATTTAGTGACATATTCTTCAGGTCAAAAGAAGACAAAAATGTTCTATAGCACTTTGTCTGCAAACGATTTATTTACGCGATACAGCCAACTAAACCTGTGTCTCCAAATTACAGGAATTGTTCAAAGTGCCCGCCACCAGCTCGCATGCACGCTTCGGGTCGTTCCATGAGCGACCGTCTGATGTCATGGAAGAGTTCGTCGCCAGCATTACGAACGGTTTGGCATGCATTTTCAATTCGTTGTCGTAGATCCATAATGTTAGGAACTTCTGTGCTGTAGACGATCGTTTTCACATAACCCCACAGAAAAAAATCCCAGGGATTAAGGTCGGGTGATCTTACAGGCCAGGCTACCGGTTCACCTCGACCTATCCACCGATTCGTATAGGCAGCATTAAGGTGTGCTAGCACAACATGGCTGAAATGTGCTGGAGCGCCATCATGCATGAACCACATGTTAGATCTTATCAAAAGAGGAACATCGTCCAGTAATTCTGGCAATGCATTCTGCAGAAACAAAAGATACGTTTGCCTAGTCAATCGTGGCGGCAACACATAAGGGCCAATTAATTTATTTTCGACAATTCCTCACCAAATGTTCACAGAGAAACGCTCTTGATGCGCTCGAGCTCTGATAACATGCGGGTTAGCATCTGCCCAATGGTGCTGGTTGTGAGAATTTACGATTCCTGTCCGGGTGAAGGTTGCTTCGTCCGTGAAAAGTATCTGGCTGAGACAACTAGGGTCTGCAGCATGACGACGTTGTATCCATTGGCAAAATCGTTGTCAGTGTGGATAGTCCGTTGGGTTCAGTGCCTGAACCAGTTGCAATTGGTATGGATGCAAAAGCTGACGGTGAAGAATGCGCCAAACAGATGAGTGCGGAATGTGTACCATGGAAAAAATACGACGAGTGTTTGTCTGTGGTTCATCTTGTATGATGTCGATTATCACATCCTCCTCATCTGGAGAATGTGCTACAGGCTGCCCTTGTCCTGTTTGATGACCAAAGGAACCACGCTCCCTCAAATGTCTGTCGACAGACACAAATGTTCGGTTATTTGGCAAACGTCTATTTGGAAAGCGTTCTTGGTAGAGTCTTCTTGCTTCCACAGCATTTCCGTCCGCAAGACCATACATTAGGTGCATGTCAGTGTATTCTGCACTGGAATATGTGTACATTACTTTTTTTACGTAAATCGTAATGCGTATGTCAAAGCACGCAAACGTTCTGAAATTGATATTCCTAGTGGATGTATAGTAGTGAAACTACAGTAATGGAAACAACCGTACACAACTAATGGAACAACCCTAAAGTAGGTTTAAATGGAACAAACCACTCAACCTAGTGTTGGGTCGAAATGCTGGAACTGCTAAAATATCGTTTGCTAAATACCGTGCTTCCCTACTGTATGATATTGGATTACTCGCAAACAAATCGTTTCCAGACAAAGTGCTATAGAACATTTTCGTCTTCTTTTGACCTGAAGAATATGTCACTAAATTTATTGTACATAATTTTGAAACACCCTGTATATGGAGGCACAATGATATTTCCAACTAAGACAAGAATCAACTATAATACCCAAGTAATTAAAACAACTAACATTTTCAATCTCACCACAATTTTTGTACAGCTATTTCTACATAGATAACTATGGACAAAAATTGAGTTATGATTTGAATAAATATCATTATAAGAAAATATTTGAAATTTAGATTTACTTGGGTTAAGGCGTAATCCACTATCATATAACCATTTGGATATCGATTAAGGTTACTTTTCACATCAGTTAAATTAGCAGAATATTCATTTATATATAAAATAGCTAGATCATCTGCATATGGATAAATAGAACCAGGACTATTTAATTAAAAAATACTGTTAATAAAAAAGTAAATAAAATGGGAACTAAAATGGTGCCCTGAGTTACACCTTTCTCTAGGAATAAAGAGTTACTAACTATACCATTCAGTTTTGTGACAACAGCTCCTTCCAGCAAATATGATCTAAACCAGTCATTAGTCAAGCCTCTAACTCCAATATTATGTAGTTTCAATAATAAAAGGTTATGAGGAATAGAGTCAAATGCCATTGTTAGATCTAGGTATAGGATGAACGGATTCAATCTATTATCCATAGCTTGTACTACTTGTGTTAGTATCGTTTGAAGAAGGGGCTCAGTACCACCATTCTTTCGAAAGCCATATTGTTTTTCAGAAATTAACTTATATTTCTCCAAATAACCAACAAGGCGAAGTTTCATTGCGGATTCAATGATCTTACAGAGAGGAGATGTAATGGTTATAGGCCGGTAGTTACCAAAATCATTCTTATCTCCACTTTTATGAATAGGGATGATAAGTGAGGATTTTAACAATTGGGGAAAAACACCGGTATTAAATGACAGATATATTAGGTAAGAAAGAAAAGATGCAATTAGCATCCTAATGATTATCAAAATTTTTGCACTAATATTGTCATAAAAGGAGTTATTTGAAGGTTTCAATTTAGAAATGTAACGAACAATCTCACAATCTCTCACTGGCGTCAAGAAGAAAGAAGTTTCATTATCAATCTCACAAATCCATCTCTTGATTGATTTCTAACTTACAACAGCTTTTAGAAAAGAACTCATTTATTTTGTTAACATCAATATTATCATTTATAATTTTTGGAATACTCTTACGTTTATTATTAATTAAATAGCTAAACCGGTGCGACTTACATTCGCACAGAAAAAAGAAAGTCATAATCCAAATTTTTGAACTTTTGCCTATTTGTCTAAAAATTATGTATCATTCGGTCATTTTGCTATTTGTTTAGCTCGCTGAGAGTTGCTTTTCTCTGTCTCCGGGAATTTCATATAATCTACTGCACCTCATATATTTTCTCATATGAAGCTATCTTGAATGGACAACAACTTCTGCAGTTCTTTCCATAAAATAATTTGAATTGACTGCCATAATTTTTACTTGTCATTCAGATTTGTCATCCTGACATGCAACTTGAGAACTGGCTTGAGAGAGTTTGGGCCTAATTTCCATTATCTGTTTAAGCCAGGCCATTTTTTATTAAGGTTTATCTAAATTGGCGTGTCTCTTTTTTTCTTCAAGTATGCTTTAATTAAATTATTAGAAACCTAAAAAGAAATGAATAATAATAATAATAATAATAATAATAATAATAATAATAATAATAAAAATTACTTTGCTGAAACATTAATTTGCCCGATGTTGCCCGATTAATAATAATAATAATAATAATAATAATAATAATAATAATAATAACAAATTACTTTGCTGAAACATTAATTATTAATGAGAACAAACAAATTCATTTACATAATTTAAAACACGCCTATAGGCGTACTTACAAATATAAAAATTTGAAACAATCCCACTACTGGAGCCTTGTACATGTAAATATTTTGTAGCTAGTTGATCAAATAGTGCTTAAAAATGCTGTAGATTATAAATTAAAAACTAAAAAAGAACAGAATAATAAATTATATTATTTCCTTTTTAAAAGCGTAAAAATCCGTTCAGTCATTATGATCATACTACAGATGTTCAAGGCGAGAGAGTCTTCGCTAAATGCAAAATTCTGATAAACAAAAGGATTACAATTTTTGCCGACAGATGTTGCTTTTATTCATAGGTCCTTTACCACCGACTCAATTATCAAAATTAATTATGATTCTTTCTTGTTTCGGTTCATAATCGATGTTCTAGAACAAAGAGAATTCTTTCTTCAGGGCATAGTGGTGAAATTATTTCTATAACTCTAAAATATTTAGTGAAGCAGTGTTTTTCCGCCATTGTGAAAAGACTGGAAATTGTTCAGCCATGAACGACAACAACGCACTGGCTAACCGACTTTTCTCATTTTTTTTCCTATTAAATGACAGCCAATCATAAAAAATCTCTATTTCTAAGGCCACTAATCATAGCAACAGAAACGACATAACGCTTCCTTATTGGATAGTTTAAATTTTCAAATTTCAAAAAGCCTTAATGTTAACACCTAAGCAAAAACCTCGAATTTGCTTATATAGTAGACTAGCAAAGGTACCCGGCATTGCCCGGGATAATTACACTTGGATGTAAACAGAACAATCTCAAAAAATTAATTAAATTTTGCAATATCTTAAAAATAAACACATGAAAATGCTTAGAATTAATACAGTAAAAATTCTTAATGAAAATTCGAAAAAAATCTTTTTAAAGGCTCACAATGGCTGGACCTCTCCAATAATTTCTTACTCACGTAATCTTACCTCAGATGTATACTTAGTGTTGTTGCAATTTCCACTCTTCTCTCGATGTGTTGAAGCAAAACTTGGCCATTCATCACTTTGTGCAGTCTAGCGGTCGCCGATTCTTCTATTTACTTGCTACCCATTTGCTCAATACATCACGGAGCTAAAGGAGTGCTTCCTCTGTCGTCTTTCCACTCTTTCTCAATAGTCTGCTAACTCTCCATTATCTCTAGTTACTGATCATTTTTAAAGATTTTCAAGAAATTGTTAAGTACTAAGAACTCTCTTTTCTAAGAAAAGCCTGAATAACAGGAATTCTATGCTTTGTTACAAATTGAAACTTATCCATATCACATCATCATTTAATGTTCATTGTTATAATTCTTGGAAAGATTGCTCTAACATTACATCATCATTCTGTGCTCATTGTTATTGGTGAATTGCGCGTTGATACCATTGTTGATGCGAACACAATGGGCCTATTGTTGCACAAACTTTGCCTTGCATTGTTGGTCATGAGATATATATTGTTGGTTCATGCAGTGTGTTTGTGAATTGCGTGCTGATACCATTGTTGATACCTATTGTTGTACAAACTTTGCCTTGCATTGTTGGTCATGAGATATTTGTCATTAATATGCCTTGCTATAACCATGAATACCAATTTTTTTATCGATATTTATTATTTTTCCAAGGTCATGTATGCGAAATTTTATCAAGATCGGAATAAAACTGTAGATTTGTATAAAAAACATACAAACAGACCCACCCACCCACAAACATCCTTCTTTATATATATAGAAGGTTGTTTATTATCTTCCATTTACATTTTATACTGTTACTGGCTTGTAAAAGCAGTTCTTGATAATATTTTAGTTTTGTCTTTCTAATTTCTTTCGTCACTTCATTCCTTACTTTCTTATAACTGACCCTCCTTTCGTTATCATTAAAAGTTTTTAGCATTTTTCGATAATCTTTATCTTGTATTGTATGCATTAATTTAATTATTGAGGAATTAATCCACGGTTTACAAAACCCTTTTTCCTATTGGAAATTTGTAAATGGCTGGCTTCAATAGTACATTTTTTGAGATGTACGATAAACCAAGTCATTGCAGCACTTACATCATCCAGTTCATAAAGTGGATCCCAGTTAATATCCGAGACCAAAGTATTCAACATACCATAGTCAATAGTAGATATAATATGTGGTTCATTTAAATTACTATTATTACTCATTATTTTTAGTATAAAAGGAAAATGATCAGCAATAGAATTTTTTGAAAAAAAAATCTCAGTAACCTTACATAAGGATTTACTAATAACACATTGATCAGGTGTTGTGGAGGACTCCTGCGTAATTCTCGTAGGTAAATCAATTGCAGGAAACAACTGGTTACTTCTAAATAAATCTAAAATTTTCGTTGAATTATGTTCCAAGGAATCATTTAGCAAATCACAATTCAGATCACCCATAATGATAAGAGAATTAACACTTAAAATAGGAATAATTTCCTCAAATTCGTTTATAAAGTCCATTAGAGGCTTGGAAGGATTCTGGTATAGTGCCAGTAGGTGGATATTTCTATTATTGGGAAGAAAGCATTTCATATATAGTGAATATGCAGAGGAGATGTCAAGAAGTATTTTATGAGAATAAACTGCACAGATTTTGCCAAACATTTCTGATTTACACCGAAAGTCACCCAAATGGGTGGATTTGCAGTTTCCTGCACACGTTTTGCCAAACTTTCATGATTTTAACCTAAAGTCACCCAAATGGATTCTCCCCCAACCAGATATAAATTATAATCTGTTCGTTGGAAAGAAACCGAATTTTATAGAAGCCGAAATTAGGGCACTATTTAAGAATTTTTTAGAAGCCCTTCCTGCCAAAAAATTGCCCCTTTTTCGTAAAAACTGTCACAAATGGTCATATAGAAGTTAAAAAAATCCCAAATTCGAAAAGTACCAAATATAATGAATCTGCCGAGGAGATATCTAGAAGTATTTTATGAGAATAAACACTAAAATGTGTATAAAAGAAATAAAAAATTCTTTCACCACAACAAAAATATAAGAAAAATACAACCTGAACCTGGAAGCGCTTTTCGACTTGAGTCAGCTAGGAAAAGTGAATGAGACTTGAGTCAGCTATCAAAAGCGAAATATTTATGTGTTTTAGATGCAAATCAAGGTTATTTTCGACTTGAAATCAGTGATTCCAAAAAGACATCGTTCAGTACACGGGAGGCCAAATTTCAGTTTAGGCAATTGCCTATGGGTTTAAACAATTTACCAGCGCTATGACAAAGAACCGCTAATTTCATAGTCAGAGGCTACAGGACCGTATCCTTTGTTACTTGGATGACTTCATGACATTTAATGAAACACTTGCTGAACATTTAGGCAGTTTAAAGGTGTTGTTTAACAGGTTAAAGGAAGCAAATCTCAAGCTTAAACCCCGTAAGTGTCAATTTCTCAATGACGAAGTTAAATTTTTAGGGCATGTCATATCTGAACATGACATTGCTCCCAATCCAGAGAAAATCACAGCTGTAAAAAACTTTCCAAGGCCGAAAAATGTTAAAGAAATTCAATCTTATCTAGGATTGGCAAATTATTACCATAGGCACGTGAAATCATTCAGTGCAAAGCCATTAACAGATCTAACTAAATTAGACATGCCTTTTGATTGGTCAGATGATGTAGAAAAAGCATTCCTAACCCTATTTCTTAATCACAGCACCTATATTAAAAAGTCCTGATTTTTCCAAACCATTGCTACAGATGCTAGCTCATATGCGTTAGGTGCAGTATTATCCCAGCGCTTCGATGGAAAGGAACACCCTATTGCGTATTGCAGTTGTTTATTAAAAAAGAGTGAACTAAATTACTCATTCTTAAGAGTGAAAAAGAATGTTTGGGAGTGGTGTATGCTATGAAACAATTTAGAGTTTACTTCTATGCCTTTGAGTTCATATTACAGACCGATCATCGCCATCTTTCGTGGCTATTTAATTTAAGAGACCGTGCTTCGAGGCTAGCTTGCTGGTCCTTGGCGTTAGCCGAATATAATTTTGACATTGTGCATAAGCCCGGCATAAAAAACACAAATGCCGATGGCTCTTCAAGAGTTCCCATTTCTGCAATAGCAGAATACAAGCCGCTGTTATGTAAACAAGAGATAGCTCGAGAACAAACCTTAGAGGAATAGTGGAGAGGGATATGAGAGTATTTCAAGGGCACAGGCGTGAAACCCCTCCCCCATAATTGGCCAGACAAGGAAGAGAATTTTTTCATGGATGATGATGTGTTGTACCATATTAAAAGGTCACAAGATGGAAAGGAAATATGGGAGCAAGTTTTCATTCCAAATAGTTTAGGGAACCACGTGTTGTACTTATATCACGACATTCCATCCAGTGGTCACATAAGAACCAAGAAGATGTGAGTCAAAATTGACAGATAGTATTATAGGCCAACTATGCGAACAGATATTCAGAGATATTGTGCTGAATGTGAAAGTTGTCAGCTTCATGCAGCTCGACCTAAATGTAAAGAGCAACCATTACAAAGTTTTCCACCCGTAAAACATCCATTTTATCGTATCGCCGCTGGCATTTTGGGGCCAATCACAATTTCTTATGAAGGTTATAAGTATATTACAAGTGCATTTATACCAGGTATACGGAAGCTGTCCCTCTTATGGAACAAACTGCGAAAACAGTGGCTAAGGCGTTAGTCACCAGTGTTTTAAATCGCCCTTCCATTCCAATCCAATTGTTGACCGACCGAGGGTCTAACTTCACTTCTGAACTTTTACGAGAAGTTTGCAAGATTTTGGGTATTAAAAAAACTGTTCATGACAGCATATCATCCCGAAGGAAATGGAATTATCGGTTGAATGAACAAAAATCTTATCCAAATCACTATGCCAACTTGATTGTCTTCTTGTATGTTTGCTTATAACACAAGTCCACATTCTTCTTTAGGCGAAAGCCCTTTTCTGTTATTTTACGGGAGAGATCCCATCCTTCCTGGTGGCATCATCACCACACTGAGAAGGCCATATTATGGCATTGATAAGAATTACGAATACGAATCCGAAGCCCGCATCAAGTATGCGTTCGACTTAGCAGAAAAAATGTGAGAGGAACAAGATAAGAAGAGAAAGGAATATCACGATAAGCGACACAAGGCTTATTCATTTAAGGTTGACGACCTCGTATATTTAGCAATCCCTCATATTAAATCGCTATTAGTAAAGAAATTGCATCCTACTTATGATGGACCATACCAGATCATTGACCAGTGCTCTCCAGTTAATTTCTTGATCAAGCATGTGAAGACAAATAAAACTAAAGTCGTTCATGCAAATCGGATGAAGCCTAAGCTAGGAGACCTACCACAGGAGCCGCGTCGCCAGGAAAGATGAGTCCGAGCTAAAGAAGCTGCACCGCCTGAACAGCAGGTGCCGTTGACTTGTCCCGAGGAGGAAGTTTTCCTACTGCCCCCCGCGATACCCAGAAACGAACCGATCATGGAGCCTGAGAGACAGCCACCTGCTCCAGGATGCACCCCCCTCCCATCAATACATGTTGCATTCGCAAGGAAGCGCACCCGAGGTGCCGTGGGTATTACCGTCCGTTCAAGACAAGAGAACAACTGAAGTATTGGTGAGACACTCTCAGAATGATGGTGTCAATGTTGTCTCCGACTCAGGTGCCGAAGACGAAGCCATGGGAAGAGAAGAGCATCCCATGAATGAAGACACTCGTCCGATGAATGCCGGTGAAGCCTCGGAAATCATCGCCCTGATTGACACTCTTTCCACCTAAGCAGCTCTTACTCATAAACATTTTAATTCTTCTGTCGTGTCTTAACAACTCCTGATGAGCATGTTTGAGAAGGTACTAGGGTCTATACGTAGTTAATATGTAAAATCGAGGGTCACTATTTGCTTAATTCTAGGGCATATATACAAACATTTCCTAATTCATTTCATACCTTTCTAAGATTCTTTCGTAAGTCATTCGGTCTAATAGGTCAAATTTTGCCTAATATTCATTCTTAAGTTACTCATGGGTTCAAATATCATGCTAAGTCTATAAAGTCTTTCATAAATTATGGATGTCAAGCCAGTTGTTCAGGAGAGGAACCTTCGGGACCCCCCTCCTCTTTCCCTTCTTTAAGATACCGTTCGTTCATTTACATTCCTGATAGATAGAATGTATTTCCTATTCGTTGTTTCAATGTTGGTACAAAATGCTAACAATCCTGTATCAGACTTGTCTATTCAACCTTATAAATAATTTTTTTTTGTTCTAATAATAAAAAAAAATCTTGCCATTCAGTCAGTTACCCGATTGGGAAATCCCCAATTATTCTCTGTATACACTGAGTCAAGGTAGCAAGGTTCAACTCTACCACTTTTAAAGCATTTCTTTATATATCAGTCTTACCTTTTCTGAATAAAGGTCTTAGAACCTAAAGCACTTCTTAAAAATAACAAATACCCAATGTCCACTCAGTGAATTCTATATCACCTCTCAACACAATGAGCCAAATAGGTCTTAAATAGAGCCCTGGACGCACTTTCTGCTGTACCATCGTGTGAGCGATGTGTTTATGCTGGATAAAAAGCCAACTACTGCATTTTCAGGAAAAAATTCTATTAAAAAGGCCTTATCTTTATTATAAATTCACTTTTAAACCTAAAGAAACCTTATGGCCTCATTGGATGTGATGAAATCGTCCAGGTGACAAGGGATTATTTAAATATTTAAGAAAAAGCCCAAAGTGGTCCCTCCTTTCTGATATAAATTTTTTAAAGGTCCTTAACTTACCTTAAACCCTAGTGGAACAGTTATTTTAAACTATGTATGCCATTTATTCCTTATGTCATGATTGTTAACCCCCTTCTTTGTTTTATATATGAGAGCAAAGGTTATGAATTACTTGAATTAAAAAATGTACCAATAATTTCGTTAAAGGTTTGGTCCTACCAGATGAGTAAATTCTTGGAAAGACCAGGTGAAACACTGTAATTCTAATGGTCTTGATGTCCCAGTAGGACACCCCTAGTGAGAAGGTTATTTATATAACTAAAATACCTAGATTATTTGTAAAATCGCCATCTTTATAGGCAGCAATATTATCAAGAACATTGTGCTTTGTAAGGAAATAGCACCAGACATTGTCCTAGAGCAAATTTTGCCAGTAAAGGATAATTCTTAAATTTAATGTAAAGGCGGACATTCCCTGATTTCCGAGTGAATTGAAGAATTCTGTAGCCATGTAGCAGCAAAGCCCTGCTAATAGAATAGACCATTTTCACGTTCTAACTCGCGCTTGTGTACTGCACGCGCTGGGTGGCAAGAGAACTTCCGGTCCATCATTGAATGCGCTGGTAATAAGTAATCTATGGTGTAAGCAAAGCAAGCAATCATCAAGCATACAAAAATTCAGCTAGATTAAAAAAAGAATGAAGTCCTAAGTATTTTAAAAACACTAAATCATACGAAAGATGCGCTCCAGATCGATTAACATGGTGTTGTTGAAGAAATTATTGTCCAACCTGTCCAAAGAGATGACAAATGCCCTCCCCTCCACGACCATGTTTCGCAAATATTCAACATCTGTCAGTAATAAATTCTTATGCTTAACTGATGAAATGATAAAAGAACTACCAAATATTTCGTTTCAGCAATTATATGAATATATGAGAATACATTATGAAAACTTTCAATGCTTTGATCGCTCAATAAAATAAAACAAAGAAAACTTTTTAAGCACGCGCTTTTACCTTAGAAAGTGCATTAAAAAGCAAAAAA
>JAHWFO010044025.1:0-10062 GCA_023313115.1 Rhysida immarginata | reverse complement strand
GAAATCACCCTGTATTCGCAATCGTACATATAGTTCGACACTTGGATAGACGGGTTGAAAATGATGGTCGCAACCCCTTTATTATTTGGCGAGTGGGAGTTTATAAAATATTGTCCAGAAGAATACTGATTGCGCAAGCCAGGCAGATCGTAGCACTGTTGCGTGGGGGCTAATTTAACCTCTTGCAAAAGAAGTATATCTGGCTTGTACAGGGCAATAAACGTTAGCAACACCGACTGCTTAAATGAGGAGCCAAGGGAACGAACGTTCAAAGAGATGACTTCATTCTGAGGATTTGAGATGAGGGAGACTAACCTTTATCCGACGAAGACTGGAGCTTCTGAGATGGTGATCGATGCTCGGAAGATCGTCGGAGTGGCGAGCGAGTCCGGTGAGATGAACTACACTGATGACTTGTGCTGCTCTCCCTCTCGGAAGACGATGATGCCTTGCCGTCCCTTCTGCTACGGTGACGTCTCGCTTTCTTCTTGCGAGGGCTCTTGGCTTCTGTAGGCCCTTCCCGCAGAGTAGATGCACTAGAGTTCGTAGCTGGGACCGAAGATGACACTGGTAAATTAGGAGGAGGACACAAATTCACGAGAGGCTGTGATGTCGGTTTCGATGGAGGAGGAAGAGCCGGAAATTCTTCCTCCGGAAGAGTGGATACAACGTTTGATGGAGCGCTGGTGTCCTCTTCCGCAGAGTTCACCTCATCAGCCATCAGGATGTCACTTGATGGCTGTGGGTGCAGTTTCTCCGCTGTATGTGACGGAAGCGAAGGTGTCGGTTCCGAAGCTTTAGCTGGAGGTGGCACCGATGAAACCGAATCTTGTGGCTCGGCAACATCCCATATTGACGTCATCTTCCGTCGAGGCGTTGTTGCTCCTGCTGCTGATATGCCGTCCATCCTCCCGGTGCAACGATGGTATTTGCCCACCATGCGAGAACACGTCTCGCATTTCTTCAGAAGAGGGCAGTCTCTTCTGATATGGGAGGATTTTTTGCAGTACCAGCAGCACTGCCTCATTCCCTTGTATGACACGAAGATACGTTCTCCGTGCATCACAAGGGAGTCAGGAATCTCCTTTTCCAGGCGCATATCAAAGAAAATGTCACCAGTCATGAGTCGGGGTGCTCAGGATGGGTAGATACCAAGCACCTCCCCAAACTCGGACATAAAATTCTTAATATACGCCGTGGAAAGCAGCGGCGAACTCCCCCTGACGTGGACAGTAAGGTGGCCTGGGTCAGCATGAAACAAGTTGACGGTGGTGTTGCCAACTTTGATAAATTCTGCATCTACAATGCGGTCTGCAATTGAAGGGAATCTGCAGAGCATTCTCGACTCTGTTAAGGAGAGTCTCTGCAAGAACAAAACTGAAGGGTCCTCAGAAGCCAAAACTGGAGGTATACCTGTCTTGGCATACAACTCATTCATGAATCCTAAGACAGTAAAAGGTCCATCAGCGACCATTAAAACCATACGGTCCAAATGCTGCATGATCGTAACGCCTTTTAAAAACAGCTGGACCTAGCCGGTGCCATTCGAGGAGGAGGAAGGATCTTAGATGTGCGGTTCCTCTCCTCCATACTACTGCAGATGTCGGGTTTAACCCTTTTATTCTATCAATTCGAGCAATCCATAGTTCTTTATTCAAAAAGGCGATGGAGACGGCCAGGTCCAGTTTTAATGCAGCACCGGTGGAGTCGTCCATCAGGAATCGCACTACCTGGTAAGAAAAATTAGGCAGCCCAAAGTGTTGCATAAGACGATCCCAGATGGACTTTGCGAACGAGCACTCATAAAACACGTGTTCGATGGATTCGTCAACACCACCAAACAAGCATCCAGCAGACCCGACAACTCTCCAAAGGTGGAGTCGGTGGAGAGTGTGGAATCCGTGGTACAGCAAACGCCATTGATAATTAAATGATGTTCTATCAAACGCAATTGCTCTCATTGTCTTAAAGATGGCTGACCATGGATAATCAGGATGTGACTGCAAGATGTTGGTAGTCGCACCCTGGTCGGACTGCTGGAAGAACCAATCAAGCCTTAGGTTACCCCAGTCTTGTGGGTCGAGTTGTCGAAGTCCGGGAATAAAGTTCAGTAAGTCCAGTTGAATGTTTTTGTAAAAGTCTGGAAATCGTACATTGATTGTCACTGGCAACGAAGATGGAATCGGAAGCCTATTCAACTTGCAGAAGAAGCGGAGATGCAAAAACATAAAGTTCGCCCAGATAGGAGGGGGAAAGAGGAAGGCTCGAATCAATGCGGCCATTCTAGCTGCAACAAGGTGTCGTTTGATGTCTGGCAGCCCCAAACCCCCCCCTACTGAAGGGGACAAAGATAAAGTCACTCTTAATTGGGTAATAGCTGGCATCATAACCCCACACGCACTTCATAATTGCTCTGCGCACTTCGCGTAGCTGATGATGGGACGGCAAGGTGAACAGGCATTTAGATGACAACAGTGGTAAAACATGAGTTTTAATAAACCTCACCTTGACAAACATCGATGAGGTGAAACGAAGATTTTTGTCAAGGCGGGAGACACACTTTTCAATAACTGGTTGCCAGTGACGCGAGTCCATATCTGGTAAAAAGGAAAATACATGTCCTAGCACTGTTACTTGGTCACACCATGATATTGGGAAGAGTTTAAGATAGTCACTGGTCCAATTCCCAATAGCAATACCTTTAGACTTGGCGAGGTTGATGGTGCTCCCCGTCGAAGTACTAACGTGGTCAAAAGTCTCTTTGTAAATGCTCAGGGAATACGAATCCGACGCAAAAAGCACTATGTCGTCTGCATACGCTAGCGACCTGATGTTGATGGACGCTGCAGGCAAATCGTATCCCCGAACATCTGGGTGGCGATTCAGATGTTGCAATAATGGTTCTAAGTAAAAGATGTATAGGAGGGGGGATAAGGGGCACCCCTGCTGACACCTTTTAAAAGTTCAAAGGTGGGTGATATAGAACCATTAATCGCCACGCATGATGTGGCCGAAGTATACAGTGCAGTAATCACCGTAGCAAAAGCCCGAAGACGAAGATGATGCAGAATTTCAAAAAGAAACACATGGTTTTCTTTATCAAAAGCCTTCTCCTGGTCAATGCTTAACACAGCAAGAGTCTGCCGACGAACACGTGCTTCCTCCATAACACATCTGATGGCAATTAAGGATGTCCAATGTTATCGGACATCCTGCGAGATGGAATGGAGCAGGATTGTCCGGGATCAAAGAACTCATCGGTGAACAGTTTAAGTCTTCGCTGAAGGACTCCAGTGAAGATCTTATAGTCCGTATTGAGGAGGGTGATTGGTCTCCACTGGGTCACGTTCTCTGGATCCGGGACTTTAGGGAGAAAGATGATTTTCCCGGTGGTGAAGTCCTGTATAATGGAGGAAGGATTTTCTAAGATGGAGTTGAGTACTTGCACCAGGAAAGGCCCAAGAAGTTTCCAGGTCACGTTGCAGAATGCGTACGAAAGGCCGTCCAAGCCCGGACTAGACTGGGTACGCCCATTCGCTGCCAGAAACTTCTTAACTTCGTCTTCGGTGAAGGGACGCATAATGAAGGCGTCAGAATCCTCAGAGAGAGGTCGAAGTGCTTCTATCCAACTCCTCGTGGCTTCCGATGGAGCGACTGGGTGATTGAAAAATGATGCAAAGTGGGCATGAAAGGCTGATAAGATGTCAGAATCAGCTTCCACGACTCCACCTTCCACCACTAGACGACGACATCGTGTAATGCTTACTCCTCTGCAAATGCTGTTGATGACATATGCCTGACGTCAGCAGCCCAAGAGAGTTTAGCTCTGAGCGCCGCGCCGGCAGCTTTGCGTATCATCAAGGTGTTGATCTCACTTTTAACTTCTTTAATGTCACCAGGAAACTCCTCCTTTGGGGTGGAATTGCGGAGGAGCCGAAGTATTTCTTGAAGCATGAGGAGATGACGACGTCGCCGTCTGGCCTCATCCATTCCAATCTTCCTGAAGAAACGTTTGATTTTCTCCTTGAGTATTAACCACGAGGCGAGAGACGGACGCACGTTGTGGAGATTACGTTCCACAAACTGAACGAACGAACCCATCTACTCCTCCTCGTCGAGCAGAGAAACGTTCACGAAGCAGTTGCGATGAAAAACCTTCCCTGTAGCTGATGCTGGCAATGGAGGATTCCACGACCACATGATGGCACTGTGATCGGAAAAGGAACATGGGATGACCTCCATTGTACCGGGTGCACCAGCAAAAGCATTATCAATCAAAAATAGGTCTAGTCTAGATGACACAAGGGGTCCTTGATGGTAAGTGAACCCCGGATGATTACTCTGTGACTGGTCTGTCCATAGATCGAATAATGCATTTTGCTGGCACAGACGATGCACATGTCCGAATGAAAAGATGTTATGTTCATCAGGATGGCAATTGAAGTCGTCAGCGATCACTACAGGAAGAGACGTACACAGGTAACTGTCTATGTCGTTAAAAAATGTTCGTTTCTCTGCTGTACCACATGGAGCGTACACGTTGAGCAGTCGGAAGTTGACACTGGATATTGCGACGTCTAACGAAATCACCCTGTATTCGCAATCGTACATATAGTTCGACACTTGGATGGATGGGTTGAAAATGATGGTCGCAACCCCTTTGCTATTTGGCGAATGGGAGTTTATAAAATATTGTCCAGAAGAATACTGATAGCGCAAGCCAGGCAGATCGTAGCACTGTTGCGTGGGGGCTAATTTAACCTCTTGCAAAAGAAGTATATCTGGCTTGTACAGGGCAATAACTTTAGCAACACCGACTGCTTGAATGAGGAGCCAAGGGAACGAACGTTCAAAGAGATGACCTTCATTCTGAGGATTTGAGATGAGGGAGACTAACCTCTATCAGACGAAGACTGGAGCTTCTGAGATGGTGATCGATGCTCGAGTGGCGAGCGAGTCCGGTGAGATGAGCTACGCTGATGACTTGCGCTGCTCTCCCTCTCGGAAGACGATGATGCCTTGCCGTCCCTTCTGCTACGGTGACGCTTCGCTTTCTTCTTGCGAGGGCTCTTAGCTTCTGTAGGCCCTTACCGCAGAGTAGATGCGCTAGAGTTCGTCGCTGGGGCCGAAGATGACTCTGGTAAATTCGGAGGAGGACACAAATTCAATAGAGGCTGTGATGTCGGTTTCGATGGGGGAGGAAGAGCCGGAAATTCTTCCTCCAGAAGAGTGGATATAACCTTTGATGGGGCGCTGGTGTCGTCTTCCGCAGAGTTCACCTCTTCACCCATCAGGATGTTACTTGATGGCTGTGGGTGCGGTTTCTCCGCTGTACCTGACGGAAGCGAAGGTGTCGGTTCCGAAGCTTTAGATGGAGGCGGTACCGATGAAACCGAATCTTGTGGCTCGGCAGCATCCCATATTGACGTCATCTTCGGTCGAGGCGTTGTTGCTCCTGCTGCTGATATGCCGTTCCATCCTCCCGAGGCAACGATGGTATTTGCCCACCATGCGAGAACACGTCTCGCATTTCTTCAGAAGAGGGCAGTCTCTTCTGACATGGGAGGATTTTTTGCAGTACCAGCAGCACTGCCTCATTCCCTTGTATGACACGAAGATACGTTCTCCGTGCATCACAAGGGAGTCAGGAATCTCCTTTTCCAGGCGCTATCAAAGAAAATGTCACCAGTCATGAGTCGGGGACAGTCGGGGTGCTCAGGACGGTAGATACCAAGCACCTCCCCAAACTCGGACATAAAATTCTTAATATACGCCGTGGAAAGCAGCGGCGAACTCCCCCTGACGTGGACAGTAAGGTGGCCAGGGTCAGCATGAAACAAGTTGACGGTGGTGTTGCCAACTTTGATAAATTCTGCATCTACAATGCGGTCTGCAATTGAAGGCATTCTGCAGAGCATTCTCGACTCTGTTGAGGAGAGTCTCTGCAAGACCAAAAATTGAAGGGTCCTCAGAAGCTAAAACTGGAGGTATGCTTGTCTTGGCATAGAGCTCCTTCATAAAACATGAAACAGAGAAGGGTCCATCAGCGACCATTAAAACCATACGGTCCATGGTCGCGAGGGAGAAAAAAAATTCTTGAAAAAGTTCGAGAGGGGGGGGGGGTGCAACCTCCCCCGGGGTTGCCGGGAGGAGGGTCACTCACACGCACTAAAGTTATTCACGCACGCGTTGGTTGGTTAAATGCTGCGTGAATAATTTTAAGTTCACAAATTAAGAGTCACTCACAAAAATCGGAAGCACTATTCACTATCGGTCTTCCGTCCGGCTTTCATCGGTCGCGAGCTGTCGTCACTCTGTCTCTTTCTTTCCGTTCCTCCGCTTTTATTTCCCCTGGCTGGATCCTGGGCCGATTCTGCGCTGTGCGTTCGCCTATCAGCTTTCGAATCAGCCTCTGTCCTCCATCAATTGTCTTTCCTCTGATGTTCCTTCGTTTTCTCGCCTGGTCTATTCTTCTTCGGGGGGACAGCTTCCTTTCTTCTTTCTTTTTCCCTCGTCAAATCTTCTTTAACTTTTTTTTTTCGGATTTGACAATGCTGAAGAAGGTAAGCATGTTTTTCATAAGAAAGATGAAACATATAAGCCAGAATGCTTAAGTACAAGTGTCAAATTCTCTGACACACTGATGGTATGGGGTTGTATGAGTGAAAGAGGAGTTGGCCAATTGAAATTCATTGAAGGGACGTTTAATGCTCACAAGTATCATGATATATTGGAGGAATGTTTTCGTTGCCTTCGTTGCCAGAATTAAATAATAACGGTCAAGCAGTGTTTCAACAAGATGGAGCAGCACCACACCGAGCTCGACCAACTATGGCATGCTTTCAAGCTCATGAAGTTGAACTGCTTTAAAAATTGGCCATCAAACAGTCCCGATTTTGCCATCACTAATCGAAAATCTATGGCATATTCTAAAAACGGGGTCCAACGGAAGAAACATGGACCTCAGAGAACTTAAAAGCTACCCTGACCAATCTCTGTGCGAAAATATCTGCTGGCCAATGTGGGAAATTGATTTACAGCATGCTAAATCGTTTGCATGCAGTAATTTCTGCTAAAGATGCAAATACTAAGAATTGATTGGAAATTTTTGAAACGGCAGTCTGGGTGATTGGATATTTTGAAAGACTAAAATTATGTTTAATGTTTTGTTGCAACAATATGAATGGATGAATTTTGTTGATATTTTTTTAAAAACTATTTCTATATATATGAAATCTATTGCATTCTTTTCACTTCATATTTTCCCGTTCGTTTTTGAGCAAAATGACATCAAAAATAAAGATGTATTGAAATTGTCTAGTGATTGTATATTTTTGCAACTGAGTTGTAGAAGGCATCCTTGGAGAGGTCCATCCATTGTGAGCCTTTAAAAAATTTTTTTCGGTAAATCAAGTCCCGGTATATCACCTAGGATGGATTTTTTTCAGTGAAGAGGTAAATTCCTGTCTTTCGGAATTTTCTTGGAATGGATAGTCCCTTCGCTCTATGTTGTAGTGATTGAGTTATTATTTAACCAATTTGGAGGTTTAATTTAGCTTTTTGAGGTTGTTCAGTTTACCTACAAGCGTAATTATCTCGGGCAACGCCGGGTCCTCTGCTAGTTTTATATATAGCGCACTTTCCGTCTGTTTGTTTGTTTGATTGTTTGTTACTGAATAACAAATAACTCCTGAAACGGGCAACCCCCGAGGCTGAAATTTTGCACAGAGGACCTCGAAGACCCCGGGAGTGTCTTAGGCTAGGTCCCGTTCACGTCCGATCTCCCGTTGGCCTTCTACGCCCTTCTAATCTATATTCAGATGGCAACAATATGGAAAAAATAGGAGATATCTCACCAACAATATGCACGGACCAACAAAGCAAGGCAAAGTTTGGGCCAACAATCGGCAAGTTGTTTTCTTATCAACAATTGGCTGTTTGTGTTTCTATGTTGCATCAAAGAGGGGTTGACATTAAATGCTTGCTTTAAGAAGGCTTTAAGTTTTAAGGGGATTAATGATAATAAGGACGGCTCAAGTTAGGCGGATGCCCCAAGCGGTAAAAATTTTGGGGCCCTTAAGCTAAAGTTAGGAGCCTCAATTTTGGAGCCCTCAAAATTTACTATTTTATTTGAATAATTAAAGCTTTCTTCCATAAAATAAATTAACTTACTTTCAATTACTTCATTAACTACCTGTTAAACGATAATTTTGTCTATTTATTTATAACATTCGGGGTCGTATGGTCTATTTTTTATAACATTCGCATCCCGGGACTCCACGTGGCCGCTTAGTCCGCCTACCGTTAAACTGTCTATAACATCGGTTGTCTATTTGTGATTGTAAATGAGAAATAGTGGAAAGGTGGCGTTATATCGGTTTCGCCCATGCACTGTTTTGCTTCAAGTGAAGAATGCTTCATGATATCGAGAGCAAACTGCGAATGCAACAATAGATTATGAATAACCCACCCCAGATTGTTGCAATTGCAGAACACACGCACACACATACAAATGATGGAAAAATGAAATTAGAGAAGTCTAATAAATAATATTATCAGAAAATGGAAAATTAATCAAATATTATTTATTAGAAACAAACGATCATGTACATTCATGAAGAAAAAAGCAAGCCTCATAGAAGGAACTGAAGCCAACTATCGAGCACCAGATGAAGAGAAGTCGGCCACGATTCCGCGCAGTTTTCGAAATCGTGCGAATTTTTACCAAGTGGCCAACAACCGGGTTAATGTAGTTGCATCGGAGTAGATGCATTAAATCGAAACTCTCCTCGCATGCAAGATAGCCATTGCTCTAAAAGCTATTCTAGCACTCTGCTAAAACAAAGTATAACGCTTGAATATGGATATCCATTGTATCGTCGAAGTTCACCACATTAGGGCGAGTTCACATCTAAAGTATGATTAGGTTGCCAAGAAATTATTTAGGCTAGGAACGTCATTCGCGTGGAATTTAGGAATTGTTGAATATTTAGATGAACAAATGATTTTTTAAAGTCAATTTTTTTATGATTTCTTATTCTACAGTATATATATAAGGAAGGATGTTTGTTTGTTTGTGAGTTTGTTTGTGGGTTTGTTTTTTATACAAATCTACAGTTTTATTCCGATCTTGATAAAATTTCGCATACATGACCTTCAAAGCATGAGGAAGGTCACTGTCTACCTCAGATTTCGAAAAAATAATAATTATTGATAAAAAATCGATATTCATGGTTATGGCAGGGCATATTAATGAGAAATATCTCATGACCAACAATGCAAGACAAACTTTTTGCAACAATAGGTATCAACAATGGTGTCAACACGCAACGCACCAACACTATACAAGGATCAACAATATATGTCTCATGACCAACAATGCAAATAAAAGTTTGTGCAACAATAGGTATCAACAATGGTGTCAACACGCAATGCACCAACACTATGCAAGGATCAACAATATATGGCTCATGACCAACAATGCAAGGCAAAATTTGTGCAATATAGAATTCAATGCATAGAATTCCTGTTATTCAAGCTTTTCTTAGAAAAGAGAATTCTTAGTACTTAACAATTTCTTGAAAATCTTTAAAAATGATCAGTAACTGGAGATAATGAGTTAGCAGACTATTGAGAAAGATTGGAAAGACGACAGAGGAAGCACTCCTTTAGCTCTGTGGTGTATTGAGCAAATGGTAAGCAAGTAAATAGAAGAATCGGCGACCGCTAGACTACACAAAGTGATGAATGGCCAAGTTTTGCTTCAAGAGAAGAGAGGGAATTGCAACAACATCAAGTGTACATCTAAAGTAAGATTACTAGAGTAAGAAATCATTGGGACTAGCAGTGGCATTCTTGGAGAGGTCCATCCATTGAGTCTTTAAAAAAATTTTTTTTCGAATTTTCAGTAAGAATTTTTACTGTATTAAGTATAAGCGTTTATTTTTAAGATGTTGGAAAATCTAATCCAAAAAAAAAGTACGAGCCACGCCGGGGTTATCACCCAGCTTATTTGGTAGCACATCTGATCCAAACATTTCATAAAAATACATTTTGACTATA
>JAHWFO010044014.1:0-12031 GCA_023313115.1 Rhysida immarginata | reverse complement strand
CCTTCTGTCCAGCTGGGCAATGGTCCTCAGGGTAACATTCTGGAATGACTGTAGTTCACTCTATCTGCTTTTACAGATAGTCGCCCACGCAGGCATGCCATAGAGGAGTAAGAAGCAAGAAGCATGCAAGCCTTTATATACAGAACAGTGGTACAAATTATGCAAATACATGAACCAATAGGATACAAAAGAATTAAAGAGGAAATAATTGCCAATAGGATAAATAGAGTAAGCACAGATTTTTGAATTATAATGCCAATAGAATAAAAAGAGTGTAAACGCTAATTTTTATAAATTATACAATAATGCCTTTTATTCTATTGGCATTATAATTCAAAAATCTGTGCTTATTCTACGTGTATTTATCCTATTGGCAATTATTTTCTCTTTAATTCTTTTGTATCCTATTGGTTCATGTATTTGCTTAATTTGTACCACTGTTCTGTATATAAAGGCTTGCATGCCTCTTGCTGTATATAACCTTGACAAAGCCGGGAATAAATGGCGAAACTAGTTGGAACTCCTGATGTCCCTCTGTTATACTGTAAGGCCACCACCTGTTTAACCATCTAGTTTAATTTAGCATGCAATAAAGGAAGGATAATACACGGCAACGGAGACTCAGCTACCGTCCTGGCCTGCCGAATATTAATCCAAAAGTTTAGCATTAATAGCAAGTAACATAGGCTTTCGCCTAATAGATTTAATTACAAGATATGCCAAAGTATCCGTGATCAATGCAACTACTTTGCATAAATGTATATCTTGCAATATTCTCCTATACTTCTGCGGACATCTGAAGTTCTCTACTGCACAACGGCGAACGTGTCGTATAATCCTTTTGGCGGGAGGATTACTGGAACGAGCGACGCAGTGGGAAGTTCTATCAGGGTAGACAAAATAAAAGCAAGTATTAATATATGGCAATACACATACCGTACCACAGATAATTATGCTAAAGATAAAGCTATACAAATAAAAAAATTCTAATTGCGCATTAATAGTAAACCACTCACTGTAAGAAAATAACTTAAGAGCTTCGCAACGCACCACCGGTGATATGCGCGCTTACGTGCTACCTCTTTTACTCAGGAATTTCTCCTGCTCTAACGCCGGTACGGAAAGCAATTCAGCTTCGCTTAACGTATCTCCGCTTATACCGACGCCTGCTCCAATCTCGTTCTTCTCTCCTCGGAAGATGCAATTGTCCTTAATGCTTTCGAGAGCATTTCCAGCATTCAAGGGACCCGACGTCTGCCCATCCGCATACGTCTTCGAAATCGTTTTCGAATATCCGCAATCTTCCGACGCAGTAACTAGTGGTAGCGTAGGAAGCTTGGCATCCCAATCTAACGACGTATTATCGTCCACAAGCCCGTCCTTCAACGTCCCTGCATTTCCTTCCGAACCAATGCTATTTTCGGACTTAGCAGATAACGAGAGCGTAGGGCGCTTGGCATCAGAACCTAACGCCGTATTATCGTCGGCCAAATTCGCTTCTCCACGGACTATTTCTCGTGCCCGCGGCTGAATTTCCCCTTGTGGTTCCCGCAGAACACGCGGCAGTGAGGTTTACTCGCGGCTTCTCTATTACGATAAGAATTACAAAGCCTATACCTCGTCCAACAAGAGAAAAACGGCGTGTTTCCGGTTTCATATCGACTACTCACTCATCCGCAATGCTTTGTGGGATCTCTCCTTCAGCGGCTACACAAGTCAATTTGTAATGGCGTCGCCGTGCAACAGCTCTTCAGCCAAACAAGGAAAAACTATTCACAGCCAGGCTAGGGAGATTGTGTGGAACGTATTTTGCTACCTAAAAGGAAAACAGTGTTTTAAAAGCTCATCTGCCTTGATAGAAGAAACTTCCAAGGCAACGCAAGTTTCTTTTTCTTGCGTTCGAACAATTGTTCAAGAAGGAAACGAAGCGTCTTCATGCGAAGCTACCACCCCCTCTCCTCACTTTTCGACTCCTGGAAAGAAAAGGCCCAGGGAATCTCGAACAACGAATCTGGATGACTTTGACCTCTCGATTGCACGAGCATGTATATCAGAAATACACTCAGAAGGTAATTATCCTACTCTGAAAAATGTGTACCAGAAATTTAGAGAAAAAACTGACTACGTCGGATCGAGAACTTCCTTCGCCACCATTATGCATGATAAATTGCATATGAAGTATGGCAAAATCAACCACCGTCAATTTTACATCGAGCGGACAGATGTTATCGCACAACGACGTCGTTTTTTAAGGCAAGTACAAATGCTACGCAGGGACCCCACACGTACTTTCATATATCTGGATGAAACGTGGGCTAATGCACACCATGGCCGTGAAAGACAGTGGCATCACGAAAGGAAAAGCTGTGCTCAACCAGGGAGCTCGGAACCCTACCGCGGGCGTTTCATTCCTACGGGTAAAGGCTCCCGTCTCATTCTTTTGCATGCTGGAAACGATAAAGGGTTTGTGAACGACTGCTGTTTATTATTTCGGTCAAAAAATAAATCCCCAGATTACCATGACGAAATGAATGGGGATTGTTTTCATGAATGGTTTAGAACAAAACTGCTGCCAAATATTCCGAAAAATTCAGTAATCGTCATGGATAATGCCCCATATCACTCGGTGGAGAAGGCCAAAGCGCCGTGCAGCAATACAAGGAAATCGGATATGATAGAGTGGTTGGCCCTACGAGGAATACCTACCGAAGCAAAAATGTCAAAAGGTGAGCTGTACGATGTTATCAAACAACACAAAACAGCAAAGCGCTATGTTATAGATGAACTGGCTAGCGATGCCGGCCATTTAGTGATAAGACTACCTCCTTATCATTGTGATCTTAATCCCATTGAACTTATTTGGGCACAGGTAAAAGAATATATACGGAAGAAGAATACAACTTTCAAGATTGCTGATGTTGAAAAACTAACGAGAACGGCAATTGATAATGTAACTCCTGAAAATTGGAGAAAAGCAATAGAACACGTTTTGCGTGTGGAAGAACGATATTGGGAAACGGACTGTTTGATTGAAGATCAAGTGGAGCCTTTAATAATTCATGTTAATGGAGAAGACAGCAACAGTGAAAAAGAAGAAGAAGAAGAGTGGAATGACATTAACGTTCTACCACAATCTCCTTAGCCTGAATTTAGATATAATTCAAAAAGTCTTTTTCAAGACTATACATTCTCATGGCCAGCAAATAAACGAAAGAGATATCGTTAACTGTAATGGAAAACGTATCATAAAACTGTATTTTATTAAAAAAATAAAAAATAAGATAGCATCTTTAATAAAACCTTATAATTCTTCAAAAAAAAACAAAAAACATGTCATTAGAATGTATAAATATTTAAAAAAAAATGATGGTTAAACAGACTGCACGTTATTAGCTTAAAATAAGTAAACGATATATAGAAAATTGAGTTAAAAGACAATTTTATGAAGTGTACAATTATTTTAATTATAATTAAAGCAAAGCAACTGAATAATATTAAAGCTTCTGCTGTAATTATAAAGCGCTTCTCCAATGAGACATGAGACAGAAGTGAGTAAGCGCATGAGGCCCCCTTTCTCTGATTGGCTAATCTGAAACTTCCTGTGACACACCCTGTTTTTCTCTTGTTGGACGAGGTATAACCTGCTGCTCGCTCGCTCGCTCGCGCGCCCGCCCAGAAGCACCTCTTGGCTTCGGGTCCCCGGGAAGATAGCCTCGACACGACTGCTCCGTTCTTTCGTCCTTCTTCATCCAAATCTTAACTTGCTCTCCCTTTCTCTCTCTCTCTCTCTCTCTCTCTCTCTTCCTTTCCAAGTCTCTCTCTCGCACCTTCTCGCTTTCCTATTGGCTCTTCCCTCGTCTCTCTTCTAACTACTGTCACCTCGCCAATTTCTCTAAATATTTTCTGCCTTTTCTCTTTAGCATACAACGCTCTGTGCTTCGGTCCTTGTCTCTCATCCGTCGTCTGCTTTACATCTCTCTCTTTCTTGTGCTTGCCTCCTCCTACAAGAACTGCGATTTGTTCTGAATCACTACTGCTTCCTCCCAAATTTTGTGACACTATTCTTCATATATGAATATATAAGCCAGTTCCGCATTTCTCAGGTCGGAAGGGTTTCCTTCCCTTACAATTCCTTCCAATAACAGAAGAATTAATTTGAAAGATTCCTTCTCGTGACTGTTTGAGGACTCTAAACTTCGTTAAATATTTTACAAGCCGTCATATTATCGCTATTGGCCTGCACAGTTGATTTCAATCAGAAAGGTTCTTCGTTCTCATCTGTCTGACGCCAGACCCTGACACGCCCCTCCGCCTGGAGCAGATGGAAACTCATTAGACCAGGCTATCTTTCTCCAGTAGTTCAATTTTAATAGTCACACGCACATTGGTGACGTTTATTTTTCTTGTTCTGTTCCAATAGGAAAGGAACACGACGAGAGCGTCTGATATTGTAATTTAGTTGTGCAAGGAAGGTTCGATGTGCAAAGGTTCCTAAACGCCCTCCAGAAAACATTGTTGTACTGTACTGTTAGCTGATGAATGGTGGTACTTGGTTATCATCGATGAATTTCAACGACATTCATCGCTCATCCCAGTCAACAGCCCATGGGTGGTGTTGGTTTCCTTGATAAAGGAATTCGTAACACTCTTGAAAAACGGTGGTCTGTGGAATGCTTAAAAGGAGCAATCATATCATATAGTGTTCAGAGCCTGTTAAGTTTTTTGTTTTGCCCATGATGCTATAGGAATTGAGGTGAAGTTGCACAGTAATTTTTATTGTTTTCCCTAGATCATTTGAACATGCCAGAACATGGCCCATTTATATGTTAATGGAAATAAATAAATTCGTCAGTGGCTCGTTTTAGATGGGATTGTATCGTGCCATGTCTTTTAGATTTATACGTAAAGAATACTCATAAATTATTTTCTTTTAGGTAAAGTGCATTTCCAGTGAAAGCAGTTTGGGATTTAATTTCACTTGCAACGCATCTTTGTCAGTGAAGCTGGAAGTGCAAAATCCATTCATTATCAAATCGATGATTAAGAATGATGTCCATTTGCAAGATTTCAATTCTAATTTGGATATAGAACCTAATGATTTATTACAAGTAAGACTCTATTCATTATCTCAAAACTCTATTCATTATCTCTTTCCCCTCTAATTTCTGAAAAACTGAGTTCTCTTATCACATTTAGATTTAAAGGCAATGAAATTTAGTCAAACGGTAATCATTAAATACTGTAATTAAAGTATGCTTTTTTAGAGTGAAGTTGTATATTATAATAAATACTGAACAGAACTCGTCATTAGAAATGGTAGCAGTTGGCGCTATTAACACGAGAAAGGAGCAAATAACTAAGTTTATAACAAGAAAAGCAAAAGTTTACAAAAATATCCTTGTGTCCATTATTTTCTTCTTCTTATTCTATTTATTAAGCTAAATATTTAATTATGTAAAGTTTAATCGGATTAATTTTTTTTACTATCTCTTGTCCGAATCCAGCTTATATTTTTCTTTATATAATTTTATTCGTTTTTTATAAACTAAATTATAAATTAATTTTTATTTAATTATATCAATGATTTCACTTTTCCAATAAGTAATAAAATTGTCATAGATAACATTTGGAACAGATTAGCTCATTCAAATACCTAATTTGTGAGCTCTCGTATGTGGAGGAAATTGATTGCAATATCAAAATATACAATTTTTTTTAAAAGTAACAGGTATAATCAATAAGATTTTTAAACCAAATCAAGTGCAAAAACATACAAGAGTAAGAGCATATAAAGTAATAGCCAGACCTACATTACTGTACGGAAGTGAAACTTGGACACTGAAAAGAGCGAATGAAAAAATCTGAAAGTGCAGAAATGAAATTTTTGAGAAAAACGAGTGGCTATAGGCTCGTAAATAAACAAAAAAAATTCGAAAATAAGGAAAGAACTCAAAATTGATTCAGTGATAGACAGAATCCTATATTATAGGAATAAAAGGATCACCCATATTCAGCGGATGGAATCAACCCAGTTGGAAGAAGGTTTGGGTCGGCCCTGAAAGAGAAGCCATATGACTAGAACAGGCCACTAGGCCTAAACCCCTGAAAGGATGATGATGATGATGATGATGATGATGATGATATATTTACCTCTATCCGAAACGTCAGCTTTTTTCAGGGTCTTGCCACCCTGTGTTTAATTTTCATTTTTTCAAAAGTAGTTTAGGATTTTTTCACCAGGAGAAAAATGCTGTTGTAATCTCAGATATGCATAATCTTACTTGGAGAAAACCACGAGACTATGTAAATATCAGTAAACTTGCATCATATAAAGAATACTGATTATATTCCTCATCACTATATAAGACTATGTTAACCTTGCGTTGTCGTGCTTTACTTGTGAAACGCTGTTATAAGAAAAATGGTAACGAAAGAGCCATTACTACCATTATCCAGAAAATGAAGAATTTAAAGAAACGTCCAATGACCAAAACGAAGTTACGAAAACATGATTTCGCTATTCGAAAATACCAGAGGCTATATCCAGGTAATTCCTTGATATAGCTTCTTCAGCCCGTACAACGCCCTGTAACTCAGCTAGTAACCATTAATTTTGGTTGTCGCATCTTCCGGTATTGTAAGTGGTAATAAAACGTTACAATCTACGCATCTGAGTGGAAAATTTGGATGAAGTGTTGAAATATTTCTCTCCAAGATGAGCCATACTCAACAATTGTTTCAAGCCAATGCAGTTTCTCTTGAATGAAAGTAGACAATTCAATGAAAGTTTTAAGGCATAGAATTGCCGCAAATTTCTTTACATTCACCAAAATTACACAGAGTATATCGTTTTATTGCATACTTTACAGTTCATAAGTTTTCGAAGAAAACAGACCAGGATGACCAACGAGTTCTCTAACATCGTAGATGTCTTGATCATGTCATATTCTTACAGGCTGGAGGACCACTCCTCGTCTTGGATTGTCAGAAAGCCGAATCATTAGTCCAATATTTTCCAAGAGATTTCTGATTGTTGAGCCATCTAAAACGTCTGATGTGCCAAAGTAATGAGGGTAATTTAGTAACTTTGAAAGATCGTTAAAACTGCTGCGCTCTGCAGAAAAAAACTTCAGAGAATGCAGTTCTTAAACAAATGAAAGAAAAACATTAAACCACATACGTAAATTAAGCCATTTTAATATTAATAATTGCACTCTACTATAAGATACAGCTTCTTTTAGTTACTGTGACTAATTTACTCCAAAATCAAAGCGCCCAGTGGCACTTTCCTATAAGCGACGAAATTCCGGACAATTTCTAATTCTTTAATCATGACCATTCTATGCTTTCATTGGCATTCAAAGTCTATGGCGCTATTTAAATATTAATAAGGAGAAATGATTATTGCTAATTTGCGAATAAAAATCTTTTTCAAAAAAAATTCACTTTTTTCACTTTTTAAGAGATTAAATTTATAATTTCAAAAAATTCATAAAATATAAATTAAGGTTTAGTACACCAAAGGTTGATTATGATCTATGGAACAATTAGGAGAAAGTTTACGAAGAAAACCCCTTTCTCCACCAACGATTGTTTTCTGTTTGGTGACCCTGGTTGTGGGCTATTGCCCTGCACCATATCTTCCACTGTAGAAGAGATGTCGCAGAACGGCGAGGCTGATGTTGTTCCATTCCTGTTTGCAGGCTCCCCAGAGACCGTCAACGGTTGTGGGACAGCATCGAGCAAAGACTCGTTCCAGTAATCCAAATCCACAGAAATCCATCGGGGATGCATCTGTTGATTTGACAGGGATATCATGAAAGGGGATAACGTGAATTCCAGTTTTATCTTACAAATCTAACTTGAATTGAAGGGTCGAATTAGACATATGGCTAGAGGCTTTGTCTTGATGCACCCAAACATTCCTTTTGTCCTCTCCATACAATGCGGGGATTTCCTCATGAAAAATTGAACTTAGAACATGCTGCTGATAGCAAAGGTAGTTAACCCCAGCCTTTCTGTCAAATCTTCTGATTGTGAGCTTGCCTTTGTACGAGTATCCCGCAATCACCATAAAACCTTTTGAAAAATTTTCATTACAGTCCTTGGACCATTTTTGATATGACTAAAGTCGTTGAGGTAGACGTAGGCTTCATCCAAAGTGACAAATGTACTTCCATCGTTCTGCTGCGACAGTTCCTCTTCTATTCTGCGACGTATCGTAATGCTTTTTCATTGCAAATCTTTGTTTATTATTTTATTTACGGTAGCCTGCGAAGTTCCTACAATGTTTACAATCTCTTTGGGTTTTCACTGTGTCGTTTCGAATGACCTGTGGTGTTCGGCTTGTGGGAACTCGAGGATTTTGCTCTTTCTGGCTAATTCCTTCCCGGGATTTTCCTTTTCCATTCAGTACTGCCAATATGCCTTTCTAAGAAACAGAAATTTATTATAAACAGAGAAATTTCTTCGAAGGTGTCACATGTATTAATGAGCAAATTATGAGTAGCGCAGTGGAATAATAAATAGCATGTAACAGCGCACAAAATAGTGTAAATAAAGATAAAGTTTATTGAAAATAAAGCAAAGTATTGAAGATAAAGAGGAGTCAAATGAACACCTCCTTGCAATAGCAATGATATGCCCAACAATCACAAAAATGTAAATAAATAAATGTTTAACACGAATACAAATAGATTAAATTTACGTGCACCTCCGTGCAAAATAACCAAAGCTTAACGAACAAGCTTACAAACTATACCTTGGCTTCAAGGTACACTTATCCTACCAATAAATTACATCATAGGCCTAAACGTAGGTCCTTACGTTACAATTCAGCTAGTAACCTAACCAAAGCTTACAAGCTAAACAAATGAATACGACGATTAATGTGTTAAAATCCAAAAACTGTAATTACCAAATTTCCCTAAAAGTAAATTACATCAAAGGCTCTAACGAAAGCCTTTACAATTACAATTAAGCTTGTAACCTAACCAAAGCTCACAAGCTAAATAATTGAATACGACAATTAATGTCTTAACTGTAAATACCAAAATCACCTAAAAGTAACTTACAACAAAGGCTTTAACGTAGCCTTTACAATTATCATATAGTCAGTTAATCTAAGGCCGCGTTCACTTAGGACGAGGCGAGTCCTGCGACGAAATTTCTATAGGACTCGAACAATGGATAACGGAGTTAATCCTTCTTTAGAAATCGATCACCCTTTTACCATTACTTCCTTGTTTATCAATCATGTCATTTTACAATCTCAGAGAAAATAAATAAATAAATGTTAACTTAATAAATTTGTGGTCATTTTAAAAACAGTGAAACCCGATCTTGAAATAAAATTGATATCGGGAGAATATGTATTGAAAATTGTTTTTATAATTTTTTGGAATTTTTGGAAATATTACCTTCTTCACCCCTTCGTCTAAACAAGGAAGTAATGGTAAAAGGGTGATCGAATTCTAAGAATTTAAAGAAGGATTAACTCCGTTATCCATTGTTCGAGTCCTATAGAAATTTCGTCGCAGGACTCGCCTCGTCCTAAGTGAACGCGGCCTAAAACAAAGCTTAAGAGCTAAACCAAAGCACATAAAGCTACAAGAATAAATGACTCAAATGATAACTACAATATAATAAATATCCGGCAGCCGAGCTGCTTCTTTTGAAGCAGATGGGCAGATGGTATTGCCCTCTACGGAGTTAAGATCTAAAGAGATCTTACAGGTGGCATTATGCAACACCCAACGTAAAACATTAAACACCTCTAACGAGGCAACATGAACTTGGCCCACAGCTTTCGCTGGTCGGAAGCTAACTCCCGACACCTACCCGCTTTGGCCACCCGGGTAGGCAGCTAAAACTTAAGAGCTAAAGTCTAATAGCCGAAAAGTTTTATAGCTTAAAACAAAACATTGGATATAAGCTAAATAAGAATACAGCAAGTTAACTGGGCCGGCCTTAAACTTAATTACCTAGGTACGGACCTCTCAGCTAACGAGAAAACCATTTAATAACAATTCAGCATATGAAAGCTTAAATATAAAAATGTGGTTTGAAATTCAAAACGCAAAAACACAAATTTACAGAAACAGCTCACATAAATTTTGCACTGAACACAGGAGCCAACAAAGCTCAGAGCGGCGCACTCACAAAATGAAACCGTCCAAATAGCGAGAAATAGAATTTGATAAATAACTTTTGTCAAACAGTCTCAAACGATAGAGTTCCAAATCCGGGGAAGTCCAATTAAGAACAAAGTCTTATAACTAGTAAAGGGTTACAGGAAATTATGCACTCTACGATAATTCCAACAGGTCAGCCGCACCTGACTCAGCATTTTATCACGGCGAAGCCGAAATCGCTCCCGAAGTAGGCCTGCATGCCTCCGGGCCAAAAACCACACACTTGCGTATTAAAATGCAAGTCTCGGCGACTTAGTTCAGGGAAGGATTTACGGACCATATCGGCCGTAAGGCATACAGAAAATGAAACACTCACCAAGCTGTATACCTGGTAGACGGCCGTAACATTCAGCACCCGAGGGACCACGTCGAACGTCGTCGTACAACACTTATTTAGCTGCGGCGGAACGCAATTTGTTGCGCATGCATTCTCCGCCAACGTGGCTTCTCGGCACAGCCAGGACTCACACGGCGAGGCACTCGCCGCCTCTGTAGTCGTCTCCGTAGAAATCACTCGAGAACGAGCCTTCTCCTCCGGCGAAGACAAAACCAGACCATCTCGAAGTCTTCCGTCGTTCGCAGCCAGGAGTTTCCCTTTGGTCCGTCCTCCCTTGGTAGACGCCAAATTCCTTCTACTTCTCCGTCGTTGTGCTCTCGACGAGCTCGCAGAAGAGAGCCTCGCTCCTCCCTCATTGGCTGCTGCGAGCTGATGCTCATGATCACGCGGCCGATCTCGATTTCGCTTTCGCTCTGTATTCACAAATACTCTGGAGCGCAGACGATCACCTATGCCAACGGAATCATTAAAATTCCGTGACAGAAGACAGAGAAAGAGAGAGAAGAGAAGAGAAGAGCAGGACAGAATTTTTTATGAGTCTGAATAAAAAAAAAAACTTGAACGTACAAAGCATGTTAAACTTTGGTGAGTACATATTTTCTGCCTTTTTTAACTATTGGAATAATTTCGGGGAGGGGGTCACTCTTTTCTGTCCGGAACGGAATAAATTTTTTATAATTGGACCCTATGGGAAATCGGGTTTCGTTTTACGTCCGCCTTTCCGGAACGGGTGACGACGTAAAAGGGGGCATACTGTAATTATAAATGAAATCAAAAAGTGAGGAATGGAAAGAAACACTTGGATGGGTAAATGTCTATGGAAATTTTCAAGTTATAAATCCTGTTTTCAAATAGAGTTTTTTTTCTTGAAAAATTACTAACAAATAGCCGTAATAAACACAAATATTCCACATAGCCACATGCTATTCACGTACAGGCAATCCTAGGCTACTAGCGCCGCGCTCTTCAGCGCGGCGATCCATGGAAACCTTTCGATTGGGCGGGCTTGTAGTAATACAGTGGGCTTTTACAATTTTTAATTTAATTTTTCATCATGGTTTATAATTGCCCAACAAGGCTTGTAGCAATAATATACAAATAATGCCTTTTATCTGCGGAAAAGAGCAGTTCCACAGAAAGCTAGGACTCTTTCAAAAGTATGTCACGAACATTTTGATGACACTGCTATAATTAAAGAGGACAAATTTGCGATCAATGGGAATCAAATTAGCTGTGAATGCCGTTCCTCATTTATTTGCAAGATGACCATCATATCTTTCTAAGCCCGTAGCTTCACAGTATTCTAGGCTTCACAGCAGATTAATAGATCCTATCCCACTAGAAACACATGCATATTGTATTGAAGAAGTTTCAGTTCCAGCTCTTGAGAATAATGGTTCAAGTGATATACGTCAAAATTGTCATTCAAAATAAACATGTCCCTTAAATGTCCTTTTACCTGTCTTCAGGAGTAAATGATTGCCTAACGTACGATATCAAC
>JAHWFO010044005.1:1838-12396 GCA_023313115.1 Rhysida immarginata | reverse complement strand
GATGGATTCTCATACTATTTTCACGATTTGCGAAAAGAAAAACAAGTTCTTTCACGAAGACAGCTTGGCGGTGGATCTGTAATGATCTGGGGAGCAATTGGTTTCCAGAAGAATTGTGACTTGAAGTTTCTCAGTGGACGAATCAATGCACAAGGGTATTTGTCAATGCTGAAAGACATTTTCCCTGATTTTGGACCAATTATGGCTGGAAATGATTGGGTATTTCAGCAAGATAATGCTCCCATCCACAAACCACATGTTGTAACACGGTGGTTTGAGGAAAAAAAAAAATCACTGTTCTGCAATGGCCAGCTATGTCACCTGATTTGAATCCCATTGAGAATGTTTGGGGGTTGCTATCACGAAAAGTGTATGAAAACAATCGTCAGTACAAAAATGCTTCTGACTTGAGATGTGCCATCATTGATGCTTGGGAAAATTTAGATCATTCATTGATTAAAGGATTAATTACTAAGATGCCTAATCGTATCTTTGAGGTAATTTCACAAAAAGGCAAATCCACCACATATTAAGACCATTCAGAGGATTTTTTTGTAGCTGATGCTAATTTTTTGTCACTCAGAAATATCACCTGAGTAAAACAATTTTTTTTTTTTTAAATTATAAGTGGACATTCAATTTATTTTTATGAAGCTAGATTGTTTCTGAAGATATTAAGTGTCTGTATTCCAAAAGAGCATTTGGAATTTTGTTTCATTAAAAGAATTTCAGTGAAAATGATGGTGGTGCTAATTTTTTGTCACTGACTGTATTTGTCTATGCAATCCCAAATATGCAAATTAGGACACATTCAAATCCTATCTAAAAACCGTAACAGATACACGAAAAATTCCAATTGAAGACTTGTTCACCATGGAATTCCGAACAAAACAAAAAATAAATCAATAAATAAATAATTCCAAAATTCGATGAACGGATCACCAACAATCACATGTTACCTTCCTTCCTATGCACTTCATTTGAATGTTCAACATGCAAATAAGAAATTATCCAAAAATTCCCATAACATTCACTTTCATGAGGAAAAGCAAATAAAAGGCAAAAGAAAAGCAATTATGATTAACTTTGGAGTAAAATTATTTATGCACTGTAACTGTTTGTAAATTACAAATAGTTGTGGTTGTTCATTGGATTTTAGAAATTTTTTTTTTTGTAACAACCAGTTCTAGTCTGAGGCTGGTATCAAATCAGTTTGTCCCCCAATGGAACCAAGTCCGAAACGGGATTACAATTAAATAAAATAATTAGTCATTATCCCTATTAAAAAGTAGCAGTCTTACATGTTAAACCCTATTAACAGGCAGAAGCTTTTATTTTGTACAAGCCCTTATCAATACCAATTTTAACCAATTTGTACAAGCATGGGTCAATACCAATTTTAACAAAACTTTTTTAGCCACAAGGAGAGAAGCAAAACCATAACCAAAACGAGAGTGCAAGGGAAAAAGCATAATTGGGAAGTGGCATAAGAGATGAGGTTGAAAGGTCACACTTCCTTTCCAAGCGAGCTTCTCGGAGAGCTGATGGCATTTTAAGTACTCTATTGGTTGTACCCAAAAACAAAAGAAACGTTCTTGTTCTTTTCATTCCTCTGATGCCTTCATTATTAGACATAAACCAAATTTAAGCTCCAAAACAAACTACACTTTTACCTTGCATAAAAAAAATAAAACCCTGCTGCATGCATACTTGTGTTAAAAAAAAAATTAAGATTCTCTTATTAATTTAAAAGACAAAATCTACACAGTTTAAACTGCAATTGAATTAAATCTCAACAAAGTGAAAGAGCATTATGGATTTTCATTTTAAACTTAATAAGCAAGGTATACATCTTCAAACTGTTTTTAGCTCTCCCTCATTTTTTGCACTATTGTTCCACCCTCTCTTTCCAGAAGAAAATTGCTTTACCCATCTCACAGGGTCTCACTTCATTAATTTATAACTTTCACTGCCTGTGTTCCCCCCTCCTTAGTGTGGAAAACATTAATGGTAAAAGTGATATATGGTTTGGATTTCCCCCCACATAAATAATTTTTGTGGGTGCTCATTGAAAAATGGCTGACATAACAAATGTTTTTTAAAATAAAATATACAACACTTTAATAATGAATATAATATTTTATGACTAAATAATTTTAACTTAAAAAAAATTTGTTAAACTGTAAGTAGCAGTTAATAAAAACACAGCAGAGGGGGGCAATCAGAACCACAGAACCGAGGGTAATTATATTTTATCAAATACTCAAAGTAAAATAAATAAAAAACGAGAAGAAAATGAGCTATTTTTTTCCGAGGAAGCTTTTCCTACCAAGGGGCAATGAAATCAAATAATTGACATGTATCACTTACTGTATACATTTAAAAAATAGTAAAATAAAAATGGTTTATTACATGTATATGCAAGTATAAGATAAAGTGTAATAATATCTCTAATAAATTAAAAAATAATAAAATTATCATTTGCTTAGCCAAAAAAAAAAAAATCTTTCCAGCATACAAAAAATTAAAATTAAGCAGTCACCAAAGACAATTCTCAATATAAATTATTTGATTCAAATAAAGTCATAATATCCATAGAGTTCAATGTTGCAGAAAAGGACGATAAATAATAATAAAACAAATGGTTCTGTGTAAGGAATACTCAAAACTCTAAGTTTTGTGAACCTTATTGCTTAAAAGCCACCGTTTGTTTTACTATAATAAATTACTTCGTTGTAGCAAAACTTATTTTCACTTTTAAAATAAAATACATTACAAAAAGGTGATATTTCCTTTATGTACTGCAAAAAAAAAAGTTTAGATATATAAAATCAGCTTCAATATTTCTAAAGAAGCTTAAGAAAATTACTTTTGAAAATAGAATTTCATGTCACTGACTAACGCATTAGAATAAATAAAAAAATCTCCTTAGCAGGAGTTTACACGGTTTTAAAAATTATTAAGTTGGAAATAATACTGAAATGCAACATCAATTTTTTTCATAAATTATTCATTTCACGCATCTGCATTCAATAGTAGAACACTGGAGAAATTTGTAATAGTATGTATTCATGAAGAATTTTATGCTGGAAAAATATGGATCATAGCCCTGACCTATGAACTACAGCAAAGAAAGCAATCTGCTCTGTCAGTGAGGCATTAAAGGATAACAAGACATACAATAATAAAAGTTAAAGAGAAGAAACAGGTAATGATGTCATTAGAATAAAATATGTAAAAAATGAAATGTGCAATTGCAGCAGCAAGTAAATTCTCATTACAACATACCTGCTTAAGAAAAATACATTTAATATTCATATATCCTCGATATTACTCTAAAATAAAATTTGAATTTTTCTTTACAAAACATTTCTGGTTTCTGTATTAAATATGAGACTATAAATTGCCATATAAGTTTAAAAGAAATGGGAATTTTTTTTTTAATTTTTAAAACTTTATTATAATTCTGAGGGACCCCCCCCCCCAGCATCACACCTGATTTGCAAGCCAAAAAATAGTCATTACAATGATAAATAAAAATGTTTCATCTATCAACTACACTCATTTACCCCTTAAACCATCGGTATATTAAAATTTTGAAAGAGACAGCACTAATAGTTGGTAAATTATAAGGGGCACACTCAATGAAATTAAAATAAACTAAATGAAAATGCTATATCTGAATATATTAACATTACTTACCTTAACAGAATGAATTTATTGAATTATATCTAATAAATTACAATCATTTGATGCAGAAAAATATTTTTATTACAAAAAATATATATATTTTAATATTTTTATTACATATGTATTTAATATTCATTATCATTAATAAATGTAAAATATATCCTCATTAATATGACACACAATTATTAGCAAAATAAATTTCTCCAATCTATAAAATAACAGCAACCACATTTAAGTACAACAGGATAAAATTATATCTTGGTAACCAAATAGAGGTTTAGGAACAACTAATTATAAAATATAAAAAAAAAACAAAACAAAAACAAAAGAGAGAGAGAGCTTAATTCAATTAAAAATTATTACTTCTTAAGAAATTCATAAAAATCTTCCAAAAGGAAAAGTAATACAGCATAAAATGCTAAATACTCGATCTGATTTTACTAAGGTAATAAATAAACTTGCAAAATTATTTTTTAAAAAAGTAACAATTATTTACAATTATTTAAATAAATTTTATAAAGTAGCATAAAGTTCACTAAATGAGGCAATAACTACAGAAATAAAGAAAGAAAGTACAAAAGAATGAAAGTAATGGAGATTCATACAGAGAGAGTCTCAGTTATCTGAAAGTTGCATTCTTGAAAACTATAAAAGGTTAAAAGTGTTTACTTAAAAAAACCCAAAAAGAAAACAACATATATTTTTGTTTGGGATAATTGGTAATTGTGACTTTAAAAAAATAATGAATTATAAAGTGGAAAAAATCAACAAGAAATTATACATCATTACAAAATTTAATTTTAAGGAAATAACCATTTCTTTAATACTAAATTGAATAATATGAAGTAGAGATGACAGAGCATTTTGAGCATACAGTGATGCAATCAGGGGGTCATCTAAAGACATTTGCCTATCCCCTTTCCCTCTAAGGATAGATTACCGATATTGTAGCATTATATCCACCCCTCTCAATTTATCTGATTCACACACAAAGAAAAATCCATAGTTACATCACTGTACATATGACATTTTAGATATCCATTCTGAAAGCCAACAAAAAAACAGTTAAGTAGTTTAAATGCCAGAAAGCAAACCATTCAGATAAGTAGACCAACCTGTATACCAAATTTACATGATAAAATTTAAAGTGTTTAAAATTATGCATTATTTCTTTGTTCATTAAGTTTTCAATAATTTCCCCTGAGATATCATAATATTAGAAGTACAAGAAAAAATTTCATGCACTCTGAATTGAATTTAAGTAAATCTTAAGGTTTTAGTTTAAAATCATGATGCAAATAATATTATGCTCAAATAAAGAAAATAACATTCAGGCCTTTATCCTCAAGTATATTGGCCGTGTATATAATGCACATTTTATGATCTCTCAGAATTGTCACCACGAATTTACTTATTTGTCCATTTCAAAAAAAATCTTGATTTGTTTTTAAACTTAAGTGTTCCATCACAATAGTTTTCTGATCTCCTGTTCTATTAAAGAGGTCTTAAACATTGTGAGCAAATCTTCTATAAATCAGTACTTTCTACAAAAGTGTTAGTATCAACAGTTGTTCCAGTTTCTTCTGGGCCACCAGTCTTTACAATCTCACCTTCTATGTGAAATTGACTCATCTGTACAGAATGTGGCAATGCTTTTGTTTGAAAGGCAGCTAAATGTGAAGAATCAAAAGGAAACATTATATAGAAGAAAGGAAAATTAAATCAATTAGTAATCAGAGAAAAAAAATCCTAACATTAAAAATTTTTTTAACAATTACCAAACGAAACCTGAATGGGTTCACGTGAGTACAAATGAGACTATGAAATTTGACAGAGATACTGTACAAGACAGACACATTTATACAGGGCGATTCTGAAAAAGTGTATATAACTGTAAGCAATCACAGAGGTGACCAGAATGAACATTTTCTTTTAATACAATGTGGTTCTGAATTTGAACACTAACTGAGATATAAATAGAAATAAAAATGCTGCCACCAAGATCAACAAGTTAATAACTTAGTTTCTGCAACATCTAGAATAATGAATTTTGGATGAGTAATAGGGTACATAAAACTCTGTATACCGTTAAAGTTTGATCGAATTCCAATGAGTAGTTTCTGAGTTATGCACTCAACATCATAACACGTGCTGGTTAGTACTCGCATGTGAGCACTGTTATGATGTTGAGTGCGTAACTCGGAAACTACTTGTTGGAATTCGATCGGATTTTTAATGGTATACAGAGTTTTATTTACCCTATTATTCCCCCGAAATTCATTTTTCTAGGCATTGCAGAACCTGAGTTATTAACTTGTTGATCTTGGTGGCGGCATTTTTATTTCTGTTCATATCTCAGTTAGCGTTCAAATTCAGACCCACATCGTATTAAAAGAAAATATTCATTCTGATCACCTCGACCATTGCTTACAGTTATACACACTTTTTCAGAATCATCCTGTATATATCAAATGCAATAGCTCAAAAAGTTTTAGGAAATGATGTATTACATGTGTTCATTTTTTATCGGTTATACAGGGTGACCCAAACTTATCCAGCGTAATTGTTTAGGAACTTTGTATGGTTCAAATGGAACAAAAATATCCTATAAACATTACATCTAGTTTCGATCGAGTGTGAGATATCGACATTTGTCTATATTCTTGTAGAGTTGTTAAAGCAAATAAATAAAACACTTGAGAGTGCAGATCACTTTATTCTGCATACTGACAGAACATCACATTGAACTACAAAACATAGCTAAAATGATACAAGGAATAAGAATAAGAAGAAAGTAACAAATCAATGTCAAGGAAGCCCCTCAAAATGGTTGCCCCCCCCAGCTCCAATGCACTGGTTACATCTTCGGACAATGCTCGACTACAAGCTTGAATGGATGCAATGAGCTTATCTCTGGTGGTGGACAGAATGATGTAGACTTCCTCCTTCAGTGTTCCCCACATAAAAAAAATCTAATGGGGTGAGATCCGGTGACCTAGAAGGCCAAGCCACTGGACCACCTCTACCGATCCATCCGTCCGGATAACTGACATTCAACCAGTCTCACAGTCCTCTACCAAAGAAAATAGACAAACGTCGATATCTTACACACGATCGAAACTAGATGTAATGTTTATAGAACATTTTTTGTTCCATTTGAACTACACAATTTTCCTAAACAATTATGTTGGATAAGTTTGGGCCACCCTGTACATAGGGTACTAGGAAAGTTTTGCAGCATACTTTTGGTTTTTACAATCTTTCAAAGTAGTTTCTACCACACACAACATACTTCTGCATCCTTTGACTTCTTCCATGGAACAGAGTGTATCTGAATGTGGGGCACCCTCTAGGCTCTAATTTCCTCCTTGAAATTTCCAATACCATTTGAATATGTTAATGCAAAGAGGACAGTTTTCTCCGAGCACAGGAGTCATTTCTTCCAAACATTGATCAACATCCAACCCAAAAGCAAATTTGTAGTAAAAAGATGCCCAGTAGTAATTTCTTGACCAATAAAACATAGCATGACATTTGCAGTATCAAAATTTATGAATAACATTGAATGTTCAATCTCTTGCCAACAATGTAGATTTGAATTGGCTCAATACACCTGCACATTCTTCCATGAAACAATTACGGTAGTTGTGCCTTATTGCAAAACTTTCCTAATGCTCTTTGACCATAGATATATCTGATTGTGTATTTTATATAAGGTTTTTATTTTGTTGTAGGTGTTCATAAACAATATTCTCAATGATGTCAGCTTTTATGGATATTTATGTAGCCAGGGATGGATGAAGGATTCCCACCCTTCATCCGTTCTTGGTGTAGCTTACTTCAGCCCAGATTTTATTAAATAAAACCATAATGGTATGAGTTGGGAAATAAGTAAATAGAGCTCAGATGTTCTCTTGTGGTATTGGTAACTTTTAAGCAGATATGCTGCAAGAATGCGAATTTTCCAACTTCCAGTATGGGCTTATAGATAATCCTTTATGTAAAGTTTCCATATGGAACACAGCAGCTAAATTAGATATACAAAACCAGCTGTAAATGATATCATGAAGACATGGAAGCAGGACGGTGCAACTGCAGCAAAATAAAATAACATTCAGGAAGGCTAACTGCACAAACTGGTTGAGCACATTTAAACAGCCCTCAATACCAGTGCATGCAAAGTGGTGTTTGGACTAGTATCTCCTGTCATTTCTGGACTGTAGATGAATTTAAAAAAAAATTAATTTTTAAACACTAAAATAGCGAGTTTTTACTTATTTTTTGCTTTCTATTTATAATATTATAACATTCAAAATAATTGATTATTATCATTATATTGGAATTGTATGGCATAATCACATGATTTTTTTTTATATTGAGTACATTGAGTTGTTGCTTTTATTCCTAGCCTTTATCCAGTTTTTTTTTTCAGGGTCAACTACCTAACCTAGCGATTTGACAAGGCACTGATTTTTACGCAGAGCGACTGCCATCAGACCTCTGCAAACCAGAACCAGCTCATGTTAGGCTTTGTTGGGCTAGTGGTCAACCCAACTGTTAGAGTTGTCAAGCCGCCCGAAGTCCTCCAACAAAGCTTAATGACTGCTGTAGAGTGGCAGCAGCCAGGACTGACAACTTTACGTGCCCTCTGAAGCATGGAGGGATTCGAGATAGAATGTCATTAGCAGTCACCCATCCAATAGCTGACTGCGCCATATGTTGCTTCAATTCACAGATCGTTTCTGACCAACAAACGCAACTAGGCTACGAACATCTCCCGTATCGCGTACAACGAATTTACACTGAAAAATATTCGCAAAATACCAAATTTTTCATCTGATAAGCAAAAACATAAATCTGATAATCGTATGCTGACTCGCTGAAGTTGACAGCATCATACACTATTAAGTGGAAATATTTTATATAAAATGGGACAAAAACAGCCAGGATAAAGGGTGAAAAATCGGGACGTTTGGTCACCTTACTTATTTATACATTTATACTTCATTAATAATGAGGATTATTTAAATTACCATAAAAGAAAACATTCACAGAGAAAGCTCTCATATAGCCATCAAGAAATTTAATAAAAAGCACACTGAAAACACAAAGAGCAGAAATGGGAGAGTGAGAGAAAGAAAGAAACTGCCTTTTAGTATGTGGAAAAATATATTTGTTAAACTGTTGTACAAACTACGAAATTAATAAAACTAAAGTACAAAAAATACATTTTCCTATGCAAACAAAAGCAAATTACATTTTGCTATGATGAGGGAGGCCACTTAAACAAACATAAAATGGACATTAAAAAAAAATCACCAAACATAATTATCATGCAAACGAAACAATTGTGAATAGACATCATCAACACATGGACTATGCAAACTGATTCAAGAGTTGCATGGAAAAAAAATGTAACTCAAAACAAGGCATGCAAAACAACTATGTTTACACAAAAAGGCAATTTAGTAAATACAGGGTGTAAATACAGAAAATGGACACTTTCAATATTGTGTAGAAAACTAAGTTATGTCATGCTAGGAACACTATGTGCAAGCCCTTTGTAACCTGGCAGGTAAGAATTACAATCTCTGCTAGGAACACTCTCTGAGGGCTTTTCTCTTTGCATAAACAAACCGATGTTCTAAATTTCTTGCTCCAATCACAGATAAATGTTTATCATGTGTTTTCAGTGGATGTTTATCATGTGCTAAAATGCCACTGTACAACAGTAAAAGAATTTGCAAAAGCTTCTCTATCAGAATAGCAGCCATTTTGCATAGCTGATGCAATGGGCACTCATTTGATGCTTACATCATGAACGACTCTAGTCTTTCTCTACACTAAACTACTACACATATTGCATCATACACTATGTTTGTTTTCTATTTTAACAGTTTGTTTTCTATAAAACACTGTGTCTATTTCGTTTATTATAATTCTGTATATTACATTCCCCCATTTATTCTACCAAAGATATAAACTGATTATTTGTTGTTGTGGTTAAAGAGTTTTTTATTAATATTAAGATTCACAATAAACTGATTAGACAACCACTCCTGTTGACCAGATTAGCTTTTGAAATATTGAAATAATTTTGTTGGCTTGTTAGATTTTTGTGCAAGTCAATTTACAGATTATTTGTGTCCTGCTACATGGCTAACAATTTTCTGCAAATATGCCAAAGATAAACACAAACCACCATACCCATGGAAGGATTTCAACCCATGATCCGATGGATTCAAGAACTGAAAAGCCTATGCCCATTTAACAGAAGGTTTTGAAATATATAGTTGTGATTTTTTCTATTGTCTTAACAGTTCTTATCCATAGTTTCTCCAGTTTTAAGGTACACATGTACATGTAATTGGTAATTTAACAGCAAGATAAAAAACAAAAATAACAGCAAATATGGCATTTTTATTTTACTTTGCCCATGACTATTTTGAGTAAAAGTTGAAAACTATTACAAGCAAATTAATAAAGAAGAAGTAAGCTATGTAAGCAAGAAATAATAAGTAAAAATAAATTCAATGTAGGGAGCATGATCAGGGCCAAAATCAGAAGCATCATCCCATACCCTGATGATTTCCAGAAAGGTTCTATTTTATTTTTCTTTTCATGAATACCTTAGCATAACCAAGCACCATTTAGATGCCACTGCAATGCAACTGAACTTAAAATATAGTTTATCTGGCATGATCCATATAACAGCTTAGGAACATCAGGTCAAAATCAGTTTTCAAATTAAATTAAAAAAAAAAAAAAAAAAAATCAAATTTAAAAAAAATAATTTTTAATTACATTTTTTAAAAAAAAAAGTTAAAAGATTTTTTTTTAAAAAATGTAATTAAAAATTATCATGTTA
>JAHWFO010043959.1:0-19382 GCA_023313115.1 Rhysida immarginata | reverse complement strand
GCCACATCGTAGCGAATCTGCAGCAGCTAGTTAAGCCTTCAGTACTGCTGATATAACGACATTTGGTTGTAGGAGAGAACAAGCTCACTTGAAGATACCATTCACAGTTCAATTTGCGTATCCTGAACGGATCCAAGAGCAGTGTGTTTAAATTTCTTGTAAACTGAGGTAGGACTGTAATATTTCCTGAGATGTTGGTGAGTATTCAGCTGTTTGTTAATCTTAAAAGTTTTTCCGGCTAGTCTTTGAACTATTTCCAATTAAGTTTACTGCAAGTGAGTTAATCAAATCTGACTTGATTAATAAGTGAAAATTTCTTGAGATTATCAAAACTTAGGCTTTCATGAATTTATAAGGGGCTAAGGAACACTTGTAAGGTTTGGTTTGATTTGTTTGGTATTAACGTCCTTTTCAACTGCCATGGTCATTTCAGGACGGCGTTATAGGGGCCGCAAATTTTGCCTCGCAAGGGTTCTTTAATGTGCAGCCGGCAAACGACTACACGGGACCAACGGCTTTACTTCCCTTCCGAAGGAAGTGCGTGATCTCAGGATTTCCCCCCTGAAAAAATCCTCGTCCTCGGCCGGGGTCGAACCAGCGTCCTCGGACACTTGTAAGGCATTGTTAGTGCGTTAATATAGTCTTAGTGTATTAGACTCTAATATACACTTTTAGTAAACTATATATCTTTCTAGTGACTTTTCAGTTTTTATCCAAAAATGACATTAACATTTATGTGATGCACTGACTGAATAATTAAAGTGATAAGAACGGTAAATTTTCGGTATCTGCACAATCGCAACCGCGAGTCAAAACGCAAACGATCATGCGACCCAGGTAAGTAATTTTATTTTTTAAAGATTGGGGGGCTGTGCCCCCCAGACCCCCCCCCCCCTCTAACAAACTGATATATACCTCAACCTATGTGGTTACAGGAGGCAGTTGGTTTCCCCTCGGCCGGATACAGGAATCGCGACAATTCAATTTGCGGACTCAGTCATCGCGCGATTGTGCAGATACCGAAGATTAACCATAAGAACTATTTAATTTAATAGACAATTATTAAGTACGAGTTGGACAGTTTAATACTTTTATGGGAAAACTATTCATTTAAATTTAATGTCTCTGTTGAGTAGATGTAATTTTTATTTTGCAATCTTGAACTTTTAATTTTTGATTGTTAATTTATCAACACAATAAGTTATTATTATTTATTATTATTACACCTTAATCTGGGTTAATATAGTTATTCAGTAACATTAAAACGCATTTTTCTTACATCAATTGGTCTTGTCATGTGTGCATGTAATGCCGGAACACACTAATTCTAGAACTTAATGATCGCCTTCCTTAGACTATGGTGGCAGTTTTGCTGTTGGTTACGGCATACACACAGATTAAGAATGCATACCTTAATCTGTGGCATACCTGGGTCGGGTGTCGTAGAACAGTTCTTAATCTGTCCTTTTATTCACATCATTGCGTGGAACAGTTAAGCACCGGGCTATTGGTCTAATATACATGGTGTTTCAAAATTATGTACAATAAATTTAGTGACATATTCTTCAGGTCAAAAGAAGACGAAAATGTTCTATAGCACTTTATCTGGAAACGATTTATTTACGCGATACTGCCAACTAAACCCGTGGCTCCAAATTACAGGAATTGTTCAAAGTGCCCGCCACCAGCTCGCACGTACGCTTCGGCTCGTTGCATGAGTGACCGTCTGATGTCATGGAAGAGTTCGTCGCCAGCATTACGAACGGTTTGGCATGCATTTTCAATTCGTTGTCGCAGATCCATAATGTTAGGAACTTCTGTGCTGTAGACGATCGTTTTCACATGACCCCACAGGCCAGGCTACCGGTCCACCTCGACCTATCCACCGATTCGTGTATGCAGAAGCGCCATCATGCATGAACCAGATGTTAGATCTTATCAAAAGAGGAACATCTTCGAGTAATTCTGGCAATGCATTCTGCAGAAACAAAAGATACGTTCGCCCAGTCAATCGTGGCGGCAACACATAAGGGCCAATTAAGTTATTTCCGACAATTCCACACCAAATGTTCACGGAGAAACGCTCTCGATGCGCTCGAGCTCTGGTAACATGCGGGTCAGCATCTGCCCAATGGTGCTGGTTGTGAAAATTTACGATTCCTGTCCGGGTGAAGGTTGCTTCGTCCGTGAAAAGTATCTGGCTGAGACAACGTTGTATCCATTGGCAAAATCGTTGTCGGTGTGGATAGTCCGTTGGGTTCAGTGCCTGAACCAATTGCAGGTGGTATGGATGCAAAAGCTGACGGTGAAGAATGCGCCAAACGGATGAGTGCGGAATGTGTACCATGGAAGAAATACGACGGGTGCTTGTCTGTGGTTCATCATGTATGATGTCAATTATCACATCCTCCTCATCCGGAGAATGTGCTACAGGCCGCCCTTGTCCTGTTTGACGGCCAAAGGAACCACGCTCCCTCAAATGTCTGTCGACAGATCAAATGTTCGGTTATTTGGCAAACGTCTATTCGGAAAGCGTTCTTGGTAGAGTCTTCTTGCTTACACAGCATTTCCGTCCGCAAGACCATACATTAGGTGCATGTCAGTGTATTCTGCACTGGAATACGTGTACATGACTTTTTTTTTTACGTAAATCGTAATGCGTATGTCAAAGCACGCAAACGTTCTGAAATAGATATTCCTAGTGGATGTACAGTAATGGAAACAACCGTACACAACTAATGGAACAACCCTAAAGTAGGTTTAAATGGAACAAACCACTCAACCTAGTGTTGGGTCGAAACGCTGGAACTGCTAAAATATCGTCCGCTAACTACCGTGCTTCCCTACTGTATCATATTGGATTACTCGCAAACAAATCGTTTCCAGACAAAGTGCTATAGAACATTTTCGTCTTCTTTTGACCTGAAGAATGTCACTAAATTTATTGTACATAATTTGTAAACACCCTGTATATGAACATACGATTTGAAAGCTTACCTCGAAAAGTTCAAACTGTAAATAAAACAGGTGGCGATATATTTCCATATTAAGGGTAAATTAATGCATTATGCAACTTTGTGCGTGCCTGTCCATGCTTGTAATGGACTTACTAAGAAATTATTGACTAAATTTAGTTTTTAATTTTTCAGGAATGAAATTGCTCGCAAAATATGGAAGATTTACCTAGTTTACAGGTATATGAAAAACTATCTTCAAATGTATTTTTTTAGCTTTTATATTTACCTATATTCCATCCTTTAGACAAGCTTAAAATAACGGAAGATGGCGAATTGTGGAGAAGGTGGAGGGAATTCTTAGTACTGTACCGGGGACCGAGGAGCAGCTCAAACTCCTCATTGGTTGTACACAACAACCCGTTGCTGCTACACCATAATTTTTCTTCTTGTCACTCCCTTGGTCTTCAATGAATGGAAATTTTATTTTAATAAAATATATTTTCCTTCAATAGCTCACTTTTTGAAATTTTAATTGTAGAAAATTTGTTCAATAAAATGATTTTACAGTTTTGGACTAGTATTATGCTTAATGAAGCACTTTGAATTCTTAAGTCACTGGAAAACTGAAACAATAGTTTTTAATAAATGCAAATTTAATACACAATGTATTTAAGCATTTCGGGATCTTACACCTGATTAGTGGATAATGTCCCCCCCCCTCTTATTTACATACATTGTCTTAGCCAAGGAAGAGGAGGAGGGGATCATATAACCTCGTACATAAATGCTTCATTTTTGCTGAAAATAAGATGTACACAGTGAAACTATGGGGTATTTTTATTAGCTTTATTCAACAAAGATGGAGCTGGTATTTGGTGACTTTTCCACAATTTTCTAACAAATTTGACCCCCCCCCCCTGCCCTATTGACACATGACACGTTTCGATATGCGTTGGCTGTAAAAACAAGAGCACAAGGAAAATGCGCTCTTGATAATTCTCATCTTAAAAAATAAAATGCCTCGATTAGCTTACAAGGGGACCGCACGGACATGTAATCGCTGATTGGTTGAAATTTTAGGTCAATCTACAACATTAGTATATCTTCTGTGTAAAAGGATGTGACTCAATGGCTATTCGTTACGGAGGAAAAAAAATATTGTAATGCCAGACAAGCCAAATTAGAAGAAAAGTATAGAACTTAAAAGCAGTAACGCAGTGGTTAACATCAGTATCTGTGGATATTCTGGTTTGGGTTCGATTCCTGTAGTATTGAAATGTTTTTTCATTTTTTTTTCTTTTCATATTTCCCATTTTTCCTCCATTATTTTTTTCTTGTTTTCGCCATTATTTGTTTGCACTTTGTATAATAGCATTCACATAAATAAGCAAAATTTCTTCAATATTCTACAATATCGTTAATATTGAAAAATGTTTGTAGAATATTTCCGCGGATAGTCATTGGCGATCCGTGATTTGGTGGTGACGATTGCGCATAGATCGTCGATAGTGCGAAGAGATCTTTAGTTTCTTTATTTCACACGCCACGGCAATGACCGTCCGTGAAAATATTGCTCAACGCATTTTGCATTTTTTGTGACCTGTGACGTTGCTTAAGTATGTGAATGTTATTACATACTCTGCCTTGTAGCTTTTTTTCATATAGACAGTGTGGGAAAGCACGTCACTACTTTTTCACCTCCGCCCCGTAAAGTAGTCTCCGACTGCGCACGCGTAGTGCTCAAAAACATTAAGCACTGTTTCAGTTTCATTTTAGCCTCTAGTTTCAGTTTCTTTTTTATTGGCTGCGCGTTGACACAGCCCACTAGATAAAGGCCTGACTGCTGTTTTCAAAATGGCGGCGCTCGCAGGCAGACTGTCTGTGTGAGATAAGCTGAAATAAAAGACTTATTTCATAAATTTGCTTTAATTTTCTTACAAAATCTAACCAAAATAATTAATCTATTAGGGGAACTAATTTCTGCAGATTTCTAAAACCATATATGGTTTCGAAATTTTTTATAGAAAAGATGCTTTTTCTCTTCCTCCAAAGATGGCTCTATTTTGAAAAAAATGAAACTATATTTATTTGCATGTATGTTGCCATTGTTTTGATTGAAACACAAAGCCATTTAAATAAGTTCAAAAACTTAATTTTGTTAGAAGATTAAAGCAAATTTTGAAATAATTCCTTCTATTCCATCTAATTTCACACAGTCCGCCTGCGAATGCCGCCATTTTGAAAACAGCACTCAGGCTTTTATCTAGTGGGCCGTGGCGTTGATCTGAATGAGATGACTCTTGGTAACGTGGCTTTCCCATACTGCCTTGCAGCTTTTTTTTCATATAGTGAGACAGACTATACTCTGTCCCACTATATGAAAAAAGCTGCAAGGCAGTATGGGAAAGCCACGTTACCAATTGTCATCTCATTCACATCAACGCGCAGCCAATAAAAAGAAACTGAAACCGTAGAGGCTAAAATAAAACTAAAACAGTGTTTCATGTTTTTGAGCACTATGCGTACTTTATACGGGGCGGAGGTGAAAAAGTAGTGACGTGCTTTCCCAACATTGCTTTCAGTTTTTTCATATACTGAGACAGTATATAGAACAAATAATAATGGCGAAAAATACAAAACAAAAATAGAAGAAAAATAATGGGAAAAATGAAAAAAAAAATGAAAAAAATTCAATACTACAGGAATCGAACCCGGACAAGTATATGCACAGATACTGATGTTAACTACTGCGTATACCTTTCTTCCTATTTGGCTTACCTGGCATTACAAAAATAAATGCAAAATATTTTTTTTCTTCCGTAACGAATAACCATTGAGTCGAATCGTTTTACACAGAAGGTATACTAATGTTGTAGATTGACCTCCTAAAATTTCAACCAAATCAGTGATTACTTGTCCGTGCGATCCCCTTGTAAGCTCATCGAGGAAAAGTGCACCAAATACCAGCTGCATCTTTATTGAATAAAGCTAGTAAAAATATACACACTATATATACCAGCTACACACTGGCCAATGAATTGGAAACCTTCTTTCAATATGGTATTGACCCTTCTTTGGGTTAATTACAGAACATACGCGGTTTGGCATGGACTCTACAAGGTGTTGCAATGCAGGTAAGGTAATCGCAGACCATGCATTCCTCAGAAACCTTCAGGTCCTGCAGAGTAGACGGAATCGAATCAGTATCAAATGGTGTGGTACTCCCTTCTTTTCCACCTGCTGAATGATGAGAGCTTCGCCCTCGAAAAGCGCTTCTAGGATTAGGTTGTATTTTTCTTTTTACTTAATTTTTGTTGTGGTTAAAGAGTTGTTATTTACTTTGTCTTTATTTATCATATCCACATTTTCTTACCATTTGTATATTTATTTCTGGTTTCCCCAGGAGTTTATCAATAATTTCTTAATAAGTCCATTACATGCATGGACAGGCACGCACAAAATTACATAATGCATTTATTTATTTCTTAATATATCGCCACCTGTTTTATTTACAGTTTTAATTTTTCTAGGCAAGCTAATAAATCGTATGTTCATATATGTTAGACCTATAGCCCGGCGCCGCTAACCAAAAAAAAACAAAACAAAAAAACCCCAAAAGATAATGAAGCGCACATGCTCAAACTAGTACCAATCCGCGTTGAAAGGGGAAAATCTTGCCTGTATTTGAAACCTCCCTCTAACGGACAAATGATCGAAATAACACAATCAACGAATTATTAGGTACACTCAATAAATAACGAGGCAAAGTATATTTCACAATAAGTAATTAAGGAAACTCAAAACTATTGTCCGCAATTGTTTAGGCATTTATCCCATTTGCAGAATGCCATCGTAGAAATCCTTCAGCTGAAAAACCAGTTGCAAGCGCACTCCTCGATTTCATCGTCCGTTACCGTATCCCCGCAGTGCTTTTTAGGGTTTTAGCATCATCTAAAACCCTATTAACGACGCACTAACGAGCATTTTGCCTTCTAGTACAGTACTAAGAATTCCCTCCACCTTCTCCGCAATTCGCCATCTTCCGTTATTTTAAGCTTGTCTAAAGGATGGAATATACAGGTATTGGCCATTGAAACTGAAACATCTGGTAGAAATCCAAAATCTTTATTTAATAAGGTGTTGGGGCACCGTGGGCAGCCAGCACAGCAGCAACACGTCTTGGGAAGGATCGGTAGAGGTCCTGCACAGTTTGCACCCTATACCATTACTGATCCGCCCATTACTGATCCACCTCCGTGTTTGACTGTGGGTGCCAAGCAGTCTGGGTTGTAGGCATCAGAGGGGCTCCTCCAGACGAATACCCTCCCTGTTGTTTGGAAGACAGTGTAGCTGGACTCATCCGAGAATATGACGCGTTTGAGGTCATCCAACGTCCAGGTTTTATGCGTCCGGCACCACTGAACCCGCTTGGAGGCATTTGTACTACTGATGAAAGGCTTCGGTATAGCAATCCTGCCATGGATGTTGGATTTATGCAGGTAACGACGGATTGTCTTCGCGCACACAGGTTCCTGGAGGTGTGTATTCATTTCTGCGGTGATTTCTGCTGCGGTGGTTTTCCGCTTTCGTGCAACAATCCTGGTCAATGTCCTGACGTCTCTTTCCGACAATTTCCGTTTTCCCCTGCAGTTGCTCCTCCTGGACGTGGTTCGTCCTTCCTGTTCATATGCACACATCACGCTGGATACTGTAGCACGTGAGACATCGCAAAGTGTGGCAGTTTTGGACACAGATGCACCTGCTAGACGCGCCCCAACAATCTGCCCTCTTTTGAAGTCGGATATGTCTCCCATTATAGCGCTCTGCACAGACAATTTGAAGCTTACTATCGAACTTTTCTACTGGAGTGACTACCAAGACCTCTGACACGTGATTCATTGATATGCATACGATTAATTACCTAGCAGAAGGTTCTATTCAGCCCTGGGGGTAACCAGTGCTATTTGCGAAGGTGTTTCAGTTTCAATGTCCAATACCTGTAGGTAAATATAAAAGCTAAAAAAAATACATTTGAAGATAGCTTTTCATATATCTGTATCCTAGGTAAATCTTCCATATTTTGCGAACAATTTCATTCCTGAAAAATTAAAAACTAAATTTAGTCAATAATTTCTTAATAAGTCCATTACATGCATGGACAGGCACGCACAAAATTACATTGTGACTGGAGTCAGTGTATGTTTGATTAAGGTGCTGCTCAGTCATATACGCCCGCATTATTCCCCATTATAATCGTTCCCGTAGCTGGAATTAAGTGTCCAGTTAGTGGTAATAGGAGTGTTTACCAATCGCGAAAATTGAGGGGGGGGGGTTTATCAGCCCGTATCTTCTATCTATATATATAAAGAAGGATGTTTGTGGGTCTGTGCGTCTGTGGGTCTGTGTGTGGGTCTGTGGATCTGTGTGTACGTTTTTTATACAAATCTACAGTTTTATTCCGATCTTGATAAAATTTCGCATACATGACCTTTAAAGCATGAGGAAGGTCACTGTCTACCTCAGATTTCGGAAAAATAATAAATATCGATAAAAAATCGATATTCATGGTTATGGCAAGGCATATTAATGAGAAATATCTCATGACCAACAATGCAAGGCAAAGTTGGTACAACAATAGGTATCAACAATGGTATCAGCACGCAATTCACAAACACACTGCATGAACCAACAATATATATCTCATGACCAACAATGCAAGGCAAAGTTTGTGCAACAATAGGCCCATTGTGTTCGCATCAACAATGGTATCAACGCGCAATTCACCAATAACAATGAGCACAGAATGATGATGTAATGTTAAAGCAATCTTTCCAAGAATTATAACAATGAACATAAAATGATGATGTAATAACAATGCATAGAATTCCTGTTATTCAGGCTTTTCTTAGAAAAGAGAGTTCTTAGTACTTAACAATTTCTTGATAATCTTTAAAAATGATCAGTAACTGGAGATAATGGAGAGTTAGCAGACTATTGAGAAAGAGTGGAAAGACGACAGAGGAAGCACTCCTTTAGCTCCGTGATGTATTGAGAAAATGGGAAGCAAGTAAATAGAAGAATCGGCGACCGCTAGACTGCACAAAGTGATGAATGGCCAAGTTTTGCTTCAACACATCGAGAGAAGAGTGAAAATTGAAACAACACTAAGTATACATCTGAGGTAAGATTACGTGAGTAAAAAATTATTGGAGAGGTCTAGCCATTGTGAGCCTTTAAAAAGATTTTTTTCGAATTTTCATTAAGAATTTTTACTGTATTAATTCTAAGCATTTTCATGTGTTTATTTTTAAGATATTGCAAAATTTAATTTAATTTTTTGAGATTGTTCTGTTTACATCCCAAGTGTAATAATCCCGGGCAACGCCGGGTACCTCTTCTAGTCTATCTTCTATCTATATAAAGAAGGATGTTTGTGGGTCTGTTTGTTTGTTTGTTTGTTTGTATGTTTTTTATACAAATCTACAGTTTTATTCCGATCTTGATGAAATTTCGCATACATGACCTTCAAAGCATGAGGAAGGTCACTGTGTACTTCAGATTTCGAAAAAATAATAATTATTGATAAAAAATCGATATTCATGGTTATGGCAGGGCATATTAATGAGAAATATCGCATGACCAACAATGCAAGACAAAGTTTTTGCAACAATGGTATCAACACGCAATTCACAAACACTCTGCACGGACCAACAATTTATATCTCATGACCAACAATCCAAATAAAAGTTTGTGCAACAATAGGTATCAACAATTGTTTCAACACTCAATTCACCAATAACAATGAGCTCAAAATGATGATGCAATGATAAAGCAATCCTTTCCAAGAATTAAAACAATGAACATAAAATGATGCAATATGGATAAGTTTCAATTTGTAACAATGCATAGAATTCCTGTTATTCAGGTTTTTCTTAGAAAAGAGAGTTCTTAGTACTTAACAATTTCTTGAAAATCTTTAAAAATGATCAGTAGCTGGAGATAATGAAGAGTTAGCAGACTATTGAGAAAGAGTGGAAAGACGACAGTTAGCTCCGTGATGTATTGAGCAAATGGGAAGCAAGTAAATAGAAGAATCGGCGACCGCTAGACTACACAAAGTGATGAATGGCCAAGTTTTGCTTCAACACATCGAGAGAAGAGTGGAAATTGCAACAACATCAAGTGTACATCTGAAGTAAGATTACGTGAGTAAGAAATTATTGGAGATGTCCATCCATTGTGAGCCTTTAATTTTTTTTTTCGAATATTCATTAAGAATTTTTACTGTATTAATTCTAAGCATTTTCATGTGTTTATTTTTAAGATATTGCAAAATTTAATTTAATTTTTTGAGATTGTTCTGTTTACATCCAAGTGTAATTATCCCGGGCAACGCCGGGTACCTTTGCTAGTATCACCTTGTATATAAAGAAGGATGTTTGTGGGTCTGTGGGTCTGTTTTTTATACAAATCTACAGTTTTATTCCGATCTTGATGAAATTTCGCATACTAGACCTTCAAAGCATGAGGAAGGTCACTGTCTACCTCAGATTTCGGAAAAATAATAAATATCGATAAAAAAATCGATATTCATGGTTATGGCAAGGCATATTAATGAGAAATATCTCATGACCAACAATGCAAGGCAAAGTTTGTACAACAATAGGTATCAACAATGGTATCAACACGCAATTCACAAACGCTCTGCATGGACCAACAATCAATATCTCATGACTAACAAGGAAAGGAAAAGTTTGTGCAAGTGTAATTATCCCGGGCAACGCCGGGTACCTCTTCTAGTATTTTTATAACAGGCGTTTGTTTATTGCATGTTGGGTTGCTTTTTATGTTTAAATAGGGCTTTACACTGAACCCAAAACGTATTTAGTTAAGCAAATCTTATGTAGCATGTAATATTTTCAGTTTTCAGTTTAAATTATCATTTGTTAATGGGGGAATTGTTAACTTACTTAAGCGAACTGTCGGAGTCGGCAACAATTGTACTGTACGTAATAGCTCCTGTTTGTTGTAATAAGTCGTTTCCGAGAATGTTGACAATCTTACGACGTGTTTGTTGTATTAGAGAAGAGAGATTTTTATATATTTAAAAAAAGCGACGACAAGCTTCATGCTTGTTCGTTCGATAAAAAAAAAGACGCTCAAAAAATGTCTGCGATAGGAGAGGCCGCCATAACGGGTGAATGCATCGAACTAGCTTACTAATATGCGATAAACATTAACTTTTAGCTAATAGAAGTTAAGCCAGTTTGTTTATTTATTTTTTTATCGCCGAGAGTATCTTTTTTCCCCCGGAGCCATACAGTTAAAAGTCAGTATCGAACTTTGCGATGGGACAGCGTTTCAAGCAGCAAGAGTAAGGACAGGTCGTATCTGCTATGTCAAGAATTCAACGTTGCTGGAAGTCTTCTAGTTTTGGTGAGATGATTCCATTATTGTATTTTTATAAGTGCCATGAGAGTGTTGTTGCGATCGAACTGCGTCAGTGTTGGTGTTTAATGCTGTTCTAAGGCGTTTCAGCGGACAGTAATTTATCTTCTCATTTCTTTTTTGATAATTACCTGTCTTGTTAATGCCTAGTGTAACGGAAAACGACGCTTAAATTGTATTATCATTACGATATAAGCTTATGTTTTAAGTGATAGTTTTCTGAGTGCATGTTCTCTGTAGCTTCTGGCTTGTTAGTTGCACTTCGTTGTAATAAGTGCGTAGTAAGAGCGCAGTAGGAGCTTGGCTTGCAGTATTTCACGGGTGGAGCATTGCGTTAGTAGTTGAGTTCAAGTCAGTATAAAAAGGGTTACTGCCTCTCTCCCTATGGTTTGGTCCTCCTGACCATGATGCAGTCACAATGCAATGGTCATTTGGTCAGGGGATAATTTAAAAGGGAGGCGCGACGCTCTCCTTGCTCACTCGTGTCTGGGGTCATGTGACCTACCGCAAGGTGTTAGCTGATGAGTTATCAACAGAGAGCATGGCCTCTGATACATATTCTGATGCATTATAATTAGATAATTATTGTGTAATGCAGAGTAGGCATTATAGTTAAATGATATATTTATGTGCTAATGCATAGTTAGTGGAAGATAAGGGGTATTGTTGAGTTTAAGGTTACAGCACTGTCCCGGGATCCTAAAGCTAGGTTAAAGGGGAATAGAGGGAATGATTACGTGTTGTGCTCATAATGGTAATTCTTAAAGTTAATTGGGAACTAATGATTATATCTTTTGGGAATATTTTATTGTTTTGGGATTTTCAAGCCGCATAATTGCGCTGTTACATTGTTTTATTTAATAGGTGTAAAAGAGGTTTCCGCATAATAAAAATAGTAGTTCTAATTTTAATTTACGTGTTCCTTGATCGGTATTTCTAGCCTTACACAAGTCTCAAACCCTCGGCCCCACCCGCGTCGGAGTTGGCTTTGCCTTGGGTCTTCGAGTAGGCCCCTCCCACGCGGGGGTGGTCACAACATAATGCATTTATTTATTCCTTAATATATCGCCACCTGTTTTATTTACAGTTTTAACTTTTCTAGGCAAGCTAATAAATCGTATGTTCATATATGTTAGGCCTATAGCCCGGCGCCGCTAACCAAAAAAAAACAAACAAACAAACAAACCCCAAAAAGATAATGAAGCGCACATGCTCAAACTAGTTCCAATCCGCGTTGAAAGGGGAAAATCTTGCCTGTATTTGAAACCTCCCTCTAACGGAAAAATGATCGAAATAACACAATCAACGAATTATTAGGTACACTCAATAAATAACGAGGCAAAGTATATTTCACAATAAGTAATTAAGGAAACTCAAAACTATTGTCCGCAATTGTTTAGGCATTTATCCCATTTGCAGAATGCCTTCGTAGAAATCCTTCAGCTGAAAAACCAGTTGCAAGCGCACTCCTCGATTTCATCGTCCGTTACCGTATCCCCGCAGTGCTTTTTAGGGTTTTAGCATCATCTAAAACCCTATTAACGACGCACTAACGAGCATTTTGCCTTCAAAATCGGTCAAAAGTAAAAAAATCCAAATGTAGCTAATGACACCAAGATCATATTTATTTTGTACCTGAGTTAACGTACTATCCGGGAAAGGGTTTGAAGTAGACCCTTTCCGCACCTCCCCGCTGCACAGGTAGTCGGAATCTAGACATCGCGATGCATCTTCAGAACGCACGCCTACATTCTCGATACGCTCTATTTTTGTTTTGTAGTTAAAGTATATTTTTTTGGAGTTAAAGTGACAAGTTTGAGTTATGGATCCTTTGGAACAAGGTATGTACTTAATTTAAAAACCAAAACATTAAGACTTTGTTGAAAATTTTATAGCATTTAGGTCCATCATCTAAAGAAGGGTAAAAAATTGATTTTTTTCTTTGTTTTTTTGAGAAAAAAGGTGTTTATGTTATAGTGTCGAGGAAGATCGAGTAAAATTTTATTTTTTATAGTATTCTATAGGATATTACCCTGCTATAACAGTAAAAACATTTTCCACATCTTTCCACGACTTTGAATTAAAGGACTTTAACCCTTTAAGGTCGGGAAAATTTTGATCAGAAACAGGAATTTTTTTTTGCATAGCATTTATAGATGTTCATGCCACCATATGAAACAGTATATTTTATGTTATGTGCATAAATTTTTTTTATGGTACATGATTTTAGGTGCATTTTATACAATAAATAGTGCTTGTAAATTACAAATACGATAAAATAAAATTAAATACTCATTTATTATTATAAAATTTGTATTATTTTTTATAAAATTCAATGATGTGCTTATAAACATAGAAACCAATGAATATTGTTTACATTTTCAAACGAAGCTAATTGAAAATGAATTTATGTGCGAATTTTAAATAAATTTACAATCATTTTGGATATTGTAAATACAATTTTACAATAGATTTTAATTTAAAATTAAAAGTATTTATTATAAACGAAAAAACAATTTTTTGGTTCAATTTATATTTTATTATTTATGCAAAATAATAAAACGTTAACCAAAATCTAAGTATAATTTAAACAAAGTATATAGCTGCATTTACTAGTCCACATCCAAAATATAAGTCTTAACGTGATGTGAACAATTCCTAATAAAATAAACAGTAAACAGAGAAGAACAAAATTACATTTCACAAAAAGGAAACCCAGCAAAAGCCAGCCGTTTTTAAAAGAAACAATAGACCTTTTCAAACCCGAACAGAATAACGATGATTCATTAATGGATGAAGATGAAGAAGAATAAATGTATATTTTTTTTTAAATATGTACTTATTTTCACTAAAATATACTTTTAATAAGCTTTTCCATGCATTTTCATTTATTTCCAATTTGATAATTACTCAAAATATTTTTGTCCGATTTTGAAAGCAAAATGCTCGTTAGTGCGACGGTACAGACAACGATATGAAATGAGTAGATCGCTCATGAGCTGCTTTTAGCGCCACCAACGCGTCCCCATTTGAAAGCCTGTCGGCCATTGCTTTGGTTGGCAAAAAATGGCCTTCATCGTAGACAAACACAGTAAAACTCAATGCCGATTTCTTGTCCAGATTTAAATTATAGTAATAGATAGATTAAAGGTTCATCACTGACCTTTCACAGGTGGGTTTTTATCTTTCTGCGTCTTAGAATGTTTTTCTCATGTAAAAATCTTGGTCGTCTTTTATATCGCGGTTGTCGATACATAAAAGATGTCGATATTCAACCATGTTATCGTCGTTTCAGTGATACCAGAATGATTGTTTAGAGGTATTTATGAAATTATTTACTGCTTTTATTAAAAAGCTTCTAAATTTGGGAGAGGTCGCTTAAGAAATTTCAGGCTACAAGCACGATGTTGGTGGGAGGGGGTTGCTTTCTCGCTGGCGACAAAGCGGATATACAGGGTGATTTACATCGAATGTAAAATACTTAAAGGGGGTATTATAGAGGTTAAGATAAACACAAAAAGTCCTATGAACATGGGTTCAAATATGAACGATAACTGAGATATGAACAGAAATAAAAATGCCGCCACCAAGATCAACAAGTTATAATAACTCGGATTCTGTAAAGCCTAGATTAATGAAATTTGGAGGAATAACAGAGTACATAAGACTGTGTATATCTTTAAAATTTGATCTAATTCTAACAAGAAGTTTCCAAGTTTCTCATTCAACATCATAATACGTACGTGTTCACTTGTGAGTACTAACTAGCACTTGTCACAATTTTGACTGTGTAACTCGGAAACTTCTCGTTGGAATTCAATCAAATTTTAACGGTATACACAATCTTATGTACCTTGTTATTTCCCCAAATTTCATTAATCTAGGCTTTACAGAACCTGAGTTATTAACTCCTCAATCCCCGGTACAGTACTAAGAATTCCCTCCACCTTCTCCACAATTCGCCATCTTCCGTTTTAAGCTTGTCTAAATGATGGAAAACTACCAGGCCGTGTATCAACACCTCTTTCTAGGAGGTATTGTTTCTGTCTAGGTGGTGTTGGACCAGCCCTTTATTATAGGTGGTATTGTTACGACTAGGCAGACTTTCAAGGTTTTGTTTTGGTTTTATAGTTATCTCATAAAAGCATGTTTTTTAAAACAAAATAATGACTAAAATATAAAATATACCATAAAACCTTTTAAAGCTCACACTTTCACCTTAAAAAGTGCAGTAAAAAGTAAAAAATATAATTTTATGAAAATGTAAAAGTGGTGGCACGTTTAATATTAAATTTAAGGCGAAAGTGTGTGAATTAAATGTTATTTTATATTTATGTGCTTTACTTATACGTCGGCATATTGTTGTTGGTGACAGAGCAAAGAGCATGGTTAAACAAAGAAACAAACTCCATATTTTTTTTATATACAGGGTGTTTACTAAACATACGGCAAAAATTCAAGAGATTTTTTGGGTTATTGTAAGAATCTTTTGTCCTTTGATGATATGCGGAATGCCGCTTTGTTCCTAAGCTAAGTTACAAAGTGATGAAGGTTCTTAACAGAAATAATACTGATATCTTTTAACAACATTTTGATTATTAAAAACGGTTGTGTTTTTTGCACTCACACCAAGTTGGTGTGATATTGAAAACACGAGCATTTTCCCCGTTAGTTTACACTACTTCAGCGGAAAATGTGGATGATTTGATAAATGGGATGAGAAACAACCCTGGTCATTTCGAAAGAGTTCGGCAGTCAGAAGATTAGTTTCATATATCCTAGCTGGTGGTAGTCATTTTTAGCGGTTATTAACAAGCTTTACATGGAATATTAGGTAAAAAAAAAAAAAAAGATTGTTTTTGTCGAAAAACTTTTATTGCCCTGTATCTTCGAAACAAAGCGGCATTGCGAAAAAATTCTTAAAATAACCCTGTAGGGGATGACGTATTGACGGGGATGTAGGGGAGAAGGACGAGACTCAAGAACCCTGGATATATAGTAAATAAGTAATAAAAATAAAATAACCCAAAGAATCATCTCTTAAATTTTTCCGTGCATGTTTAGTAAACACCCTGTTTATAATAGTAATGAAATTTCCCGAAATTTTGGATAGTTCCTCCTCTCTTTGTATACATTAGCTCAATACTACTCCGGTTTTTCTCCGATTTTTTAATTTCGAGTTTTGTGACCTCCGCGAGATGGCAGCTCCAATAAACAACTTGTGTATGATTACACTGTGATGAAATCACACAACCTAACCACATGTTCCTCTTTCCTTGACTGTGACCTAACCAAGTACCCATTTCCTCTCCCCTATTTCCCCTTCACAACTCCTACCTTTTAACTCAAATGGTTAAGGTCATTCTCTCTTGCTGTATCTGACACAGTTTTCCCATTTTTATTGTAGTTCTCTAATTTATTATACTTTCAAACTACTTTTCATGCTTGAAACCAATATGTAGCAATCTCACAAAGTTTCCTCCACCCTCTGCATATCTGTATATCGGACTACGGAAGCAATGGAATCCATTCCGGTCAGTTCATCTCTACATCCGCCCCCACCAGCAATCATCGTTTCCTCATCCAGTAAGTTTCGATTTTTATTGTTTAATTTTGCACGCGTTATGCCTAATAATTTACGAAGATCTTTTATGCGTTCTTCTATGTCTCGTTTTTACAAACACGCTTTTTATAAGATGAAATAAGACGCCTTCATGTATAAATGTACACTTTTGCTTATTTCACAACTTCTTATTTATTTTGTTCAAAACATTCAATTCGTTTTCATCCACTGATTCCTTTCCGGTGACATACAATCCCGTATAAAATTTTCAAATTCTTAAAAAGGATTAAAAAACCGATTTTCGGTAGAAGGGCGGATCATAATACTGTTCCTATTGATTAATCAGGTGGTGGCCTTACAGTATAACAGAGGGACATCAGGAGTTCCAACTAGTTTCGCCATTTATTCCCGGCTTTGTCAAGTTAGATTTTCATTTAACTTTCATCTCCAAAGCCATCTTCAGTATTTTTTGTTTTTTCATTTTCACAAGTTTTAGCAAAAGCAAGGGTTAAAAATGGATTCCAAATTCAAGACTTAAAAGAATAAAATAAAAATATCAAATATAATAAACTTTTAAGCACCCAGAAAAAGTGCAGTTAAAAGTAAAAAAAGAATTTTGTTGGTGGCTCTCATTTATAAATAGCAATTCATAAAATTAGAAAAAGTGTGTGGCGGCGCGTTTAATATAAAATATATATAATTTGAAAACATGCTTTTATTTTTTCTTTATGCTATGGTATTTATTTTGAACTAGCTATAAAGAATATACTATGTAGTACGCGTATTTTCATTTTAAAATTTAATATTAAACGCGCCGCCACACTCAATTTTATGAATACATTTTATTCCCCTTAATTTTATGAATGCCTATTTAAATGAGAGGTACCAAAAATTATTTTTTTACTCTTTACTGCAGTTTTTAAAGTAAAACTGTGTGCTTAAAAAGTGTTGTTGTTTTTTTTTTTTTAATGTATTTATTATTTTTAAGTTCGAGGCGCAAATTTGTTTTGGCCATGTGAAACAGTGAAGCGTAGGGAAACGCCGACAGATGGCGGTAATGAACAGAGGAGCGCATTCTATGCTCTTTTTGTTACTTCATATCATAATCAGTAAATAGAAGTTTCGGTTTACTGATTTTGGTTCATAGCAAAATGAATGAAATAAGCTCAGCAATTCTTTAGTACGGATGTGCTTGCGCATACTTTATTGATGCGGAAGTTTAAAAAGAAATTCTGAAGTTTTTTATTTCACTGGCTTCACTATGCTTCTTCTTATAAGTTAACCTAAGATTATCTGTTTCAATTTTTTCGATGAGGTTCCTGTTTAAATCAAAAGGCGTGATTAAGAATAGAGATGAGTCTTTTTTTCTGTATTCAATATAAGCCGCTCTGTAAGGGCGGGAAAACTTACATTTATATCATCGGCATTGGCGGCTCGGGCATAGGCACTTCGGAACTGCAGTTTCACTTTCGATATTGATAACATTCAATATAATGTCTCTTTTTTCCTTTTTCTTTAATACTTTCTTTAACGTGTATATTATAAGTTTGTAACACTTGACTGTTGCACCCTGTATAATCCTTAAGCTCAATGTCAGTAGCTATTCCATAGTTCGTGAAAATAAATCACAATTTTCTGACGCAGCACCCCCATAAATAAGTACATAGCATAAAAATGATTGGTTTTCCCTGCTAAGAGGTGAACGTCATTAGCATTATTAGCACCATAAAATAAACAAAAGGTCCCCAGATAATCCAGTCTAGATAACATAAGCGAATATATCCACTGTTTCGAAGCATTGGCTTCATGCCTTTGTGTCCGTTTGGGCTATGGATAATTTTCATTTACAAAATTAGCGGACCGGTTTTATAAAATACTCGCATGGGAAAAGCGAAAAACTTTATGCAAATGTTTGGCCATTGGCAAATATTTTTTTCTTATGAGCAATAACGCGGCAACATATTGCTCCTTGAGAAATTCGTTTGGCTTCGCAAGTTTTGGAGAAAAAATGAAGAAAACTAGCAATAGAAGGAAACTATCATAGAACTTGATATCAAGTGTCAATAATAACTAAGAAATTATACAGATAATGAAAACATTATGCCCCCTGAGCCGAATTTGAACTGGCGACCGTATGTTTATATTTTACATACTATCGACAGAAAAAAAAAAAACAGTTGGAGAATGCGGGGTAGTTCATTGTCAGAATGACGATAATATAACTCAGTTAAAAACATCATTACTATGAGGGTGGGCTGAAAAGTAATGCCTCGTATATTTGCGAAGTCAGTCAAAATGATGCAAAATCGTGGGGGATATGTCATTTCAATGATCATTAGATGGACTAGCGTGAAATACCATTTGATTGATCACAGAACTTAAAATTTTGGCCAAACTTTGACCGCCGTTTTAGC
>JAHWFO010043958.1:0-24026 GCA_023313115.1 Rhysida immarginata | reverse complement strand
TGATTGTCGATACTTTTAGTCCCCGCATCAGGCAGACTATTCAGGAAAAAAATACTTACAGAAGACTGTGGCAACGTACCAGGCTCCCGCATTTCAAGATGAAATACAACAGGCTATCGCGGAAGGTCAGCGAGCAGATCCAGGACTAACGGAATCAAAGGTGGAATGACAAGATCAAGAGTCTGTCCGTCCAAGACCATTCTCTTTGGAATATTGTCAGGTCCTTTAAAAGCAACAGGGCCATTGTACTACCTCCTCTACTTACAGAAAGCGGCGATTTTGTTAGCAGTGACCAGGACAAGGCTCAACTCATCGCTGACTCATTGAAAAGTCAATTCAATACGCCCAAGCAGGACTGTCTGGTTAATATTACTGGTGAAGTTTTAGAAGTATGTGACAAGTTTAGCTTTGTTTCCATACATGCGTTTTTAACTGCGTCTCTGCGTCTAGACGCATAAATTGGTGCGTCTTGACGCACGTGTCATGGAAACAGTTGTCTGCGTCTCCGAGTCTTGGTTGATGTGTGTCTGGAGTTCATGCGTCTGGGCGCAGAAAAGTGAAGTAGATAGGCTTTCTACTTCTTGACGCACTTGTAAATGCGTCTCAAATCTTTCTAGATCAAATGATTGTTTTGTGCAAGCGCACTTGCTTTATTAACCTTCCAGCGGGCGCGCCCTCTAAACGAACGCGAAAGGTCGCGTGTATTTCTTAGATACGCTATTGCAAAATATAAATTTTCAAGAGTGTACCTTTTAAAATAATGTTGTAATCAGTTATTTTATTTAAAATGAAATGAAAACAATGTAAACATAAAAGACAATAACGATATAAAATGACCAAAGAATTACCGAAATTACGTGAAAATAAAATAAATAAAATTGCCAATATTTCCACTGTACTATTTACATTTGTGTAAAGATGAATTAAATAGTGTAAAGATATATTGGAAAATACAAATGAATTGAAATTTAGATATAAAAAGATTTTTATTAGAACAAAAACAAATCGTAAACAACCAAAACTAACCAGAACTAAAATACAAATAGCACTTCTGCAAAGCCCTAATAACGCTTCGAAATTCTGACACGGACTGAAGATAAGCCTCCGCAATGAAACTGAATACATTGTTGCATCACATAGATAGTGCATTGTTATTCGTATTTCTACCAATAATAATTTGCACTATCTATGATGATGTAACAATGTATTCAGTTTCATTGCGGAGGCCTTCTCTCTCGGTGGTCACGCACCATCTCGCTTAAAGATATTAAACGAAATTCATCTGTTGTGTATCTCTCATATATGCGCGCCCGCTGTAAGGTTCAGTCATAGTCTAAGAATGACTATTTATTCTTAGACTATGGTTCAGTCCAGTCATTTCGCTACAACATGGCTGAAGAAAGCGAGTTTGAAGAAATGTTGACGTCGTTTCCTCTCTCTGCAGTGGGACTCCCATTTTTGATACTCTTTAGTTTAGTTTCTGAAATGTACCACCAGACTGTAAGATGTGTCATTGAGAGTTGTTTTTACTTCCGGTTTCTCGCGTCGCCTGCTTTTTGAATAAGCAAAACTTGAGTAATAACGTAGGAGCATCGATAAGTTATTAAAACAACACCAAAATGAAAACAATAGGCGGTTTCACGCTTCGAAAAAAACCGTTTAAAAACCGTTTATTTCAGGAAAAAAAAACGGTTTATGTTCAAATGATCGAGAAAAAAACGAAAACGACACTGACGTCGTTTTTTTCGTTCGTTTCTTTCGTTTATTTGCAACATCTCGTTTTTTTGAGAAAAAAAAAAAAGGCTGACCACGCTTCGTCGAAGCGGCGTCGGATCAGAGCTTGGGATTTGGAAGAAGAGCTCGCTATTGCGAATTATATTGTTGGATTTCCATATTTAGGCAAATATCATGTAAAGTAAATCAGGTCGTTAAAAAATTGTTAAAACTATACTCAAGAAGGCTGCCATGATTATAACAACCAGCTCCCTCTGCAGTCAAATTTCCAAAAAGAAATAAACCGTTTAAAATTGTAAAGCTTAAACCACAGATTAAGGAGAAAACACGATTCACGGTTTTACCCACTTAAACGGTTTATTTTTAAGCCGTTTTTTCAATCCGTTTCAAAGCGTGAAACCGTCTAATGAATTCAAAACATGAAAAAGAAAGCCTGAACTTGTCCATGAGTAAGCAAAAGTTGAAAGAAAAAGGAGCTAAGGTATCAGGAAACAAAACTGAATTACAAGGAAGGTTAGTTAAGCAGCTAAAGAATTTCTTTGTTACGATGTATGCATACTTTAACTTTTAAAAATAATTATTTTTAGTAGCCCCTGAGTGGATGCCCCCTTACCGTGGGTCAGGGGTTTGGGTGCTTCAGGGATTCTGTGAGCTATGCTGGTTGTAGCATGGCTACTTTAGGGTCACCCTTACCAGAAAGGTCATGGTTGAGAAGTGAGACGAAGAGTATCTAAACAAATATATATCTCATGATGTCTACGAATAAGAAAATTCATACTGCATCGGGTGTGGCGCAGGTTAAAGTCACCCGCGTTCGGGAGTTAGGCAGAGGCTCTCGTTCGAAAAATAAGCGACAGTCTCCCGGCTGTTATCTCGGAGCAATGCCTCCGAGAAGCCCCACCAGGGCACTCGCTATGCACTTGGGGAAGCGGTCGGGGGCAGCGCATGCCTTTACCCAGGAGGAGAAACTGGTAAAGCGACAACGGGATCGGGTGCTGTCAATTGGCACTTGGAATGTATTCTCCATGACAGGAAAGGAATCAGAGTTAGTGGAGGAAGCCAAACGGTATCGACTGGATATCATAGGTATTACCTCTACGAAACGTCCGGGTTCTGGAACTGTGGACTTAGAAGGAGGGTGGAAGCTTTTCTACTCTGGTGTCGACCCTAACATGACTGCCCAGGCGGGAGTGGGGATACTCACAAGTCCCCGGCTGGCAGATTATGTTGCAGATTGGACCCCCTTAGGTGGAAGACTGTGTCTCCTGAGACTTCAGATGGGGAAACGGTCTTTCTCTCTATTCGTTGCATATGCTCCGAATGCAGTCACAGAGTACCCACTTTTTCTAGATGAAGTTGATGCTGCTCTTAGCAGGAGAGGGAGTGCAGATTCTGTCATCCTGATGGGCGACTTCAATGCACACGTAGGGGCTGATGACCAAACGTGGAAAGGCGTGATTGGGAGGAATGGTGACCCCTATTTAAATGCGAATGGGAGGTGCTTGTTGGATCTCTGTTGCAACAATGGACTTTCCATCACAAACACCTTCTTCCAGCACAGGGATGTCCATAAGTATACCTGGTACAGGGATGCAATGGACCAGAAGTCACTGATTGATTTTGTAATTGTTTCAGCTGACTTATTCCGATCAGTGTTGGATACTCGTGTGAGAAGAGGGGCAGAACTATCAACTGATCACCACCTTGTTGTCTGCACTTTGCGGTTCTCTGAATCCATGCCAACCAAGCGAAATACTAGGTTCAGACAAACTTGGCGCATCAAATGGGAGGCACTGGAGGATAGAGCTGTGAGGAAGACCTTTGCAGATAACATATCTTCAAGTTTCAAAGAACTTCCCAGTGATCGTGGTACTGTTGAAGAGGAGTGGCAGTTGTTTAAAACTGCTGTGATTACTTCGGCTGCATTGTGCTGTGGTCGTAAGCGGCTGAGTGTGGCGCAGGGCGGTGAGAAAAGGACTGCGTGGTGGAACGGTGAAGTCCAAGAAGCTGTCAAGGCAAAGAAGGAAGCCTATTTGCTATGGCTTGCAAATAAGTCAACTTCGAGCCGAGTGCGGTACACTGAGGCGCGAAAAGCAGCAGCAAAGACAGTATCAACAGCTAAAGCCAAGACCTGGGAGAAGTTCGGGGAGAAATTGGAGGCAGACTATGGTTCGGCAAACAAGGTGTTCTGGCAGACCGTGCGCCGCCTCCGTGGAAAGAAGTCTCTTTCATCACAAACTATTAAGAGTTCAGATGGGAGGCTTCTGAAAACGGAGGAGAGCGTATTGCATAGGTGGAAGGAATACTTTGCATCTCTTCTTAATCCGGTGACGACAACAACTGAGACATACGAGATGCACCTTGGAGCGGAGAATAGTCACGGTAGTATCACTGAAACAGAAGTCAGATGGGCAATTAAGTCCCTGAAGACTGGCAAAGCTGCAGGTGATGATGAAATCCGGTCCGAGATGTTAAAGGCCTTAAATCAGGATGGTATCCTGTGGCTGACTCGAGTGTGTCAGGTTGCTTGGATATCTGGACAGGCCCCTGGGCAATGGCAGACAGGAATTGTGATCCCTATCTTCAAAAAGGGAGACCAGAGAGATTGCAACAACTATCGAGGCATCTCTTTGCTCAGCATTCCTGGGAAAGTGTACGCTAAGTGTCTGGAGAAGAGAAGTCGGGAAATAGTCGACTCCAAACTGTCAGGGGAGCAGTGTGGTTTCCGACCTGGCCGAAGCACGACGGATCACATCTTTGCTCTAAGGCAAATCTTTGAGAAATCCTGGGAGTATGCAAAAGAGGTCTACGCTTGCTTTGTGGACCTCGAAAAAGCATATGACAGAGTTCCTCGGGAGAAGCTCTGGCAAGTGTTGCAAGAGTATGGAGTGGATGGGCAATTACTGGTTGCTATCATGTCTCTGTACGAAAGCTCTGAGATGTGTGTCCGGATAAATGGCATTAAGTCAAGACCGTTCACCGTGGGTGTTGGACTTCGCCAAGGGTGCGTACTGTCGCCCATCTTGTTCATTATCTTTATGGACTGGATAGACAGGGGCAGCCGAGGCGATGAGCGTGTTTGTGTGGGCGACTGCCTGGTGGAGAGGTTGCTCTTTGCTGACGACCTTGTCCTCCTTGGGTCTTCTCGCACGAACCTTCAGCATGCACTAGACCGGCTTGCAGCCAAATGTGAAGAAGCTGGGATGAAGATCAGTGTGGCTAAAACCGAGGTTCTGGTCCTTTCAAGACAGCCTGCTCAGTGCGCTCTCCATGTTAGTGGAGCCTCATTGAGACAGGTGGAGAAATTCAAGTATCTCGGGATTGCATTCACGAGTGATGGACGGCAGGAGAAAGAATTGGATGCTCGGATCGGTGCAGCAAGCTGTGTCAGACGTGAACTGTGGCGATCCGTGGTAACGAAACGCGAGCTGAGTAACAAAGCTAAGCTCTCCGTCTTCAAATCCATCTTTGTCCCCATTCTCACCTATGGTCATGAGGCTTGGGTAATGACCGAAAGAGTGCGATCGCGGGTACAAGCGGCCGAAATGAGATTTCTGAGAGGTGTTGCAGGTGTTACCCTACTAGATAGAGTGTACAGCAATACAATAAGGGAATCTTTAGGTGTTGAGCCGCTACTTCTCCGCATTGAGAGGTCTCAGTTGCGCTGGTATGGCCACGTGATTCGGATGCCACAAACTAGTCTTCCTAGGCAGTTGTTATTTTCCAAGCCGGTGGGTAAGAGACCAAGGGGTCGGCCTAGAACCAGGTGGCTAGACTACCTGGAGAATCTGGGTTCGAGTCGCTTGGATATTACCAGGGAGGACATGCGCCTGATGGCGGAAGATCGCGATCGCTGGAGATCCTCCATAGGGCTGCTGCCCCCGCGACCCTAACGGATAAGCGGGTTTGAAAAGTAAGTAAGTAAGTATTTTTAGTAGGATGCAATTTGAATAAATTAAATAGCTTTCAACTAAATTTTTAATCAAATTTTAATAAATAATATTTGAATTTTAATTTATAATTTTTTAATTTTCATAATAATAGTCTAAAATGTAATTAATCTAATACAGCTTACAACTATGGGTGGGCCATGATTTAGATGCCAGCCTTATTTCAATGCAAGTTTGAAATTTTTTGAGAAATAATTCTCGACCATTTTTCAAACTTGCATGTGAAAATCTGTCATCAAACCATGAATTAATTATGATTTTCACCGAAAGTCACCCAAATGGGTGGATTTACTGTTTCGTGCACACTTTTTGCCAAACTTTCATGATTTTTACCAAAAGTCACCCAAATGGGTGGATTTACACTTTCGTGCACACTTTTTGCCAAACTTTCAATCATAATGATATTTTTATCCATTTTGTAGATTGGTAAAAATTCAGAATTTGGATGCATGAAGAGTGTCGTTTTAGGGGGTATCAATCTTTGGTATAAGGATAGTATCTAAATCATGGTCCACCCATATTGTAGCCTGTATTAAAGTAATTGCATTTTAGACTATTATTATGAAATTTTAAAAAATTACAAATTAAAATTCAAATATCATTGATTAAGATTTGATTAAAAATTTAGTTGAAAGTTATTTAATTTAATCAAATCGCATCCTTCTAGGTTATAATTATTTTTACAAAGTTAAACTATGCATACATCATAACAAAGAAATTCCGAGTTATCCGTCACTAAAAAGCAGGTTATCCGGACCGCTACAATTGTAAGCTGACCTCTTAAACCTGTAAAGAGGCGTTGCTTAAGCCTGCTACTCTATAAAACTTGGGCTTAAGATATCAGCTTACAGTGTAGCGGTCCGGATAACTAACTTTTTAGCGACGGATAACTCGAAATTCGCATAAGAAATAACACTGAAAGTATATGCTACTAGTGCGTTAACATTTCGTTAGTTTAATCTTTATTTTCCGTAAGTATTAACGAATCCTAAATTAGTATAAGCCTTGTTATACTAAAATATGTATATACCAATTCTTTGACTGGTTTATTAACCTTTCTTTTAATTCACTTCTGTTTCCTGAACTCCTTTTTCTTTCAACTTTTGCTTAATCACGGACAGGTTCAGGTTTTCCTTTTCATTTTTTGAATTCATTGTTTTCATTTTGTTGTTATTTTAATAACTTATCGATGCTGCTACGTTACTACTTAAGTTTTGCCAAGAGCTCTTGGTTTTGCCTATTCAAAAAGCAGGCGACGCGAGAAACCGGAAGTAAAAATAACTCTCGATGACACTTCTTGCACTGTGGTGGTAGATTTCAGAAATAAAACAAAGAGTCTCCCATTTCTTACGTCGCGCTCTTTTCCTCTTCCTCTTAGCCCTTTCCTTCGCTATCGCGTCAATAGATGGCGCCACTAGTAATCGTTCTATTTCATTTTCTCTCTCGGCTTCGCTGCCGGCCGCGAATTTCTTTTTTGCAGCAAGAATAAGCAATACACCTCAAAAGCAACCAATAGGGAGTGCAAGTGAGACGTCAGTCCTTGGAATTCTTCAGTCACGTGACTCGATTTGGTTCCAAACAAGTCTTCTCGCTTCGGGATTTAACATGGTCCCAACGTAGGGATGGAATAAAATCGCTTTGTATAAGCCCAGTGTTTATAACACATTTAAGATGTGAAATTGTTTAGTTCCTCACTGCTCAAAAAGGAGCCAAAACAGCGATTTAGACATCTATCGTTTTCCCAAAGAAAGAAAGATCCGCGAACGATGGCATTCTTTAGCTAAGTGATTAAAAGTGATTAAAAAGCGTTCTAATATTAATGTATAAATTATATAATGGGATTAAATGTCTTAATAATAGTATCAATTACACAAATTAACATAATAATTTAAGAGATGTCATTTTTACTGGCCGCCCGTTTCAACGTTACTAGTACGTATATTGCGTGGTTCCAATGTTTGGAACCAGCGATCCCATTTCCTAGGCTCTCGGCCCGTTCATCGCGCAAATGACGTCAGCTGTGACGTAGTCACTTGCACTCCGCTTGAACGACGCTTCTCCGCATGACGTCACCACAAAGCATGTGCTGCCCATTCGTTCATTTCGCTGCCTCGCTCGCTTGCTCGCTAAAGACCCACGCTATCCACTCGACTCGAAGAAAGAAATTTGTTATACGTACAAAATACTCACTACTAAACTTCTTTTACAAAACATTTTGAAAGTCAGATTTTAGAGAATCATATTAAACTTTAAAAAACAAAATACTTGATATTAAAAAAAATCATTTGAACACACATTTCATCAGCTTGATATGGCCTATTACACATATATTGAGAGAGGGAACTGACTATTAAAAAAGTTTTTAATTATACGCTATATTATACTGAAATAAAATAGATACAAAGTGTGAGCATTCCTTAAATTTTTGTTGTTTTAATATTCACTCTATAAAGATCTACAAAAATAACTATTTGAAATTATGCGTATTTACAAAACTTGGAAATGTGATAGTAAGTAATAAGTGAAAAACAATTGCAAACTGCAAAATACCTACAAGTACGAATTGTAAAATTTATGACAAAAAATTGATGATTTTGCTATATTTAATTTTCTGGATTCAGACTGCTAGGAATATTTCAAGGCGCATTAGAATTTTTAACTGAAATAAATTAAAAACTAAATATTTAATAAATTTTTGGAAAATCAACATACAGGGTGATTGAAAACTCAACGCATAAACGTTTAGGGAAGGTACTATAAATGATTCTGAGCAAAAAAGTTCCAATGAAATCCGGCAGGAGTCTCCACGTGTTGCATTTTCTCTCAAACAATGGCTAAGGTCAAAAACTCTCACCGGTGAGAAGAGTTAGCGCTTGGTCGATCAGAAATCCCAGTGAGAAAACTGTGACGTCATTTTAACGCGGTCAGAAACGCCAGTTAATGCTGCTATGCCTAACCGGTTAGTCTCACCGTCCTCACCGAGAAAAAGACGGTTAGCCCAGTGAGAAATTACGTCATCATTCTCTCACCGGCGAGGGTTTTTGACCTTAGCCAATGATAGGTTCATGATATCCTCAACAGAAGTTGCTGTCCTCAATTGAGTTCCTCTCCATAAGTACTTCCGATTGGGGAAACAAAAATAAAATTGCGACGATAGGAGGTAGTATTTGCCTTTGGACTTCCAACTTATAACTGCATTAAACAAATGTTGGAAATCTTTCCAGGTAATAACTGTTCATCTCTCCAGTGAAGGATTTCGTTTTTCGCACAATAAGTAGAAAAGTAGCTTATGCGATCGGTTTGTTCAGACGTCCATCCGTCTGTCTGTAGACACAATTCCAACTATGCATTGAGTTGGAATGGGGAGCGTGCGTATAGAGAATTACTGGAAGAGACGAATCAGCCTTGCACTGGGGAAAACGAGTGCCGAGCACGTCGTCACGGCTCCGCACGTGCTCTAAACGTTGTTGAGATGGTGCGCGTGCAGGGCTTTAGGTGATTGACGATTATAGAGAGGAGATATCCGTGCCTAAACAAAAGCATTTCTTTATTCGTAGGGAGCTTATTATTTATTACGATAAATTGAAATCGAATTAACTTTTCCACACTCTGTTTTTACCATTCCATTAATATGGGACAGAGTACGAACAAGTTTGAAGGTGAGATAGCCAGAATAGGTACAATAGCACGTGCTCTAATGGCACTATTATGATACCCCTTTAAAAATTTTCAATGACCAGATATGGCATGTAATATATCTAACAACTCGTAACGAAGTGCCGTGAATGAATAAAACGAGCAATTAATGACGGTGGCAATTAGTTTATTTGTACGTGTCCTAATCATACCACATGGCACCATTGGAACTTTCAGTGCTAAGATATGATATATACGGTGAATAAAGTCACCCCCCTATATCTGTGCGAGCTTTGCGCGAGTAACAATGCATGTGAATACAAGCCCAGTCATTGTTTAAGCAAGTTCAGACAGGTCACATTTGTGCGTGCAAAGGTTTAGCAGATGCTCGTTTCTTCAGTTGAAGGTGTAGCGTGCGCACGTAACTGTAGATAATGGATCAAAGAGGAACACTGCCGTAATCGTGCAACAGTTTCTGGCCAACAAAGGGGTCGTATCCATAGCTCATCCACCTTATTCACCAGACTTGGCACCGGCAGACTTTTTCTTGTTCCCACGCCTGAAAGGGACACAGATTTGCGGACATTCCAGACATTCAAGCAAATGTGACACGTGAACTTAAAGCCATCCCTAAGGGGCTTCCAGGACTTATACACCCGATCCCAAAAGTGTATTGCCTTCCAGGGTGATTATTTCGAAGGACAATAAAGTAAATGTGGCTCTATCTGTTTTGCATTTTGTTGTGTGAACTCATTCACCGAACTTAATTGTCAGAGGTTGTAGTATATCAAACATTCGTAACAACGTGTCATGAGTGAATATAAGGAGTAATTAATGACAGAGGCTCACTTCGTTTAACATTATGTAGGAATGTCTACAAATTCTAGAACTTTTTATTTGTTCAAACATATAAAGAATAAGTAGACTCTCCATTTCATCTGTCAGTTCTTCAAGTTTATTCGTTTAAGTACTTTTTTACGTTAGTTTTTAAGTAAATGGTAATTTACCATTTGATTTTCATATTTATACAAGGTGTATCAGGTTCGATGGTCATAAAGTACCTAGCGTGACCCTTTGCATGATTGCAAACTTAAAGTTCCTTATGCAAAATGTTCAAAACTCAAATGTTAAGGGTCTAAACATCACGCGAAGTTTGCTGAAAACCTGTCGAAAACGTCATTTAATCTCTACAATTGCCGCCGATTTAATTGTAATCGCCCGTTTGAATTTAATGAACTGCTGGTGCGGAAAGTTCATAAACGACGTAACGACGCAATTTAAATTTTGAGTTTTCGACATTTTCGATAAGGAACTTTAAGTTTGTAATCATGCAAAGGATCACGCTAGGCACTTTATGACCATCGAACCTGATACACCCTGTGTATTTTCTCTAAAGTGTTTTAAAATGTAGATTAAATTTATGATGCCGCAATTATATAAAACGAAAATTTGCTCCTTTTACCCGCTTTGGCGGTAAAATCATTCTTGTTAAAGCTCGTTTTCTCCATCGATAAATAGGGACAGAGCACGAACAATTTCGTAGATGATACAGTGTACAGCTGAAATACATGTAGGTACAATAACACGTGCTCTAATGGTACGATTTTGATACCCCCTTAAAATTTTCAATGCTAACATATGAACATATGCCAAGTAATATGTTAAACAACTCGTAACGGCGTGTCATGAATAAATATAATGAACAATTAATGAGTCAAAATTAGTTTAGTTTTACAGTTCTAATGGTACCATTTTGGTTCCTTTGGGACTTTGATAGGCCCACATAATATATCAAACAGAACTTGTATCGGCGTGTCAAGAATATGTATAACGAGCAAGAAATGGAAATCGAATTTCTATTAGTAGTACGTGTTCTAATGGTAACATTTTTGTACCATTGGGAACTTTCACTGCTAACATGTGGCATGTAATATATCGAAGAATTTCTAAAGACGTGTCATGAATGAATATAACGAATATTTAATTATATCCAGAATTGGTTTAGTAGTACTTATTTTAATAATACTAGCTACATTCAAAAACTCCGTGCTAGTCGTGTTAAGCGTGTCGTGTTAAGCTATAGCACGATCCGTGCTGAGGTTAATTTTTGAATGTCCACGCATTGACTGTTACAGGAAGTTTTTTTCGTTGATTTTAGTGGGAACAAATATCAAACAGAACTGCAGATGGATAACAGTGTGAAGCGTTTATCGTTATCAATAAGCAATAAATGATATCAGTACTGAAACTCACTTATTATGTAAATGTGCGGCGTTTCACTGAAGAATGTGCTATCACTCGGGAGATGGGGGGCGGAGGAGCTTGCTTTTAATCCGAAACTCGAAAACCAAAATACAGCTGGCCCCATGATTTCGGATAAGAGATTTACACAGAATTATACGTAATAGGATAATTATCTCCTCCCTTATCTCCTCCCTTATACTTAATTCTCTAAAGCGTCCGTCCGTCTGTCTGCTGTCATGCTGCGTGAGTGATCAACGCACAGCCCAAACCATAAGGCCTAGAAACTTGAAATTTTGCACGGAGGTTCTTTACAAAATGTAAGTGAGCACTAAGAAGGGGTTTTTGGAAATTCAAACCCTAAGGGGGGGGGGGGAAGGGGGGTTGAAAGTTTGTTAACACATTAACTGGTGTTGCACTATATACTTAACACAATAAGAAATAAAGAAATTAAACTGGAGCAAACTCCAAACATCAGGTAAAAACTACTTGTTTGTCTTTAAGACACTTAGTGACAGCATGGCTGTTCAGGTGTCTGTGATAGCCCAATTAGTAGAGGCGTCGACCATGACAGTCGAGGTTCCTGTCTTTTCAAAGAGTTGAATAGACTTTTTGTTTTTAAAATATGTCACTACATGGCGAGGCCAGACGGCGCACTTAAGTTGTACGAGCGTTAAATTACATTAGTAGCCAAATTCATGCGAGAGAGGGGATGAAATCGCTTCTTCCATAAATACAGCAATCCAATTGTTGACTACAGCAACAGAAATTGCGCGCTATTTGACATATTAATATTATTTTAATAATTAATTTCGTTTATACAAGCAAAATGAAAGATAGTGCATAAACTAAACCAAAAAGTAGTGCTGTTCATACTATCTGCTGTTGTACCAATGCAAACATACCAATGCAGAGCAGAGACGATCATCTGGAGCAACCAATAGCATCCAAAGTGTTCCAGCAATATTGTGTAGACCAATATGCAAAGGTTGAACAACTTCGATTGAGATAGCAAAAGGACAATCAGGCCACTCTGAGATCGGAATTGTACTCGGGACTTCGTGATGCTGTGGCAGCCGATGCCACCGAGTTCAATCAAGATGGGCAAGTGGAACAAAGGACTATCGAAGTTGATGCTGAGATGGAGGTACATGTGAATGAAGGTGCAGATGAGCGTGGGGTTGAGAAGGATTATTCTGGCATCAAGTTTCGTTGGAAGAGAACGCTACATGAAAGAACTATATTTGGATGCTATGGCAATCGTGCGAACGTTTGGGAAACCGGACCTCTTCATCACAGTGACGTGCAATCCCAACTGGCCAGAGATAAGAGAAGCTCTACTTCCGGGACAATCAGCAGCGGAACGTCCTGACATTGTTGCTCGCGTGTTCCACCTGAAACAAAAGGCCATCGTGAAAGATATTATGGATGGTGCCATGGGCGTTCCAGTGGCAAAAATCTTAGTAATTGAATTCCAGAAGCGTGGTTTGCCTCATGCCCACATGTTGGTAATTCTCGCAGATGATGACAAACCTCGAGAACCGATCGACTACGATCTCTTTGTGTCTGCAGAAATCCCAGATCAACAGAACCACCCGGAGCTGTATGAGATTGTTCGTGCCTTCATGTTGCACGGTCCCTGCGGAAACCACAATCTAAATGCACCATGCATGAAATACACAATAAGTGTAGCAAGCGGTTTCCAAAAGACTTCAGTGAGGAAACAGAACGGGGGCACGATGGATACCCCAGATTCAAGAGAAGAGCAAATGGCACATCTGTAGTTGTTGGATGCGTAAGACTTGACAACAGATACGTCGTACCATACAATCCATGGTTACTACACAATTACAACTGCCATATCAACGTCGAGGTTTGCTCAACGATTGCATCTGTCAAATACATTTATAAATACGTTTACAAAAGACACGATCGTGCAGTTGCCTCAATTGGACAGCCAGGAAATCAACAGAGAGATGAAATCAAGCATACATCTCAGCATCTGAGTCGGTGCTGGAGATTGTATCAGTTTCCAGTACAAGAACGCTCCCATACTGTTGTAAAGCTTCAAGTTCACCTACCAGACCAACAATCAGTTACATACCGAGATGAGGAAGACCTTGAGCGTGTTCTTCAACGCAGCCAACAGTACTACATTGACAAGATTCTTCGAACTTTGTCAAAATGATCACCAAGCATGTTAACTACTGTACCAAGACGTTCCAAGATTTTACAAGCGGGCACATCAGAAGTGGCATAAGCGAGTGCGTGCAGAAGCCAAGGCAATCGGTCGAATGGTGTCCTGTCTTCCAAACAGTGATCGATACTATTTACGCACATTACTCTGCTATTGAAGAGGTCCAACATCATTTGAGGACTTGCTGACAGTAGACGGGATTCGTTATTCCACCTTTCATGAGGCTCTGCAGCATATGGGACTCTTAGAAGATGACACCGAGTAGATGTTGTGTCTGCAGGAAGCAGTCACCTTTCAGGTGCCAAAACAGCTTCGTCAGTTGTTTGCGATGATTTTACTAAACGGTGTCCAGAATCACTGAGCTTTGTGGGATGCATTCGAATTTCACTTACGAGAGGATTTCCATCATGCACACAAAGATCAATACATGGACGAACCTAATACAGCACAAAATGACAGATTGCAACAGATAGAGACAATGCTATCACTACATGATATCGATCGTTATTTGCAGAGTGCTGGCAAAGACCTCAAAACATATGAGCAGCTCGAAGGTCATATGAATTCAGCCACCTTACAGATGCTCGGAAGCAACATCGTAACCAGCTTATTTAAGCAGAACTTTCTTATGGCCGATCCGACATGGAAGCGTTGATTGAAGAAGATCGACTCACTGCTCTTAATGAAGACCAGTGTGCAGTGTTTGATACCGTCCTGAATGCCATGCATAATCATGCACACAAACTCTTCTTTCTTGATGGCCCAGGTGGGACAGGAAAGTCGCATGTCCTCCAAAAAATCCTCGCCAGAGTCTGCCTCGATGGAAAGATCGCGTTAGCAGTCGCTACCAGTGGCATTGCCGCATTGCAGCTAACTGGAGGCAAAACAGTGCATTCAACATTGAAGGTTGCAATACCACTATTTGAAAATTCTACTTGCAACATTCATCTTCGAAATCCGTTGGCCGAGTTAATTGAGCAGACAGTTCTCATCGTGTGGGATGAAACACCAACGATACCGGGTGTTTCAAAAATGACCGGCATACCGGTATATTTGAAAAATCAATAAAAACTAAACGGGCAGCGATAGAAATACACCGTTTGTTGCAATATGCTTGAGACAACAGTAAATTTTCAGGCAGATAACTTTCGAAATTAGTTCACGGTGTATTTCTATCGCTGCCCGTTTAGATTTTTCAAATACACCGGTCATTTTTGAAACGCCCGGTACATCGATATGCACTAGAAGCTATTGACCGAACGCTACGCGATGTCATGCGGAAAAACATTCCGTTCGGAAACAAGGTTTTGCTCTTGAGCGGCGACTTCCGACAGACGCTCCCTGTGCTCAAACGTGCCACAGAAGCTCAGATCATTGGAGCATGTATCAAAGAAAGTCCATTGTGCAGGCTATTCCAACAAATGCGACTCACCATCAACATGCGCGTGCGTCAAGCGGCAGTGCCTCAGAAGCAGCTGCACTAGAAGAATTCACAGACTTCCTCTTGCGCATCGGCGAAGGGAGACACGAAAGAGTTGAAGGGTTGGATGACGATGTTGCCAGAATTCCAAGCGAAATGGTTTTTAAGACCACGGATAACCCTCATCAAGATCTAAAAAGATTAATTGAAAGCACATTTCCTCATCTGGCTTTGCAATATCAACAACCCCACTACTTTGCTGGCCGTGCTATTCTCACTCCAAAGAATGCCGACGTTGAAGCAATCAACAACATCATACTTGACTCTATCCCCGGTGTTGCTGAGACCTATTTTTCGCGCGATTCAGCAATGGACAAGTCAGTGGCCTCCCTCCTCATGCCCTGCGACTAAAAGTGGGTACTCCAGTGATGTTGATTCACAACAGGAATACAAGAATTGGTCTTTGCAACGGGACACGGCTCCAAATCCTTGCTCTACAGCCACACTGCCTTCTTGCAAAACTACTTACTGGATCAAGTTCAGGACAGCAAGTGCTGCTTCCCCGATTCGAATGTGACAGTGGTGATGATACTTTGCCCTTCAAACTTCGACGACGCCAATTTCCACTTCAACTTGCGTTCGCTATGACCATCAACAAGTCGCAAGGGCAGACAATGAGCCATATGGGGTTGTACATGCCCCAGAATGTGTTCAGTCATGGTCAACTGTATGTGGCGCTCTCTCGAGTTACTTCGAGAGCCAATCCAAAGGTGTTGATTACATCGCCTGAGTACACGGACGATCAGGGCACATATACATGTAACGTTGTTTACCGCCAAGTAATTGAATAAGAACCCTGAAACAATATTCATACAATATCTAAAGCCATCTGGATAACACGAACGAAACAAAAAAAAATAACCACCCGAGAACGTTAGTGTATATTAACAAACAAAACAACAACAAAATATATGTGGTTAAGGTATGGAAACTATAGAATCTCTTCTTCGCATTCGAATTATCCACTCACCCTTACCCTCGTAGAAGAATCGGCAACCACTAGACTAAAGTGATGAATGGCCAAGTTCTGCTTCAAGACATCGAGAGAAGAGTGGGAATTGCAACAACATCAAGTGTACATCTAAAGTAAGATTACGTGAGTAAGAAATTATTTAGACTAGCAGTGATATTCTGGGATAGGTCTATATATTGTGAGCCTTTAACATTTTTTTTCGAATTTGTATTAATTCTAAGCGTTTTCATGTGTTTATTTTTAAGATATTGCAAAATTTAATCAAAAAAAAAGTCCGAGCCACACAGGGGTTATCACCTTGCTCATTTGGTAGCATATCAAATTCAAACATTTCATAAAAATACATTTTGACTATATTCTGTGGGAATGTGTATGCTGACGCCGCAAGCTCTTGCTTTGGGCATTGTTACCATGTAACAATGCCCACTGCTCATCTCTCGTGCTGGTTGCTATAGTATAGAGTTTATGTTGTCTTCTTGTTACCATAGTAGTACTGAGTCCTTGTACCTGTTATTCCTTCTGAATAAAGTCAGAAGTACTTATTCTGCCTTTATGTCTCTACATCTTCTTGATGTACCCGTTCCGCCTTCTACATCTTCTTGATGTACCCCCGCTCTGCTTTCTACATCGTCTTGATGTTTACCTGCTCTGCTTTCTACATCGTCTTGATGTATACCCGCTCCGCTATTCTATCGACTATCTCTCCGCATCAACCTTTACCGCCCTACGAGAAAAGGCCTCGTTAGAGATAAGCCACTGGGCTTTACGCTTCCCGCAATCATCACATTTTAATACTGCACATATTTTTGGTCCTTCAAGCCGGATCGCCTAGATTTCCGCTTTATCAGAACCGGATCGCCTAGATTTCCGCTTTATCAGATCCGGATCGCCTAGATTTCCGCTTTATCAGAACCGGATCGCCTGGTTAATTTTGAAACATTAGGATAAAAGTCCTGATGGCGTTTCCAGTACTCAAGAGGATATTTGAGCATATCTGCATATTTTGAGTTTACATAGTGGCGAAATTCAATCGGGATGTTATTATCATCATCTGCAATATCAGTTGTTTCTTTTAATTTCTGTATTCGCAAGTTCCAAAATGAGTTGACATCTTCAAATTGCTGCGCTGGAACATCCTTTTGTGAAGAAAGGTTGGCTAATAAGAATGAAGTTTCCTTGTATGAAGAACTAGCTGTGCCTGAGACTTCGTACGCGAAGATCACTGAAACATAAACCGGTGCTGTTTTTTATGAATACCCTTCTAGCCTTGGACCATGATCCAAAAAAGACAAACAATTTAAAGAAGTTTTCATTTACGACAACAAAGCTTCACTGTAAACAGTGTTAATTAGCAGTAGAACCACCAGGAATATATGCGTAAAGATTGCTGGAGTCGCTGACACAGGAAAGAACCACATAGAGTTGGTCGTACGAAAAACAACTGACACACTGATCCAGTCCGCAACGTGCAGTCTGGCTCTGTGCTTTGTTGATGATCATCGCGTAACATAAGCTGATTGGGAACTGAGCACGTTTAAACTGAAGGGAAATTTATTTGCAATGAGGTGGATTCAGCCTATAAAAAAGCTATCATCTGGACCACGTCCTGTTAAAATCTCAGCTTTTATGAGGCTTTGCTGTAGATTTGTAACTTTCAGTCAGTGTTGTTACACAGTTTTGGTTGGCCTGAATTTCAAAGGAGAATTATGGGGACGGAAGGTCGGCTGCCCTCAGGAAAAATTCAACCTGCTTGTTCCTAGAGATATATGTTTCTGTTGATAGAATACATGAATACATGTTAATATTTTAGTATTTATTGCAAAGGTCTGATCGTTGCGAGTGGTCAAAATTGCTCTTTTGCATAGCCAAGAATTTTCATGATTTGTTATTTGTGTCGGGCCCCTATATACAAACGAAATGAGGCACTGTAAACATCAATCAGGCCAAATAACCTTCCCTTGTTTTGTGGATAGGTGGCGTCAGTAATAAATCTGCAAACTCCTGTGCATTTGATTGCCTCCTGTTCGCGGTAACATATTGATTGTTAAATGAATCGCTAAAACAAACACACAAATTTGAGCTCTTTAGGCAGGATGGGATTTCAACAGCCCTCGTTTCCCGTGGTATTACTTGCAAATTCTGCCTAAAATCCCCCTACCCTGAAAATCCTATGCTTCGGTCGCATCCAGTTCTGTTGATACTAGGGACACACGTACGGTCGACCACAATCAATTGCATGATATTTACAGGTTCCTAGGAAATTTGCTAAATCAGTATAAGGAAAGTGGAAAAGCAGTGCCACAGACTGCCTTTCACGAATCTAACAAATGATTATGGACAGACACCCATACAAGATCGTAAATCAAGGAAAACTCTGTTGCAATATTTGGAATGCAAGGGGAATCGCTCCCAAGCGCATCGAGTTCTACAATTTCCTTACTCAAGTCTTCACCTTGCCTGGATATCGTGTTTATCGCAAGGATCGGCCACTGGTTAATAATGCCAGCCACGCTTTTAGTGGAGCAGCGATCATTGTAAAGGACGGCATTGATCATCGTGAGTCTGTCACTCCAAACTTTGTGGGAATGGAAGTAGTCTCCGTGATTATAAACGATGCGGACGCTGGTGAAATCCAGTTCATCTCTTTATATAACTCACCTAAGCACAAGCTTGATCTGTGCGAACTTGACGAGCTGCTCTCTGGGCCCATTCCAGTTGTTATTGCGGGCGACTTGAATGCCAAGCACAATGCGTGGAACTCCAAATGCCCCAATCAAAACGGCAATATCTTATATGGATATACCTTAAACGAGATTGATACCTTCGTTGCTGGTCCCCTTGATGACACGTACTACTGCGACCACTCACCTGTTAGCGACGTGCTGGATATTGCAGTTCTTAAAGGTTTCCTCAAGCCCTATAATATATTCACAGTCAACGACTTATGTTCTGACCACCGTCCAGTGATGCTTATGTTTGAGGGCTTAAACATCGATAAGAAGATTGTGCTCCACTCTAAACAGGGCTGGAAGCTCTTTAGGGATATTCTTAGAGATAATAGCTTTCCTTACAAGGAGGTTATTGATAAGGAGGATATCAATAGTAATATTAATGCTATCATCCGTGTTGTCAACGATGCCACTACTTCCAGTACCTCTACGGTCGATCATAAGCGACCTGAACATTTCTACCTGCCTCCTTATATCACGCGTCTTATTCTCGAAAGGAATTCTTACAGAAGATTATGGCAGCATAAGCGACTTCCCTTCTTCAAGACCAAGTACAACCGGCTTTCTCGCAAGGTTCAGGAGGAGGTTAAAGCACTACGAAATCAAAAGTGGAGCGAAAAACTGAAGTCCTTGTCTGTCCAGGACAACTCGCTCTGGGAAATGTGAGAGCCTTAAAGGGTAACAGACCAATCCAATTGCCGCCACTGCTTGCAGACAACGGCAACGTTTTCACCAGTGACGGGGATAAGGCTCAATTGATCGCTGATTCCCTAAAAAGTCATTTTCAATTCCAACGAGAAGTTTCCGAGTTACACAGTCAAAATTGTGACAAGTGCTAGTTAGTACTCACAAGTGAACACGTACGTATTATGATGTCGAATGAGTAACTTGGAAACTTCTTGTTAGAATTAGATCAAATTTTAAAGGTATACACAGTCTTATGTACTCTGTTATTCCACCAAATTTCATTAATCTAGGCTTTACAGAATCTGAGTTATTATAACTTGTTGATCTTGGTGGCGGCATTTTTATTTCTGTTCATATCTCAGTTATCGTCCATATTTGAACCCATGTTCATAGGACGTTTTGTGTTTACCTTAACCTCTATAATACCCCCTTTAAGTATTTTACATTCGATGTAAATCACCCTGTATATAAAGAAGGATGTTTGTTTGTTTGTTTGTGGATTTGTTTGTTTGTTTGTTCTTTATACAAATCTACAGTTTTATTCCGATCTTGATAAAATTTCGCATACATGACCTTCAAAACACGAGAAAGGTCACTGTCTACCTCAGATTTCGAAAAAATAAAAATCTTTGATAAAAAATCGATATTCATGGTTATGGCAGGGCATATTAATGAGAAATAACTCATGATCAACAATGCAAGACAAAGTTTTTGCAACAATAAGTATCAACAATGGTATCAACACGCAATTCACAAACACTCTGCAACAATATATATCTCATGACCAATAATGCAAATAAAAGTTTGTGCAACAATAGGTATCAACAATGGTGTCAACAAGCAATGGACCAAAACTATGCAAGGATCAACAATGTATGTCTCATGACCAACAATGTAAGGCAAAGTTTGTGCAATATAAAATTCAATGCATAGAATTCCTGTTATTCATGCTTTTCTTAGAAAAGAGAATTCTTAGTTCTTAACAATTTCTTGAAAATCTTTAAAAATGATCAATAACTGGAGATAATGAGTTAGCAGACTATTGAGAAAGAGTGAAAGACGATAGAGGAAGCACTCCTTTAGCTTCGTGCTGTAATGAGCAAATGGTAAGCAAGTAAATAGAAGCATCGGCGACTGCTAGACTACACAACGTGATGAATGGCCAATTTTTGCTTCAAGACATCGAAAGAAGAAAGGAAATTGCAACAACATCAAGTGTACATCTAAAGTAAGATTACGTGAGTAAAAAAATTATTTAGATTAGAAGGCATCCTTGGAGAGGTCCATCCATTTTGAGCCTTTAAAAAATTTTTTTTTGGTAAATTAAGTCCCGGTATATCACCTAGAATGGATTTTTTCAGTGAAGAGGTAAATTCCTGTCTTTCGGATTTTTCTTGGAATGGATAGTCCCTTCGCTCTATATTGTAGTGATTGAGTTATTATTTAACCAATTTGGAGGTTTAGTTTAGCTTTTTGAGGTTGTTCTGTTTACCTACAAGCGTAATTATCCTGGACAACGCCGGGTCCTCTGCTAGCATATATATATATATGTGTATCTTCTTCTTTCTATCTATATATATAAAGAAGGATGTTTGTTTGTGGGTTTGTTTATTTGTTTGTTTGTTTTTTATACAAATCCATAATTTTATTGCGATCTTGATAAAATTTCGCATACATGACCTTCAAAGCATGAGGAAGGTCACTGTCTACCTCAGATTTCGAAAAAATAAAAATTATTGATAAAAAATCGATGTTCATCGTTATGGCAAGGCATATTAATGAGAAATATCTCATGACCAACAATGCAAGACAAAGTTTTGGCAACAATAGGTATCAACAATGGTATCAACACGCAATTCACAAACACTCTGCACGGACCAACAATATATATCTCATGACCAACAATGCAAGGCAAAGTTTGTGCAATATAGAATTCAATGCATAGAATTCCTGTTATTCAGGCTTTTCTTAGAAAGGAGAATTCTTAGTACTTAACAATTTCTTGAAAATCTTTAAAAATGATCTGTAACTGGAGATAATGTGTTAGCAGACTATTGAGAAAGAGTGAAAAACGATAGAGGAAGCACTCCTTTAGCTCCGTGTTGTATTGAATAAATGGTAAGCAAGTAAATAGAAGAATCGGCGACCGCTAGACTACACAAAGTGATGAATGGCCAATTTTTGCTTCAAGACATTGAAAGAAGAAAGGAAATTGCAACAACATCAAGTGTACATCTAAAGTAAGATTACGTGAGTAAAAAACTATTTAGACTAGAAGGCATCCTTGGAGAGGTCCATTCATTGTGAGCCTTTAAAAATTTTATTTTCGGTAAATCAAGTCCCGGTATATCATCTAGAATGGATTTTTTCAGTGAAAACGTAAATTCCTCTCTTTCGGATTTTTCTTAGAATGGATAGTCCCTTCGCTCTATAATGTAGTGATTTAGTTATTATTTAACCAATTTGGAGGTTTAATTTAGCTTTTTGAGGTTGTTCTGTTTACCTACAAGCGTAATTATCCCGGGTAACGCCGGGTCCTCTGCTAGTCATCTATCTTCTCTATATATATAAAGAAGGATGTTTGTGGGTCTGTCTGTGGGTCTGTACGTTTTTTATACAAATCTACAGTTTTATTCCGATCTTGATAAAATTTCGCATACATGACCTTCAAAGCATGAGGAAGGTCACTGTCTACCTCAGATTTCGGAAAAATAATAAATATCGATAAAAAATCGATATTCATGGTTATGGCAAGGCATTTTAATGAGAAATATCTCATGACCAACAATGCAAGGAAAAGTTTGTGCAACAATAGGCCCATCGTGTTCGCATCAACAATGGTATCAACGCGCAATTCATCAATAACAATGAGCACAAAATGATGATGCAATGTTAAAGAAGAATGTTTGTTTGTTTCAAAAAGTTAATAACTCAGGTTCTGCAACACCTAGAATAAAAAATTTTGGTGTAATAATAGGGTACATAATCCTGTGTATACTGTTAAAATTACATCGTAATCCAACGATTAGTTACGCATTCAAAATCGTAACAGTGCTCACATGCGAGACTTACCAGCAAGTGTTACGATTTTGAGTGCGTAATTCAGAAACTACTCGTTGGAATTCGAATTGATGGGTTATAAAGTCTAGTAGTTTGATCGAACACCGTAGAAGCTTAAAATGGACTTGTCGTACAGAGTAGGAATAGGGATGAGGATTATGACTGCTGTGGGCGAATTACAGTACTTTTAACTGAAACGATTTATCGCTGTTTTTATTTCAGTAAGATAGACTTGGCAGATCAAATATTTAACCCACTTATTAAAAACATAGCAGTAAATATATAAGAATATCTCGAGAATTATTCGATTAGGAAGTGTCCTACGTCAAACTTCAGATGTCTAAATTATTTTGAAGAGCTGAAGGTTCCTGTTCGAATCCAGGCTGTGGAATTTTTATTCTTATTTTCACCAATAAATATTTAATTAATTTATTTTTTTTCTGTATTTCGAATATTGATATTTTTACTTATTATTTTTTAAATTCTGTAATATTTTGATACCAAAATTGTTCATATAAGCATTTATTAAGCCATTTCGATGTACCCATTAGTAAACAGCATAAATATACGCTTTTTTCATGTGTTAGAAACGGTATGGTTAAATACGTAACATATACAGGGTGTATCAGGTTCGTGATCCTTTGCTTGATTACAAACTTAAAGTTCCTTATCGAAAATGCCGTTACGTCATTTTTGAACTTTCCACACCAGCAGTTCATTAAATTCAAAGGGGCGATCACAATTAAATCGGCGGTAATAGTTGAGATTAAATGACGTTTTCGACAGGTTTTCAGCAAACTTCGCGTGATATTTAGACCCTTAACATTTGAGTTTTCAACATTTTGCTTAAGTTTTCAACATTTTGTAATCATGCAAAGGATCACGCTAGGTACTTCATGACCATCGAACCTGATACACCCTGTATATTATTCTTTCTCGTCATGGATGGCATAACTTTGTTTACCGATTCGTTATTTTTTAAGCATAAACTCAGAATATATTTCATTTTTATTTTGTTATATTTGCAGCAAACTTAAAGTTAATTTTCTTCTTCTGATTATTTCTTGAAATGCATATAATGATTTAATTCGTGTATTCGCCATTATACTGCTGAGCGTGCTTTGCCAACTTATCGCTTACTTCGTCGTGTAGTTTTCATGTTACTGTATCATAGTGCATTTCTGCTAACATTTTATTTATTTATTTTATTTATTTATTTATTTATTTATTAATAAATTAAAACTTACAAAAGATGTCACACAAGAGCCATTATGGCCTGAGGCCGACAAGGTAGGTGTCTGGTGGACAACAAAACCATAAAATAACAACACACAACAAT
>JAHWFO010043957.1:553-29405 GCA_023313115.1 Rhysida immarginata | reverse complement strand
TGTATCTGTTACGGTTTTTAAGATAGGATTTGAATGTGTCCTAATTTACATATCTGGGATGATGAAAAGTGCACCATAGGATAGGTTACCCACAACTTCCTATTCATTGGTTTCATTAAAATTGACATATCTGCTTCGGTTACGAAAATAAAGGGGGAGGTCATTTTTGTATCCACCCTGTATAATAATATAATAATAATTTATTAAAAATAAATAATTTGTTACTATCCTCAAATGAAATATAATATGCAAAAAATTATAATAATATGATTTTAATAATTAAAGTTATTTTCATTTATAATTTGTTCAAATACTTGTTTAAAAAAATTAAATTAAATGAAAGTGGGAAGGTACGGATTTGAACCCAGGACCTTCAGCATTGGAATCTATCAACTTGCCCACATAAGCACGTTAACTATTTGAATGGCACTCTCTCTGAATTTGTAAATATAAATCAATAGCCTACATAACTAACTTTAAATGATTATATCTCGTAAATTAATGCCCATTTGCATGAGTTACTATGCCGTATAATAGTGGGAGGGGTGCGTAACAACATATATATATTTCAGTTAAATCCAAGCTTAACAGACCTGGTCCTTCCCTTGTCAGTGTAATTTCCCCTGGTTACTCTTTGGGTGAGTGTGCTATGGAAGCCCTGCTCCCGGACCGCTCGTGACTTTTTTTTTCATTTCACTGCTCGATTGTCGATTGTCGGATAAATTAATAGGTCCTCTGTTTTGGTGGTCCATAAGACTATCCGGGGGGGGGGGGTGTTTAGAAATCTGCCAGAATTTCAAAATATTAAGGCTTCTATATTCATCAGTGGTATGGAAAATCTTGAACTTTCCTTTATTCGCTGTGTCCACTTGTCAGGATGTGGTTTTTGACAGAGCTGAAATCCTCTTGAAACCTTGTTTCAATCCTTCTCTGAGATTGTCCTACACGTTTGGAGATTTGTAGCCGTTTCTTAAGACGTATGACTTAGACCAGTTTCACCTTCCGATCATTGACCAGCAAGTCAGAAACGGTGGTTACTTGTATGTCTGAAACGGCGGGTCGCCCAGGCCTAGGCTCGTCACATACATTCTCACGTCAACGCTTGAATGCGTTCACTCACTTCCTTAATCGTACTGTATGGTAATGTATCAACTCCACAGGCCTCTGCAAGTTCCTGGTAGCGCTTCTTTGAAGTACGGCCCCTTGTAATTTCAATTTTAAGCCAAGAACGTCGCTCCAATTTGTAAAACATATTTCTCCACCGATTACTGTTCTGAATAGAAGGTGTAACATTAGTGTGTAAGCAACGCCCATTATATCGTGGGAATGTATGGCCTTGCACGTACCAATCCAGTTAGCATCACACATTCACCATTCTCTACAACACTACTCGTGATCACTATTCAATTTCCAGTCTCGTTCGTAAGTGACGGGAGATGAATTGTTCGCGAGCCGACAAAGGCCTTCGTTTTTATCGAGTTAGAGAAAGGTAGGGAAATCGATGGGTGTTAAATTGGAATGGTCCCCAGCAGCTGACGTGTCTTGACCTTCGGATGGATATCGATCGCACCCGTCAACGTGGAGCGACGCTAAGTACGTCCAACAACAAGTTCACTCTCCAAAATTTGGCGTCGACTCGTAACTCGACTTCATCGTATACGCATTTGGACGAACATTTGAAATCCGTCGACATGGCTATCGGCTCCATCGCCGTTCGTCGTCTCATTAACGCGGGCGGGAAGGCCAACAAATCGATGACGAAACATGACGGCGGCATTAACTGCCATTAATTAGTGGAATCATCCAGGAGAGTGTGCTCACGTCGACGCTAATGACGAATGTCCATATGCGGGGATGCGCAATTTGAATTTCCATGGCGTTCTGCGTTGGTTGGTTTGTCATTATCCCAGAAGCAACCGCGCTCGTTAAACGTTTAATTTGCCTAATAAGAACCTAACAACGGACAACCACTTTTATTAGCGGAAGACACTTCCTTTCACGTAGCCGATAAAATTTATTTCAAGGAGGACCTTTGTCAGAGTGAATTCGAAAAGCCTTTCAGTTGTCTTTTTAATAGAGTGCTCACCTATTTGAAGTAATGAATGAAGCGAGTTCTTGTTAATGGAGGACGAAGAGAGAGATGGTGGAACCTTCTAGGGAGGCAGGTAGGGAGTTGTAAAACCTGTCGGAGAGCTCGTGTTTTACGACTCTTTTATAGATCCTGCTGGGACATTCTTCCAGGAATAGTGCAGATTCGCAACAGTGGACGATTTACGATGTCTCAGCTCCCCCGACCCCTGCCTCGACGAAACGAAGGGTACAGCCGCTCCAGAGACCCATCACTCGCGCTAAGGTTGGGCGCGCTGCTTTTCAACAAAAAGGAAAAAATATTATCCTGGAAACTTATCATTTTCCTCCTTGGCAACGGCGGAGAGGGGTAGTTTATTTTTTTAAAGATTGAGCTCGAGCAGAGCAGTTTGAGAGGTAATAAAATTGTGCTGCACGTTTCTAATAAGATCCCATTTTATTGCATGCAAATAGAACGAAATGCTCGTGCCGATGACGAAGTTAATTAATTCCGACGGCGTCAGAGTTATTTTTGGAATCCAAAACGCATTGAGGAATGAATGAATGGCTGTCCTTGGTTTAACGGAAAGCGGTTTGAGATGGCGCCTCTTGTGTCCTTGATCGGCGGCTGCCATTGGAGAACAACCAATGCCAATATTGATGATGTTATTGTGCAAAGCATTTTCTAAAATATTCTTTCACCTCTCAAACCACCGTGCAAAGGACAAGGTCTTGTATACTTAAAATGCCTTCTTTAGTCCGAATTATATTTGTAAAGATAGGACCCCCCTCTTTGAACTTTAGAAAGACATTAATGTCCGCATTATACTACCACTCTTCAACCAACATGGCTGCTAATGCCTTCACCGAAGCAGACGGTGAGAATCTTCTACCCGCGCTCTCCAGATAATCCCACATACGCTCAGGGTAGATGTTTTACTTCACTGTCATGCTCCTCGGACCAAGGTTGGACGTGATGAGCAGTGTGGATTGGAGCATTGTCGTCTTGGAAGATTGCATTACCATTGGGAAACAATCTCTGGGCCATGGGATAGTTGATCATTGAGAATATCCAGATACCTCTGAGCGGTTAGGTGGCCTTTTTGTTGAATTCCATGATATGGCCCCTCAAACCATACAGCAACCTCCGCCATGCTTGACCAAAGTGGGTTTAATGCAAATCATATTGTACGCTTTACTTGGTGATCTCCACATTTAATCACGACACGAAGTTAGGAGCAAAGTGAAACTTGACTCATCTGACCCTATCACATATTTCCATGCCTCCGCCGTCCATTGTTTGTGGTCGTTACATCGTTGACGACGCTGTTACATGTTTAGTGTTGACATATAAAGATTTGGTTAGAACAGGCTTCCCATGGAATGTGGTCTTTGTGCAGTGCACATCGCCTGTCGAAACTACACTTAAATGTTCATTTAATTCTGCAGTTCATTCAATTGTCGTCGCAATAGTTCTTAAGTTTTCGGGTTACAATTTGACGATGTTTTCTGCTCCTGTCCTCCAGCTTTGTCTTTCTGTCAAAGTTGTGTCTGGTCTGCATATTGTTTCTGGTGTTTGCGTATTGAGATTAATCGGGGATAAGATCTAAGAACGCCCATGAACTCGACGACTCGGGTCACGGACGCCCCTGCTAGCGAGCACTAACAATCATACTTCTTTGGAAGTCTGTTAAGTCTGACTTAACAGACATACAAATCACGTCACAATAACAAAACAAAAGGCCTGTATAGAGTAAGATTGCTACTGTGTGTCGGCAGTGAAGTGCGCTACGTGATTTATTAAGAAATAAGGAGTTTCCATTCATGTTGTGGGTGTCAAGAATAGCGCAAATAAACCCTGCCGAAATGCAGGTTTTCGAATTATTTTGTCGAATCCCTGGCATAGAGTCAGTAAGGTATAGAAGCACTTGTAAGTCAATGGAAGACCAGGCGTTCACCCTGCCGTTTCAACGTATCCCATACCTTCTTTTCTATGGGCATGGGATTGGACCCGCTTCAATTCCCGGCACATGGTTCTATCAGATATGACGAGATAATAGTTTGAAAAACCGAAAAATGAAACAGCAATTAAACTAGATAGGTGGTAGAGAAAATAATAACACCTAAGGGAATAATACTGCAACACTATGAAATTAAAATCAAACCAAAGTGGAATGTGGATAATGATAAATGAAGAACAAGAAAAACTGGATTTTCTATCTTGGCTCCAGCTAAACGAACAGCAACAATGAATGAAGTCAGTTAGATCTTTCTTAAAGATAAGTACATGCTTGAATCATATACCCTCAAATTATTTTGTATAGAAAAACGGATTAAAACATGTGAATGAATAAATAAACGCATCGAAAGTGAAGGGCCCTTCTGCCTCCTTTAAAGGCCGAGTCGAGTGACACGAAAAATGCGGACGGGACTGCGTATGAAATATTCACTCGACCTTACTCGTTTGCCAAAGATAAATCAACAAAACAAGGATCCTTTAAACCAACAAAACAAGGATCCTTCCGTTTTGAGATAATAAGAGAATGCATTTTGAAACAACTTTGGGCTCCAGTCGGATACAATGTTTCTAAAACGATCGATAGGCTGAGAAAGAAGAAGTCTGTGTAGCGAAAGGAAACAGCAGAGGGCGGGAGGGTTGGCCCATAGGATTTTCCACGCCAATGGCCACGCTCCTCGACATCTACCCTTCTAATCAATAGGAAACCCAGTCAGAAGAAACCTCGAGAACTCACCTGAGCAGAAGATGAACGGGTGGGTTGGCTGTGGGCGAGGCAAGGAGAAACATAAAACGTTTCGTGTTTGGAAAACAGAAGGCGAAGTAAAGCAAACACTTCCACTGCCATTGTCATTGCACAATCTAAGACAGGAGCAACAACAACGAAAACCGATATACCTTTTCAGCTCTTCCCATCTCGCCAGAAGTCAGTGTATGCAAGAGCTGGACCACAAGGATCATGAAAGATTTTGAAATTCTATAGAAAATTGAAATTAGTAAAGCACTATCATTTCCTATAGTTAGAGCAGAAATGGTTTGCATCTGTGATGATTAGTGATACAAAAACTGAAACACGCCTGAGAGTGCCAATATTCGTACAATTTAGAATATTTGCAACATTTTTGTTAGCTGCTTTCGTTTTCACAGTGACTAATACTTTTTCTATTCATAAACAACTTACACTTCAGAGTAACAACTTATATCTCAGAGCAAGTGTTCAGAGAAGTGACTACCAGTCTCAATACGTACATGCATTACAACGGCGAATGAAATTTTGCCGCATACTTTCAGTACTTCTGGTGTCGATTGTAGAAGGAGAGAGAGAGAGAGAGAGAGAGAGAGAGAGAGAGAGAGGCAGCTTGGGCCATTGAAAGCAATTCGCTCGTATCAGGTTCTACTGGGTGTTCACACACCAACGACTTGATGTGTCCCTTAGGAAAAAATTCAGAGAACAGAGATCTGGCAATCGCATTCCCACGGAACAGCCCCTCCCCCCCCTCTTCTCCAAGGTGCTTATACTCTCAAAACGAAAGCAGCTTACAAAAACATTCCTCACAAGTATCTCGTTCAAGATCTCGTGGTACCTGAAATATCCACTTCCGACCATTGGGTCCCTATCTCAAAATATTCAGTTTACAGAGCTCTGCAACCTGCAGAATTTTGATTCTAAATGTTATTGTGAAGGTTCTTAACGCCATTTCTATTCAAAAATGTACAGAAATTTTACACAAAAGACGATGTCTTCAACATTCTGCTTCCGCCCACAATACGAAGAACATTAAAGTGCTTCCAAAAATGAAAATCGCATTAGTTATGCTTAACGATAGATATGCCTCAGTGGGTTTTTTGGTTGGGGATCTGATCGTAGCTTTGAAGACCGTTGCAGACCTCATTTTTTTAATTCATTAATGCGGCTTCAGAAAATTGGGAAAACCCGATGTCAACTGATTTACAATAAACCATTAAGGAATGACATCGCCAACTACACAAAGGCCAAACTAGTCATCGTCACATTTGAAACATATTTTCCATTTGAATTAAAGTATTTCCAAAACTTTTAAATCGTTTTTGAAAACCTTAAAACATGTTGGTTTGGTTTGGTTTGTTTGGTATTAACGTTCTTTTCAACTGCTATGGTCATTTCAGGACGGCGTTATAGGGGCCGCAAATTTTGCCTCGAAAGGGTTCTTTAACGTGCAACCGGCAAACGACTTCACGGGACCAACGGCTTTACTTCCGTTCCGAAGGAAGTGCGTGATCTCAGGATTTCCCCCTGAAAAATCCTCGTCGTCCTCGGCCGGGATCGAACCCGCGTACTCGGGCATCAGAGGCGATCACGCAACCGCTGAGCCACCGAGGCCGATCTTAAAACATGTTCCGGTGAATCAAATTCGACCATCTTCGAACTTACTAACTACTCTTATATATTTGTCCATGATCTATGGTTACAAATTGTTTGATATATTTCATGCCATATCTTAGCATTGAAAATTCCGATCGTACCATAATGGAATCATTAGAAAAGGTACCATTGAATCAAATTCGTACATAATAACTACAGTATATATATTCCCTCATAGCTCGTCGTTACGAGTGGTTTGATGCATCATGCTATACGTTTAGGGGATGTCAGAATGATACCGTTAGAGCACGTTGTATCGGTTTCGACCATCTTCAAACTGGTTCGTGCGCTGAACCAGATTTATTGATTGGTGAAAGCAATACTTAATAATGTTATATTCGCTTAAAGCTTGTCGTTAAAAGTTGTTTGATATATTATTTACTATATCTTGGCATTGAAAATCTGTAGGGGGTACTAGAATTATACCATTAGAGCACGTACTAAAGTCCAATTTCGACCATCTTTGGAATAGTTCGTGCGATGAACCAAATTTATCGACTGGCGAAAAAAGATTTTGAAAATCTTTCATACGCTTCAAGAAGACCGAGCTACAGACGGACTGACAGACACGTCCCCCCCCCCCCACTAATAGAATAAAGCATCTTTCGGTACTTAATAATCAGACACTTCGAACTTTCATTTGAGTACTGCGTGGAACTTGAATCTAAGTCCATAACACTGACACCAATAGCTTGTGCTCTTCCAGCAATGATTGCAGGGTTATTCTTTGCGCAGTTTCCCGCCAAATACGATAACGCCCATCCACTCGATGGAGTAGAAACCTTGACTCTCCACCAATAACGCCCATCCACTGCGATGCAAACTAGCCCCTCTGTCGATACATCCTTTCAGCATGGGTGCAGTGGTCATCCTTCTGTCCCAACAGAGTCCCAACTGTTTGGGACTGTCGATCGGCCTGAGTACATCTTCGCAATCGACATCTCTCACATTATGGCGCTGTTTGTCCAGTCACGGCACACTTTAATCAAGATAGCGCGAACAGATCACAAACTACGCACTCTCGGAAATGCTATCACTCTTGGTCTGAAAGCCAATGTTCATCTCGTTTGGTAGATCTGATCGCTCTGATCGCACGATCTAATCATGACAGCAACGATTGATACATGTGTGCAGAGTTCAGATATCTCATCTTTTATATCTACCAAGCGAGCTGGCACTAAATTTTGTATAATTCTGAATGTATTGGAGCCCAGTACAACAACTTTTTTGGGCTTTAACGACTGCTTCGGTTATTTTAAAGTCATGTACTTTTCAAGAAAAATGCCACCACCAAGCGTCTTTTTTTAGGCGGCAAAGTAGGAGGTTGTCATAATAATGAGGCTCAACAGTGTATAAAAAGTGACCAATTGTCATTTAGATTTCTTTTCTTGTTCTTCAATAACCCCTCCCCCCGCCGCCTTCGGGATACTGTAATTATTTTTCTGTGAATTTTCATAACCATTCATATTTTTCTGCAGGGCTGTAATGACTGATCTGTGATTCCGTCTAACATTCTGGAACTTAGTAGCGGAAAGATTGCATTATACGATGTTTCGTAACACTGTAGGCAACATTTGTTTCCGTAACCATAAAACGGGCAACTGTAGATTTACAGTTACTGTGTGTGTGAAGAGCATTAAACTCGATGTTGTAGTTTATGGCTGAAAGGAAAAGTGCCATAAAATTCTTTATTCTTTTCAAATGTTATCTACAGCACGAGCAATTAATTTTATGACTTCCTAAGCAAACCGAGTTCACCGAGGAGCCTATGAGTGATGACTTCCAAATTTGTCTAAATTCGAAAACACTTTATGTTCACGAAATTAAGTGTTCAAAGAGAACATTCAAAAATCATGGGTCGGTTTCTGCCTTCTTTAAGAGACGTTTGTCGCAAAAGCCTGAAGGTCACCTTGGTTCTTTTATTAGCTTCTCGTTATTGTTGTTGTTAATGGTACGCGTCATATCACGCTTGATATCATTGTAACACGTTGCTCATTAACCTACAAAAGGCTTTTCTTACCATAACAAATGCGAACATACGCGTGCGTTGTCATAGTGCAAAAACCTCCTTCAAACTCGAGTGTTTGCGTTAACGCTAATTGCGACCTCTTTGTCAAATAAAAAGTCATTAACGGATATCAGATTTGTAAACATTGGTTAGAAAAAATCCTGACGTAGCTGCTGTTCCCTCATAAATCGAAAACAGTGTGAATTGGGACATCCATTAAGACTCCTTAATGAAATCTCATTCGCTTCAGGTGTCTGTGCGCGTCTCCCCCGCATCATCAGCGTCTTTTGTTCTTTTGGCTTCTTCTTTCCATTGTGACCTGCGAAAAGAGAATTCGGGTTGCCAAGCACCAACACCAGCACCAGATGATGCCCCCAGAAAAAAAAGAAAGACAATTTACCCGAGGAAGTTAATTAGCCGAGGAGCAAACGACTGAAGCAGGTGGCGCCAGCCTAGGAAAAGGCGACGCGCAATTAATGAGAGAGAGAGAGACCCCAATGACGGTTTCTTTGCTCCTTTTGTGATTTTATTATTCTCTTAATAATAAAACGAAAATTCAATTTAAAAATTAAGAAAGCCATTATATTATTGATAGTGGTAAAAGGTGCCTCCGCTCTAAGACGCCACCCGTTGTTCGGGTGGCCAACCGCATTTGTCATCCCAGTTGCAATGAACGATGTCGGCGCTTGTTTAACTGCTTTCCAATGAGCCGTTTTAGCGATTAGGCCATGATGGATACATCACGTGACTGCGTCTGTCGGTTTAACATTAACAAGGATGGATTTGCTGCAATTTCATTCTACAGGAGCATCGATCACGGTTAAAAATTGACAGCGGCTTTGGCGTTTCGTCACTTGGATCGACCGTTTAGTCATGACCAATGAATGGGCTTCGCTTCGTTAGAGAATTTCCACACTTTCGTCATCAGTACGAGGACGCTTTTTTTTTACCTTTGCATATGCTCTAAGAATTGGCCAATGAATTAGAAATATGAATTTAATACTTTATTGGCCCGAATGCGGATTGACATAAAGTCAATGAGGTGCAGAAGCACTTCTAAGGCAACGGAAGATCAGGTGTTCGCCAGATGTTCTCTTCATTCTCGCACATTTTTTCGAATATGCTGCCGGATATGGTTCCAACAAGTCCAAAACATTCTCTATGGCATGTGATTTCCTGGCTCTGGGGCGGAGATGGTGTTGCAGCGACTGAATTTTGAGATGACGTCATGTATAAACAGTTCTCTGTTGGACGAGGACAATCCGCATTGGCCCCTCATTAGAGCTAACGTCTCCTGTTTCAATTGCGGCTCCAGCTAGACAATGAGCACTGACAATCTTTTTTGAAGTCAGTTAAGTCCTTCTTCTTCCCCTTGCTGATCAAGTTTTGTGTTTATACTCACTGAATGCATCTTAACGATGGGGTTGAGGCTTAAGCAGCATGAATGGAGGACAGCAAAATCGAAAAAGAACGACAAACCTTTTGGGATGGAAAGAGATAGACTTTTGGATTTTGCATAAAAACGGATTAAACCAAATATTCAAGATGTTTCTCGTTTTGTGTGTGTAGTTTAAATCTTATTTTTGTCAGCATTGCGTCATATTCGTATCTGCTGTGTTTGGAGTCTCCAGTCGATAGTGGGTTCCCATTAAGTTTGTTTCTAAACGCCATTTTGTTTACTTTGCACGAGTGGCGCTACGCGAGTCTTAAAATTGCCTTCGCCTCATTTGGTTTCACAAAATTGAAATGTTCTCAAGCCTACGACGGGAATAGAGAAAAGGTGCAGAGTTAAGGCTTGCCATTTTTTTAAATTTATTTTTAGATGAGTTTCATTTTGGCGGGAAAAAAAAAGAATTCTTCATCTTGCAGGAGAGATTTCGAGTTGCGCATGAGTCTGAGAAGAGCGGAAAGACGAAATCCGTGTGAAATCCTTTTATCCTTTGCAATAAAAATTTTCTCGGCTCTAAAAAGGAATTTACCTTGTCGTTCCTTGTTCGCGTAAATTTCCCCCTTTGTGCTCGTAAATTAACACCTGAGAAAGTTGCACTTGTAGCTCGAACGCCCAAATCGCGTCTTCTAGGTTTGGATTAGTCATTCTAATGAAATCCAACGCGCGCTCTCTCTCTTACATAATTCTTAAAATGGCCCACCCAATAGGAAAATGCTGAATCGAACTGTTTGCGGGCTGATAGTAACATCGTTTTGGGGAAATCAATAATCGATTGGTTTGATAGAGATAAAAGCCTTTTTGCGGTTTTGCTTTTGTGGTCGGACCTGAGAAAGTTGGCCATTCGTGTGCTGTTCGAGAGAGAATACTTTGGGCAGTGGTTATCCACAAACGGCTCAACAAGACTATTGTGAATGCATCCATTTGATTCTTCTCTTTTGGTTCGATTCCCCTTAGAGTCCTGTAGCGGAGCAGAGGCCAGGAAGATTAGCATTTGGTGAGAGAGGCGACAATCGTATAAGTAAATTATCAAGTACGAAAGAAGTAAGAAATGAATATGGGTCCAGTATTTGCTAGGATAACAGATGTCAGGCAAGCCAGTCCAATTCCTCAACATTCGTGTCATTCCTTTTTTGGACGCGCCAACGATCATCTTGAATCAAGAATAGATCTTCACCAAATCTTGGTGGGGGGGGGGGGGGGAGATCATCAAGCGGATTTTTCATTTGCGTTTATTTTTATAGGAAATTTAGAGATTTTTTATTCGGTCATGCCACCCTGCTTAAATGCCTTTTTTTAATTCATATTTTGAGTTAGGGGGTCGCAAGTTGCTTAACTTTTAGAAAAGGAACACTTAGCTTTCCTTTTTTTATACAAGTCTCGCCCTTTAGCAAAACAGCATGACGCCAAAGCTAATTTGCTTAAAACTGTCAGGTAGTCATAATAAATTGGCAGTTTGTAAGATAAGTCATGAAAATTTGTAGTTTAGTTCGAGCAGTTTGGAGTTTGTTTAGTGTTGTAGACTATGCAGGAAGAAAGCAAGAGGAAAGGGGGTTACCATAATGAATAGCAGCAACCTTTGAGTAAGAATCGTTCAGCTATTATTGCGGGAAATTCGATTCCAAGGCCAAAACGCTCGAAATTGCTAAGGATTCCGCAATTCGTGTGCCAAGGCTTCTCCCTGACGTTCAAGGCTTTTCTTCCCATCTTCGCAACATCGGTTTTCATTAAGGAATCCAGGCAGGGTGAGTGAGTGAGTGAGTGAGGTTCCCTTCTTCAAACAGCAAACAACAAAAGAGAAAGAAAGCAATTAAAATTTTTAATTAAGTTCCTCCTTATGAGCGTGTTTTTTTAACAATCACGTTCCTATTTTTAGCGAGCTCACCGCGGGATTAGGCTGTAATTCAGGAATATGAATAAATTAGAGGTTGCGGCCATTTAAGTTGAACGAACGTTTTTTAAATGGATCTGAGCATACTGCTCCAGGGAAACAAGCGCTCCTCGTTCTTGCAAATGAAAATTCTTTGCTCTGCATCGAATCAGCGAAGAATTTCTTTAAACAAATAATTCTTAGACGTAAGCAGAAATGCCTTTAAATGCCTGAAATAGTTCTGCTAGGGTCCTCTGTACCAGGTTTGCTTTTACTATATTCGCAATGGACAGTTTTGGAAGTATCATTAAAGAAAGAGTGGAAATTAATATAAAATTTTTGCTACATCTAAATTAACAGGCTATCAAAATCTCACATAAATAAACGCACTGTCCAATGAACTAGGAACATGCGTTTAATATTTTATTGGACTCATTTTGACCCAAATTACAGCCATCTTCGTGCCCGCTATAATCTGAGTCACACGCAAGATAAAAATGCAGCATTGCATCAAGCAGTCCGTGAAGATGAGAGGACCTGTTCCATACAAGCAGAAGAAGCTCCATATCATGATACAAACAGCAGAGCCATGCTGAATCCAAACCCTCTGCTCACCGTCGGTACAAAGCATCGTGTATCCTGATTAGTCAGACCACATAACCTTCTTCCAGTCTTCACGTATCTCAGATGCCACTGTAGACAAACTTTTCTGTTCTTTGTAGAAATCAGAGATTTTCGTGTAGGCATGCGAGTGCTAATGTGGATCCGCTTCATTTCCGGGGTATGGTTCTGCCATATATAGGTCGGGAACAGCCTTGGTTGAAACCATTTGTCAGTGGTACACAGTGAATGTTCCGTTTCTCCGTACAAATCGTTTTACATGATAGCGACCACAGGTACACCGTTTAGACAAAGACCCAACGGTTGAATGCTCTGGATATCGCACCTTTCGAGATTCTAGTCTCCACCTACATAAGTGAGAACCAACAGTGAGTCGCTTTTCGAAGTCAGTTAGGCCCTTATTTTCCCCTATACCGATCAAATTCTGTGATTAGACTCACTCAGCTCTTTCTTAAATAAGTTCACGCTTGAATACAAGGCCTCAAACTACAGAGACATCCAAAAAATGTACTCACACTTCGGCAAGAAATTGTATATTACTATATTTATGGATGCATGTATGTTTAATTACTGCAGTCAATTTATGTGCTCAAAAATGTCCACCAATAGGTATCCAGACACTTGCTTCGGCTAGCCACTGAAGAACGTCGGGTATAGTTTCACAAGGATTGATCGAGTCTTTTCGCATTGCCGTTTTAGCACTTCAAGGCAGTCGTGTTGGTTAGGTTAGGTTAGGTATACTCTAGTGCCCTGAGGAACACATTCATAGTGGACGACCCCCTTGATTGTCTTCACGTTGGATCTCACCTAATTGCTTTTTTCGGTCTTGGTGATGAAACAGGCTTCCACTGGGTAGATTGTTGATTGGCTTCTGGATCATTCCTATAACACCTAGAATCGTCGCTCATAATAACTTTTGACAGAAAATCTGGACCGCTTTCTGGCTGTTTTTCAACTCCTGGCACACACTTGCATGGTCGGAAAGCACATGCGGAACAGATTTCGCTGCAACAAGTTTCATCTTCAAATCTTGTGAGATAACTCGTTGGCATGAGCTTCAGATTATTCAAAGCAGTTGTGCCAATTCATCGACTGTTGTACGATCGACGATAAGAGATGATCGCATCATGGGTTTTTTGAATGTTTACATCCGTTCTGGAAGTCGAGGGACATTCCTATCGGGGTTCATCTTCAATGGACATTAGACCATTTTTAAAACGAGAAAACCACTCCTTAACCGTTGCCTGGCTCAGCTTCCTTCTCGTAAGCCCTTCGAAGCATTGCGACAGTTTCCGCTGCTAACTTCCCTAACAGGAAAGAAAACTTGATGTAAATACGTTGCCCTTTCTTCTCCACCATTGAAAAATCGCCGAACAGCAGCCACACTAACGGCTCAGAAGTTTATCTAAAGAGGTCACTTGTCCATAAGATCCAGATCGGTGTCTAGTGGATGAAATCGGAACTAGCACTGGCATCGGATAGCCATCGTTATTTTTGCCTCACTCCCATCCCTCGTACACCACACCCTTCAAGGTTCATCTCAGGTAAAAATCATGGTGGAAATTCAACAACACCCATTCAGTCTACCCATCGTTCTGGTCGCACGTCGCATTGGTAGGGCGGCCATGCGCCTTTTTGCTGGAAGTAAACTTCCTCTTTTGCATAAAGCACAGGGATGGCTGTTTAAAATGGATACATGCAGCATGTCGAGCTACGCGAGTTCAGTGACCGTGCCCTGAAAAATGGATTTTGCTGTTTCAAGAGAAGTTTTGGGATACCTTCTCACTTTAACATTGTAAGGTAAACTTAGGCTCTTTGACGTTTCTTCTAGATTCCCTCGTTTGCTAATGAGTTCGTCCTTCTCGCTTAGCAACATTTTTCTCCACGTGGACGAGATTCCTCCACCACCTGATGGAAAGTCGCATGGCAGCCTTCACGTTGTTCACCGCCGCAGGTGCTCGTCTGTCCGCCCCCTCCTTACACGTGTTTTAATCATCTAATGGCACTGATTGACGTAGGCATTCATTTCACTTAAGGAGACGACGTCCACGTGGCTTAGCCAGCGCCATTTTAGCTTCCGATTAAAAGCCGAGATGGAGTGCAACGCGTTCTCGATTGTGGAATTGGCACGGACAAATTAAATCAAATTATGGAATGCGTGGAAAGTGAAAGATCAGCAGCATCAGAACTGGTTGGGGATCCTTGTGAAGCCAAGTTAAATGGAATCGATAAGATAAAGAAGAGCGTGACGTTGATTAATCGGCGGAAATGATTTCAATAACTCGGCAAGAGAAACAAGGCAATTTTAATCTTCTGCTGCCGTTCTTGTTTGACGGAGCTCTCGAAGCAATCACCCACGAGGAGGGCGAGTTGAAATTCGACCCCTTTCTCTAATCTCCATACTTACTTCGTAATTAATTTAAAAATAGCCGCCGCCAAGATACTTTATCTTGGGAAACATGCACAAATGGAGTATCGCGTTGCACTCTCGCGATGACGTCACCGACTGGAGAGTTCTTGGATTTGCATTTTTGACAGTAATTGGAAATTATGAACGCGGTAATAAGCGAAACGCGTTCTAATCGATATTCCATTCGGTCGATGATTATGCACGCACCGGAAGCGGAATGAATAACGACCAGAGTTATGGAGGGATTACGATTCAAATGATATCGATATGGCGTCATTCGAAGCGATCCTCCCGATTTGATTTGGCTGCACATGCAGAGTGACACTGAACCATCAGCCAAATAATCAACTGTCTCTCACTTTATAAACGTTCTGTAGTGAGATCATCAAAATCGAGGTGATGTCGAATTTCTCCCAAACATATCACACGTCCTCCGTCAATGACCCCACAGAAGTGACGGTGCGATTTTTGAACTCATTCAGGGTGATCGTCTAAAACTCGTAAATGTCCTGTTTCGTTTGGTGTATACTTAGTTAATACACGCGGTTGATGGGTACAGATAGGAATTATCTGTATTCTCTACTCACACTGCCAATCGCGCTTCGGTAGGGAAGGACTGTGAATGGGGTGGTTGGTTTATTAGAATTTTTGGCGTCGACTACTAAGGTCATTTTGCGCTTTTATTTATTTATTTATTTATTTATTTAATGTAAAGGGAGGTACAATTTAAATCGTCCATCCAGGGCCAGTATGGCGGGGGTCGACGAGGTAGGTCCCTGGATGGGGAACAAAGATACAATTTTTGATCATTTACAAAACAATTTTTTTTAAAAAAATGGAGAGGAATGGTGAGGAGCAGGAGTTAGTTAGGTGGGGGTGCAGAGAGGAAGTTCTTTAAACGGGATTTGAAAATTTGGTGCTTGATGATGAAAGGAGATCCGGGGGTAGGGTGGACCAAAGTCTGTTGCCGGCAGTAGAAATACTCTTGAGCTGGTAGCTACGTCTAATATGGGCGATTGGGAAGGAATTTCTATGTCGGATGTTGTAGGGGGGGTGTATTAACGGTTGTAAATAAAGGTTGGGGGAGAGATGTAGTTATAATGTTATTAATTGCTAAAAGTTATATCTGTATGCAGCCCGGGACAAACACAAACATCCATGCCCGCGGCGGGATTCGAACCCACGACCAGCTGGACTCGAGAACTAGAAAGCCTATGCCCTAGCCCTCTCGGCCACTTGGTCGGCGGATGGGGTAGGATGTTATCAATATATAGGTGAGTCAAAAGTCACTGGACATAATTGTATTCGGAAATTTTGTGTAAAATGAACGAACTGACCATGCTAGCAGGGAATACTTTTGGGACAGGTTTGGACTTTGACCGCCAACTTGAAATCCGTCATTTTGGGTCAAGATTTATTTTCTTAAATCGTAAGGGAGTCATGTGGCATATCAAATAACGCCAGCTTTTTATCAGAAGTTCATTCCTGCAATCGGGTTTCAGTTATCTGTGGTTTTCTCATTATTAACAAAAACATTGACACTTTCCGAACAAAAACACACACAGAAAACTGGGTTGGAGCAGCTAAAGGATGTGTTCAATATGTTGTTTCAAGTGGCCTCACAGGTAAAATCTTGCGGTGTGAGGTCTGGAAAATGTGGTGGCTATACCACAGAACCTCGCCGGCCAGTCCAATGGCCCATCCAGCCTATCTGTAGTGAAGTGGTGCACCATCCTGCTGGATAAAAACTTGGGAAACTGCCATCTTCAGTGAATAGTGGCGGGAACACGGTGTTGTATAACATTCGCAGGACGCTCAGCATTTAAGGTACCATCTATGAAAATTGGTCCAATTAATCAAGTGCCCCACACCATAACTTGAACATCACCAACGACTTTGGATGGAACTCTCCAATGAGGATTCGTATCGCTCCAATATCTCATGTTCTGACCATGGACATAAAAATTTGACTCATCACTGAACACAATGCTATGTGTTCCAGTCCAGAGCAATGGATGCCTTAACTTTGAATGGATGCCAATTGTTTACGCATAATGGATGATTGGCTGAGTCTATACTCGGCTGCAAGCCGTCTTGTGCTGCGTTGTGGATTCCTTACAAATGCTGCCAATAACATCGTTGAGGTTGCCTTATCGGTTGATGTTTTTGGCCGACCTATACGAGCTTTTATGTTCAACAGTCTAGTAGCTCTGAAATGTGATATCACATATGCGACGGTACTACGCGCGATTGGTTTTCTTTAGGGGTGCCGGGCATTGAAATCAATAGCAATGGTACGGTATTGAAATCAGCGTTCAATATTCTCCTTGTTCATTAGTGCCATCTCCAATTACCTACAACAGACAATGGTACAGTTTCAATGTTTTTGTTAATAACTTGTGAACCACAGCAGACAACTGAAATCCGATAGCAGGAATGAACTCCTGAGAATAAACTGGTGTTATTTGATATGCCACATGACCCTCTTCCGATTTAAGAAAATAAACTTTGACCCAAAATGGCGGATTTCAAGATAGCGGCCAAACTCCAAAACTGTCTCAAAAGATAGAGCACCTATCCTATTCCATGCTAGCATGGTTACATCGTTCATTTTACACACCAGTTCCGAAATGCAGTTATGTCCAGTGACTTTTGACTCACCCTGTACATAAACAAAAATGAAAAAATAAAATAAATACTCCCGCTCCTCATTCACGCAGCCAAATTTGATGGTTTAAACTGGACTTCCAGACGCATAGGGGTAGAATATTAATTGTAGGAAGCAGGAAAGAAGCTGCTTCGAATTCAACTGTTTTCAAGATCCTTGTCATTTAAGATTTGTCCAGGACGAATGGAGATCGTTCGATGCAATTTAAAAGTAAAAATGATGGCAAAAGACCCTCGATGAACTCTCTCGAGCAATAGCGGAATTTCACTCCCCTTTTATACCACTTATAAACTAGAAAGAGGAAATGAGATGTTTCGCAAATAGTTGCGATAAACAGGCGACATTCCTGGTCGTGAAGCGCAGAATGCACAGGTCGAAGTCGTATGCGCGCTCCATAGACAATTGTGGCCGTCTCTCTTAAAAGGCTTTTTCCGCTCCATAAACCTTCCTTCTAATTTGGTGGGAAACCCTTTTACGGTCGAATGACAAGCTGGCTCAGGTATGCGAAATAAAAGCGTCCATTGCCACGCTCTTAACACACTCGTCGTGGACGCGAATTAAAATCTTTGAAGAGAAAGAAAATGAGGTGTCAGTTTAAAGGGGGTCTCTGTTCTCGATTCATTCCATGTAATTACTTTTAACATTACAACGACAGGAGGTCGTAGGATCACATCCTGGGTGAGAAATCGTGCTTTTAGTGGAAAATTGTGGAGTTACGACGTCCAAAGTTTTTTGTTTTTAACACTGCTGGCCATATTAGCAGCGCAACACGTCTGCAAATCATGAGCGTCAGTAGCGTCCCCTGGAAAAGCATAAGAAAGGAAAAGAGAAAGCTGCTTTTAAATGTTTGGAATTGTTTTTTTTTCGTGCTCAGAAAGCTTCAGTATGCAGCGTGGAAGAAGATGCCAAATGGTCGAGGGAGAATTGGGGCTAGTAAGACTAGCAATTGATCTCCAGAAGAGGACGAACTGACAGACATCAATGAACCTGTCACACCAACCAAAGAAAGTCCAGATACCTTGTACTTATAGTTATTTCGGATCGTAGAGCTACACCACTAACCCTAACTCAAAAATTGATCTCGTTGCACAGTAGCCAATCTCCACAGGTACCGTTAGACTCGTCTGCAGCTTTTTTTGCAAGGTGTCTATTGCCACGGCTATCTTTGACTATAAAACCCCGCTTCTGTGTACAGCACCATGGTGGATTGGTGTGGGGTGCTATTGCATTCCAGTTTCGCTCTAGCTTACTATGCATTCCCCTTATACTGACCTATCAGCATTACATCTCTGAGGTGTTGGAGTCTATTGTTATCCATTATCTTCAGAAAGTGGGGCCACTTACCAAAAACGGCAATGTACTATGGCACGTGGCACGAATCATCCAATAGTTCGTGGATGGCCACCAAGTTCCACTCTTCCATGATCCGCACCGGACGAGCAATTGAACACGTCAAGTTCATGAGAACACAAGGATATTACACAGTGGACAGGGACGCGCCGAGACTGTGTGCAAAGTGTGTGAAAGACACAGGCGCCGAATATTATAGGCGCCAAAGATTACAGGCAAGGAGAAAATAATGAATAATAAATTTTTTAAGTATTTCTTACTCGCCTTTAACATCCTGGGAGTTGTGTGCTTTTCACACAGTCTCGGCACGCCCCTGACCATGGATTAACCGCGGCACAACAGAGAATTTTGGCAAAGTGTGGAAACTCTGCATACTGAATATCTCAAACACATACTCAAGGCTTGTGTCTCTACAGTTATTGTTGCTTATCATGGCTACACGAGATACTGATTTCTATACGTTTCGCAAGCCGAGCTGAACTGGAAGAGTAATCATTTCCATTCTTGTTTTATATGACATCTCTGTAATAAATTTGGTGGATTTAATAGCTCTTGTCCTTGAACTGTTCCTTCGACTAGACTTAACTTTCCGGACCCTTGTCTAGATTCGTGGAATCTTCTGCATTCCAAGGGGATTTGCGTTGAACCCAGTTTCGATAGGTCATCGACTCTTTAATCTTCAAATGACCCCATCGCTTGTTCGGTTTCCATAGAGAATTTGATCCCAAGTTGGATATACAGGTTCTTTGCGACTAGTTAAAATAGTGACTTAATTAATTTCATCTTTAGTGAAACAAGGTATCTTCGATCGATTGCTTCTTAAGATCTCTTCATCTTATAGCGTTTTCTACTGGAAATCCTCCTTGGGGGCTTTATTCCTTTGGATTGTCTGCTGCTTTTATTCCGTTCTCTTTTTGTCAAACGTAATGCCAGTACACTTCAGTTTCGCTACATTAAAATTCAACGTCTCGACGTATCCTCGATTTTGGTGCAGAGGTACTTAGATGCACCCTGCCGTTGCAAAGCCCTTTCAGAATAAATCCCCCCAGTCTACATAGCTCCTTATTTACGGAAAAAAAGAAATTATTAATACTGCATTTTCAGATAGGGATTTTGGGAACCACCCCCTCCCTTCTTTACCTTTAATCCGTTTCCCCCTGCGCTTTCGAAGAGCTCACCCTCCTGGTGGAGAAGAGAAAGGGAAATTTATTTTTATTCCCTGGAACAACGCTTTTTCAGTTTCTCATTGAACTTTAATGCGCGAATTTACGATGGAGGGAGCCGCCAACCGAGACTAAATGGAGCGGCAACTACAAACAACCCCCTTCTCACCAAGCACACACACTAAATCAATACATTGGATCTCCCTCTCTCTCTCTCTCTCTCTCTCTCTCTCTCTCTCTCTCTCTCTCTGTGTATCTGTGTGTGTCTGTGTATGTGCGGTGTGTGTGTGTGTGTTGTGTGTGTGTGTGTAGTGTAGTGCGTGTCTGCGCGCGCACGCGTTTCTGTCTCCTTTTTTCTATATCCTGGGTTTTTCCCCCACCGTAGAGTGATTCACGAGGAAGGTGGTGAACCTAATGAGGATCGAAGAAAACAAATCATTGATCGTAAAATCGAAGAGGAGGAGGCGGGAAAAGAAAAGAATAAATAAATAAGCAAATCAATAAATAAAAGGTAACCTCGTCTGGGGTTTTTCCTTTAGAAATAGATAATAGTCATTTTTGGAGGATCCCTCTTTGCGTGATAGTCCAAGAGGCTAGTCGTCCGCCCCTAAATATCTGAATATACATGTACTGACCAATAAATTAGAAACCTTGTTTAATATATATATTATTGGACCCCTCCCCCTTTGGTCAGAATTGCGATATAGAATCAATAAGGTTTTGAAGACCAGGTGTTCGCAGAGATTCCCTTAGTCCTCTTGGATTTATTGGAAGAGGATCTTGCTGTCGGATATGTCGTTCCAACATGTATTCCCAAACATTCTCCAACCTGGTTATGGTGCGGCTAAGATAAGAACCCGACCTTCCATGAATATAAGGGGACCAATTTGTACCATGACACACCATCTTCAGAACCTTGAGTTGTCTCGAGAAGGTATTGCTGGATCCATTGCTTCATGGGGCTCCCACCAAACTCTCTGTCTATTGTCGGTAAGAAACTATGTGTATCATGATTCCTCAGACCACGTAACCTTCTTCAAGTCGTCACGATGTTCCAGACATCACTATAGACGAATTTTCCTGTTCTTTGCAGAAATCACGGTTTTTCCTACAGGCATGTTACTGCCGATTTGAATCTCCTTCAGTTTCCTACGCATGGTTCTGCCAGATATGGGTCTGGGAACAGCATTGATAAAAATCAGTTGACAATTGTTGTATAATGGATGTCTTGTTTCAAAAAATGGCGATCTCGCTCACGATTGATTGTCTTTGAGTTTCCACGGTTACCCTTTTAAACAAATTTAGTACGTATCCAATAGTTAAATTCTCTGGATTATCGCATCTTTCGAGAATATAGTCAGCTGATTCGTTGTTTTAATCGTGGCTCCAGATAGACGAGCACCAACAATGGGTCCCTCTTGGAAGTCGATTAGACTCATCCAGCTCCTTGTTATACAAGTACACGGTGAAAGCCTACCTATAGAGACCCAAAACCACGTATAGTGTATTGATTGGGTCATGTTTAGTCACATGACCTCAAACAATTTTTCACTAATTCATTGGTCAGTGTGTAACATTGTACAGTTCTGGTAATAATCCAAGTTTACATTCTCTGCAACTGTCACGGAAATCCCCGATCATCGTAGAGCACAACGGAGGAATCGGGCATTTCCGTACACGATCGTTTCGCCTTTCGGGAAGGAAGGCGCAACGTCAGAGACTGCGTCACGAGGAGACAGCCAATGGGAGCGAGGAGTCGTTCTCGAGCGCGAAGCTCGAAGAGAGAGAAAGGACTTGGAATAAAAACACGACGGAAGCTGCTAGGACGAATCGTCGGGGAAGCCGTTCAACGGTACAGCGTGGGAGCCGTGAAAAGGGGCTCTATGTCGTGGCCAGGCAGGCAGATAGAGAGAGACGAACGCCGCCCGAAATCCAGAGCGACGGCCGACAATACCGCTACCGACGAAAGAAAGAGAGCCGTGCAGAGAAGCCTTCTCGGCGGAGATTTCGTCGACGTGGCAGAGCGACGGGAACGGCAGCGTGTTTCCTTCACATGCATACGTTCAGTGTGCTCCGCAAAGTTTCAGAAGGTCAGTAGCCGAACAGGCTTTTTCTCTTGTGAATTTGAGCTATGTGATTGGCGTTAATTCCAAAATTTCTCAAGCCGCATTCAGCGACTTATGGAATCGCGAACTGCGTAATTCAACTCAAATCAGTTGCGTGTGGCCAGGAGGCATGTATAATTATTTCTCACATCATTTAGGATTTGCAATGCCCTACAGTTGATGTGTTTGTGCAAAAAATTGTTCAAGTCTATTTTATCCATAGCGTTCCGTCGAAGGAAGCGTGGGAATGTGTTAGCTTTAATTAATCACATAAAAATTGTTGCTCATTGATAAGCTTATTAGCCATTATGATTAGCAGTTCAGGAAAAATTTCATAAAGTGAATTTTTGTGTGTTATAGGAATTTAACTGTGAATCTCTGCATTTAGGCTGAGGACATTATTTTAATTTCCACTGATTTGGACTGGACTCTTTAACTTTGTGACTTAATTATTTTGCTTGTTTTTCATTACCGAATTGGATTGTATTAAAACTCGGACTAATCAAAACATTGACCTGGACTAAAGAATATTTGTGTTATGTAATTCTTCTGTATGTAGCTATATTTAACATAGGCGCTTAGTGTGTCAAGTTAAGCGGATTGGTGTAAACAGCGTTTGTAGCCCTGATGGAATTTTTGTGTATTAAGCTGTTATACAGATATTTGCAATAATTGTGTTGGAGCTAAAAACGATAGCTCTGCGTTTAATGTTACCACGAGGAAGGTAGCTTACTTTTGTGTCCCGGGTATTATTGTAATTTTGTAATAAGGTTACACCGGGACATATTATACTACATATGATTGTATTTGTATTTTTGCTGATGTTGTTGTAGCGTGTTTACGCAGTAGGTTAATGTATTACTATTTCATGCCTTATTGCAAGGGTTTTCTTCAGCATTGAAGATATTGCTGGTTATCTAAGTATAATTTTACAATTGTTATTCATAAGTAACTAAGGCCTTTGCATAGTGGACAAAAGTATCAATGTGACAAATCGTAATTCCGTACCTTATAGTAATAAGGTATTATTGATGTTGTTACCTAAATTCTAGTTATATTTAGAAGCCCTTTATTTAAGCAGAATCAAGGGGTATTGACATTTTATTTCATTTATTTAATTATTGATGATTTTGTGCTATTAATAAACTATTTACTTGTTCAATTTAATCCTTCACTGTTCGTGCTCATTTCCACTGCGCGTATCTGCTCATATACAGATATACCGCACTTTATAGCAACCAAGTATTTTAGCTTACTTACCAAATACTTTTATGTACAACTTTTGTCTTCAGTTATTTAATTAACCATTTTCATTATCTAATTTGTAAGGGGGATATATTTTAAGATTGGTTATAGAGAAGGGCACTTCAATGGGCTGTTTACTGTGACTAAGTGGCCCATACAGAGGCAGTAAAAACACATGGCGGTTGAAGTCCCTTGTCTATAATCAACGTGAATGTTAAGGCCATCGTACCGGGTGATTCAGTCAATTTCTGACCATTTCACTCGAATGACGTGCATTAGGGATAAACAATTGAAAGAATATGAGCGTCATATCGAATTTCTAAATAGTTGGAGTTTGTATTGTTGCAACGGCGCTGCATGAAAATCGTATTGTTGAAAAATGGCGCCCGCTTTATCAACAGAGCAGAAATGCAAGGTTGTCGAATGGTATTTCGAGGCAAAATCACCTGTAACCGTGCTAAGAAAGTTCCGGAAGGAGTATAAGTGTCGAGACGCACCAGGCAGGCAGGCAAGCAATCATGGATTTTGTCAAGTAATTTCGTGCCACTGGATGTGTTAAAGGCAAGAAAAAAGGCGGGAGCGAAGCTCGTGTTCGAACGGCCGAAGTTGTCGAAAACGTTCGCACAAGGTTGGTCGATTCCCCTACCAAAAAATCTGTTCGCCGCCTATCCATTGAAGAAGGGCTGTCGTATACCACGGCGTGGCGAATTTTGAGAAAGGATTTACACCTGTTCCCGTATAAGATCCATGTTTATCAGGAGTTAACGGACACTGGAAGACAAAAGCGACAACAATTTGCGATGGAGTTTGGAGCAGAAATGGAAGCCAATCAGGACATTGTGGACAACCTGTGGGTGTCAGATGAGGCCTTCTTCCATCTGTCAGGTGACGTTAATAAACACAACGTTCGTTTTTGGGGTTCCCAGCACCCTCATGAGATCCATAAGTCACCTCTTCATCCACGAAAGGTTATGGCTTGGTGCGCGATTTCCAAAAGAGGCATCATTTGTCCGTTCTTTTTTGAGGGCACCGTAACGTCACAGGCTTATCTTAACATGTTGGAAACCTTCTTCATCCCCGAGCTGCGAAGGAGGCGTATACCGCTTCGACATCAATGGTTTCAATAGGATGGGGCTAGGCCTCACACCACTAATTTAGTTGTAGACTTTCTCAATCAGAAATTCGGAAATCGTGTCATTTCAAACAGGTTTCCAGATCGATTCGGGGGTGGCTTTCTTTGGGCCCCCTACGAGTCCTGACCTAAACCCATGTGATTTTTATCTCTGGGGGTTCCTTAAAGACCGTGTGTTCACTACAGCACCAAGAACCCTAGACCAGCTGCGACAAAGCATCTTCGAATGCTGCACCCTTGTGGATGCAGAAATCCTGGATAGAGTTATGAACAACTTCACCATTCGGCTGCGAGCAATTCAAAACGTTCGTGGTGGCCACATTGAGCATATCATCAAGACTTTTCCACGGGAATAAAAACTCCGAACTGCCTAAAATTTCATACTGAATGCTAAGTTTGTAAACATTAATGGGTCAATAAATCATAGTACTGAAATGGCCAGAAATTGACTGAATCACCCTGTATATTAAGATTTAAATTTTTTTAGTCAGCTCAGCTTTTTAAAGTACACCAGCCTTATCAGGACATAAAGCTAGCGGGATTGGGTGAAGTTGCAATTGCAGTCACGCGTCCTTCGTATGCAACAGGATCTAGTAGACATTTCTGAGCAATTTTATATGGTCTATTTCTTTGATATTCGAAATCCTCTTGGTATGGTCTGTGGAATGTTGATTGTTAATAGTGTTACTGCCTAATAGACTTACGTATATGCAGAGTTTGTACATTTTAGCGCCTATGGCAAGGAGCGTTAAAGCGCATTACTACCAAATTCCTCATAGAGAGCCTCGTTTTTATTTATTTATTTATTTATTTAGTTTTTATTAATGAGTGAAGTTCTTGTTATTTTATGTTTTCTTGTTTTTATATTTTTCTCACTTGCTATTTTTCTCTGTTTTAGTGACGACACCCATGCTGGTCGGGGTGTGCCTGGGTGCGGCATTCTTCATCGTCACCGTCGCCGCCGTGTCGTGCGCCTGTTATCGCCGTCGCTTCTCGCACTCGAAACTGTCCGGGAAGCGCTGCTCGGCACCCGAACCGATGCGTCGACCGACGGCTGTCAGGAACCCCGGCGCCCCAGGACCTCTCCTCAAGAAGAGTCCCAGCCCCACGGGAGCCAAGTCGCCACCTGGCGGAGGAGGCGGGGGCGGTGGGTCGCAGCAACAGCAGCTCCAGCAGCGTTCGCCCGATAACGGCTGCTCCACCGCCAACAAGGAGACGGACTCCCTGTCACGAAGAGAATCGACCGCCGGTAAATCGAACGACGCACATACATATGCATTCTCTATTCTGTTCTTTAATAATTTTCCCCTTTTTAAAATCGCGATGAAATGTCGGTTGTTCCATAAAAAGGCGGTACGCGGCCATTTCACTAACAACAACTCAATCCTCGTCAGATGTTGAAACTTGTTCTGTTCCTTTAAGACTGTGCTATAGAGTTATAACTCTTTAACGACTCCATTTTATTATGAAAGAACTCCCTTTAAATTGCTGCTGTTATTCTCGTACAAGTCGTTAGAACGGTTTCTCTTTCATTTCTTCCGGCCTTTGAAGGGTTGCGCACATTTAAAGTACCAGGAATTAAGAAATGAAAAATTTTAATTAAATAATTTTTAAAAGTTCTGCCCTTGTTATTGTGTCTGAAATTTTAAAAAAAATTAAAAATAAACTTGTCATTATAACAATGAAATGGGTGTTCACAAGGGGGGCGGGGGGGATTAAAAGTTGTTTTCGTCTCGTGCGGAGTTTCAAAGGTAATGACGATTCGCGCACAAAACCTAGAAAGAGTTAAATTGGAATTTATAAATTTCATTTTTTTAAAGCTTTTTTTTTTTTTTGAACTTTTCAAGCCCTACTTTTTATCCCCAGCTTTCCCCCCCCCCTACTTTTTATTATCATTTTTATCTCCCACTCTTACCTTCTCGTTGTATACCCCCCACTTTTTACTCTTTTTATTTGCCACTTTTAAATTCCCATTTTTAACTCCAAATTATTATCCCCTCACATTGGAAGAAATTGGCCTCTTAGAATAAAAGAGTGGATAAAAACTGGATAAAAAGTTGGAGATTAAAAAAGGGGTTAAAAGTAGAAGATAAAAGGTGAAGACGCGTGTTGGAGATAAAAAAAAAATTGGCAGTTAAAAGTGGGGGATAAAAAAAGAAGCTAAAATGTGGGGTTAATGTTGGCATAAAAGTGGAGCTTATGAAATCGAGGATAACTAAGATCAAAGATGAGGATTGGTAATACCCAGGTGACTCGAAGCCAGATTCTCCATGTAGTCTAACCACCTGGTTCTAGGCCGACTCCTTGGTCTCTTACCCACCGACTTAGAAAATAGCAACTGCCTAGGAAGACCCGTTTGCGGCATCCGTATCACATGGCCATGTCAACGCAACTGAGATCTCTCAATGAGGAGAAGTAGCGGCTCAACACCTAAAGATTCCCTCATTGTGGTGCTGTGCACTCTATCCAGTTGGATAACATCAGCCACACCTCTCAGGAATCTCATTTCCGCTGCTTGCACCCGCGATCGCACTCTTTCGGTCATTATCCAAAACTCAGGACCATAAGTAAGAATGGGGATAAAAATAAATTTGAAAACAGGGAGCTGGGCTTTGTTTCCCAGCTTACGTTTCGTTACCACGGATCGCCACTGTTTTTTCAGTAATCAAGCCCTTCTATAATCACCATGTTTTTTCAGTGAGCTGGGCTGATGAATATAGGAGGCCTTGATCTGACAGAGCTTGCTGCACCGATCCGAGCATCCTCAATTTTAAACGCAATTTTAGAATGCCTCCGCAATTGATCTTAAAAATTCCAAACAAGTTACAATTTTAATTTTGACAGTTGCATTCTAGCATTTGCAAAAAGCTATGTTTCGAAATAGCATTGGGCTGATAACACTGAGCAACAAAGAATTTAATTGAATGAAATTGCTTCTTAAGCTAAAGTACGCAATCCTGAATGAATTTAATGTGCTGTACACGAAAACCACATTGAAAAAAGTTGATTGGCTCTCGTTGGAGAGATATTGACAACCATGTATTTACCTTATTACAGCTTTTTGCAATCGATAAAATGTAGTTTTCAATTGAAAAAATAATCTTTTCAAATGAAAAAATGCAGTTTTCAAATGAAAAAATGTGGTTTTCAAAATAGAAAATGCAGTTTTCAAATTAGAAACTAAATAGAAAAAAAATTCATAAAATATAAGTCAAAGAAACAAAATAATTTACATGTACATAATAAAATAAAGAACGCAAGCGTCCCAGTTAGCCCTAAAGTTCTAGATTAGGAGTATAGTGGCTAGAAGAATAGTGTGGCAACGGCTACTACTCGCAACGCTACGTGGTTGAGTCCCGATTTGATGATAGTAGCGGTGGCGCTGCAATCGACATAGATGCGGGAGATGAGATGGAAATAATAGGATGACGGAGGGTTTTTCCCCAGCTATATTAAGTTGAGTTAAGTTTATTTATAAAAATTTAGTATATTGTTAGGTAATTGTCTTCCATAAAACTTGATGATACTCTTTAACGTTAATATAAATGAAAAAAAATTGCTGTTTTAAATAAGTTGAAATATAAGATCAGAGAGATGGATGAAGGTATCCATCCCTAATAAGATAAAGCATGGAATATGAGCCCTTCCGAGCCAGAGGAATTAAATTTTGAGTAATTAAGCATTAAACATCTGCTAAATTAAGTATAATAAAATTTAAACATAAATCTAATAATATAATGCTGTACACAGCTGGCCACCTCAAAAATGATAGAAAATGTATTTTCACAGATGTTTTAGGAGAAAAAATCCAAGAAATGAGGCGTTCGCCCTTCTAGCTCGGAAGGTCTCATGTGTGAAATGCACAATTTTGAAAAATATATAGATATACAAAGAGAATGTCTTTTTCATATAAAATTCATTTATTACATGATTAACAACCAAATTATTTTTTTATGTGATGATAAAAAATTTAAATATCAGATACTTCAGGTTAATAGGTTTGAAAACAAATTTCTTATTATTTAAAAAAAGTAAGATATATAATAAATTTGTATTTAAAGCTGCTTTGATTGCATTTTGTTATTTAAAAATAAGGAATTTTCTTAGATTTTTCATAAAGAAAAAAATAAATGAGAAATATAAGCAGTAAAGTGGTTCTTGAAATTTTAAAATGCAACAGTAAGAAGGGAGGGGTGCTATTTTATTGCAAAACTAAAATCGGATGAAGAAATCGAAAACTTGTCTAAAGAAAATAACTCGGAGTGAAACGGTCGTGTATTTCTCTATACCAATTAGAACTGAAAAAAAAATCATTTGAAATAAATAATACTGCAAAATCATCTCTCAA